>VYXD01001097.1:0-73534 GCA_013397195.1 Hylia prasina | reverse complement strand
TAGAGTCATATAGCACTGGACTTGGTGTTATCAATTAGCAGCAGACTTACCCCACTGCTAACCAGACATTTCTTCTTCTGCTAGAGACATCTTCATTCACAAATACCCAGTTGAGACACAGAACATGCTGCACTATGGGGAATGCTGTGCTCCCATTGTTTGAGTGGACGTTAATAAAAGAAAAACACTGTCTCTAATGTCCTTCAGAACTGACACAGACATTGTTGAGTCACTTTTGACAGGGGATGTTTGGAAAGACAACGATGACCCTGTGGTCTGTTTCAGCTTAGCCTAGAGGTCAGACTGCAGAATCCAACTAAAACCCAACCTCAGTCTTTCTATGGTTCAGCAAATGTTAACTTAGGTACTCTGCCTCCATCCCTCATCCAAAATCTTCCTCTTTTTACCGTAGTACTGAACCTGGAACACCTTGCATGTGTTCTTGGTCACTGATCTTGCTATGAGTATTTAAATGGATAAAACCAAGCATATTCATGGAACAGGGCTGTATATATATATATATATATATATATATANNNNTATATATATATATGGGTATTAGTATATATATATGTACACACATACTCGGTGTATATATATACATATATATATATACACACATATATATATATGGGTATTAGTACAGTCTCTTCTGTATTCTACCTTTCCCATCTCTGCAAAAGTTTTAAGAGTTTAAAAATTTTGGTTTTACCAACTTCCATTTCAATTGCTATATTTGCATACTGCTACACTCCCCATTCTAACAGATTTCAGTTTTGCAGCGGCCATTGATACAGAAATAAAATTATTTGTGATTTTTTTTATGCTCATCAAGAAAACATCTTGAAAATGACTGCAAAAATACATTATTTTGGTGCATCAGCAGTGGCTTGCAATTTGTGAAAAGGAAAGGTAACTGCTTGAGCAATATCTGTAAATGTTCAGAGACTGCCTCAAGGAAGAGTCACTAGGGCTGGAAAAATTCACCTTAAAAATTCTAGAAGGCTGTTTTTCTCCTTTCTGTTTGTTCTTATAGAGAATGAAATATTATCTTGATGTAATTTTCATATGCTTGCATTGCCCTCTCCAACATTTCACTCCATGCAAATTATATTTACTGCTGTTATTCAAATGATCAAAGATATATTGTTGTTAAATATTATGGAAAATTTTTATCAGAGTTGATAGAAACCTCTACAGTCTCTGACAAAATCTGCAGAGCCTTGCAGGACCAAGTTAAATATACTTAGCTTCATAAATTCAGTACAAAGGATATTTTCAGCTATATGAAGACCAACACATACAGTTTTGTGAATGCTAACCACAAAGAGACTCTGCATGCTCTTCTCATAAAAATAAATCTATATATGTGTGCCTAATTTTACCCTTGGTGCATACTCATCTTTTATTCAAAAGAATGGGAAGGCAGAGCATTTGGAACTCCTTATAAGCTTTAGTCCAGGTGAGAGGACAGTGGACTGGCTGAGCTGCCAAGTTTAACAGGTTAAGGTCCAGCTGGAAGCTGGTCACCAGTGACTCACCTTGGAGGTTGATACTGGGGCAATACTGGTGGAGCTCCTCATTAGTGATCTCGATGATGACTCTGAAGGCAGCGCTGGCAGGTTTTTGATGACACAAAACAGGGAGGAGCAGCTGATACACCAGATGGGCATTACCATTCACAGAGACCACAGCCGGTACAAGAAATGGTCTGAGAAGAACATTATGAATTTCAACAAAGGCAAACTCCAAGTCCTGCACCTCAGCAGGAATAACCCCATGCACCAGTATAGACTGGAGGCAATCTGGCTGGAAAAGAGCTTTGGGATCCATTTTTACTGTGTCAGCAATCAAACACTGAGCCCAGTTGCCCAGTGAGGCTGTGGAGTGTCCATCTTTGGAGATACTCAAAACCCAGCTGGACAGAGCTGGGAGTTATCTGCTGAAGCTGACCCCTGCTTTGAACAGGGACTTTGCAGTAGATGATCTCCAGAGGTCCATTCCAACCTTAACCGTTCTCTGTTTCTCTGTTACAAGGAATGCTTCTTGGCATTGTCACTAACTCAGCCAAACCTACCCTGGGCTGCATCCAAACAAGTGTGGCCAGCAAGCTGAGGGAATGGATTCTGACCCTCTACTCAGCTCTCATGAGATCTCACCAGGAGTGCTGTGGGCAGCTCTGGGCACCAAACATTGGAAGAACATGGGGCAGTTGGAGGGACTTTTTAGCAGGGTGTGTAAAGATAGGATAAGAGGGTATGGTTTTCAACTGAAAGAGGGTAGGGCTGGATTTAATATCAGGAGTAAATTCTTTACTTTGAGAGTGGTGAGGCACCAGAACTGGTTGACCAGTGAATCTCTGGCTTCCCATCCCTGGAAATATTCAAGTCCAGCTTAAATGGAGCTTTTAGCAACCCCATTAGTGGAAGGTGTCCCTTGTCCTTGCAGGGGTGTTGGACTAGGTGATCTTTAAAGTCCCTTTGAACTGGAACCTTTCTGTGATTTTATTATTCTATTATTATTTTCAAATAATATAAGGGCTAAAAAGACAAAGTAATAGTGGGATTTAGGATCTAAAGTAATTGTCCTTTAGACAAAACTCCTGGAAAATGCACTAATGTCATGAAAAATGAGCTTCTGAAAAGTTTTCACACCAGGCCATGCAATATCATGGAAAATTATATCACTTCCACAGATATGAGAACTGGGTACTTCAGAAAATCTAGGCAAAGATTTTAATGTTCTATTAAAAGTGAAAGATTTCTAATATAATTTTTGTAAAACTGTCTCCTTCTCAATAGCAGATGTTTGGCTTCCTCACACCATTCAGATCCTCAACAGTGGTATTAACATTCATTTCTTTATTGTTATTGTTACTTTTGACTTTCTTCTACTCTCAAAAGTGGTGGTATAAAAAAATGAAATTCACAATAAAGATAAACTTGATTCAGAGTTGTATCTAGTTACTAGAGCATGCATTGTATCTGTCATGGTCTTTTAGGCTTCAGAGAACTAGCAAATGCTTTCAGCCTTTGTGACTCCTTATGGAGAGTGCATACATTACTGTCTGGTTTTATACACACTTCATCGGAGTGCAGTTCTTTTTTTACTCTCTGGTATTCTCTCTGAGGCATAACTGCTAAAAAACATCATTTAGCTTCAAGTCAAGTGCAGGATGGCTGTGAAAGATCAGAGATAAAAGAGCTAGGGCTTTTAAAAATATGATTGGTGTAAGAACATTCTTGGAAAATANAAAATAAAATAAAATAAAATTCATCCATCTTATTCTACCAGATCACCTGAAAGTGTGCTTAGTCTGTCTAATAGATATTTGACAATCAGGTAGGTGTGTGATTATCTCATTGGTGGAATTACACAACAAGTGCATCATGCTGTTAGTGTAAAACTCTTCTGACATGCTTCTCCAGACACAAAGCACAGAACTTACTTGCCAGCCAAGCAATTGCTTTAAGTGAACTTCAGGCTTCGGTGTGTTTGGTATTGGAGAGTATTTGTGTGCTGTACATGCAGTGTTTAGCCAGTTTGTGCCATCCCTTTTTGTGGAGTTCTGACATTATTTTGTGTCTTTTCATTAAAGACCAGTTCTTACTCTCTGTAAGAGCAATATATAAAAATGTTACTCTGTGTGTGTTTCCATGGTTGATAATTTTCTTCTACAATTTGAAAACTCACATGAATACAGTGATTTTCTCCATTATTTATTTTTACAGTAAACCAGGTATGTCAGTGATCATACAATGCACAGCAACTGGAGAAAAATGATCCAGAGTATGTAATGGCTTCTCATTCTTCATTTTGATGTTTCTCCAAAAACTGTCAGGTAAGTATAAGAATCTGGTATCCACCTCTTTTTTCCTTCCTTTGTTTTATGCAAAGCTCTATCAATCTAAGAGTTATGGTTAAACAGAGAGGCTACATGAAACTTCAGCCGGTGCTATGGTGTTTCCTACTGTAAAACTGCACTTGTTCAGGAGGACTTCAGCTACATTATAGTAGGATGCTATTTATATACATTTATTTCTCCTCTAAAAGTTTGCAAAGGGCAAACTAGGTAATGTGATTAAGTGGCAGAACACAGTAAAGGTTCCAAAAACTAGGTCATTATTGAGATTAACGACTGGATTAAAAGGATTTAGTAGAGTGGTAGGATTTTGATTTGCATATTACTCCAAAGACCTTTGACTTATGTAAAGCCTCCTCTTAAAGACCATCGAGCCAAAGTATTACATCAAGCAATTTAGTTGTTCCAAATCACTCTTGCCTGTTTTTTGACCTTGCATGTTATTACACATATTTCTACACTCAAATTGTTTTACATAATTCAGCACTTGTATTGCTCCTTTGGATGTGGCAGATTCAGGGGGAGCACTGATGTGAAAGAGATAAGTTGTAAAATAATTAAATCTTATTAAGTATTAGCTATGGGATTCTTGAAGGATTTTACCTGAGAGCATTTTAGCCAGCTGCTAAAAAAGGAGACCTTGTTTAACAGCAGAAACCAGCAATTTAATCAAAATAAAGTCTTCCTCAAAAGCCTCAGAAATTTATTTATATTAATCTTTGTGCCACTCTACAAGAGTATACACAGAGGTTTTGCTGTATGAGAAATGTATCTAAGATCTCAAGCCTGTAACTGCTTTGAGCAATGGAGCTTGAGGGTCTGCATGGCTGAAGTCACTTATTTGGCATCTGCTATAGAAAAAATTAGTTTTAGGGGTTACTTGGTATAAAAGTCCCCCCATTGGCAGCATGAGTTTGTGTTTCACTCTATGTGAGAATGTTGCTTATGGCACTTGTATGAAAGAAGCAGGGTGGGGTGCTTTTCTGTGGGCAGTTTGGCATATATACATGTGATTGTGGGATAGAGGATGGATGACATTTTGAGGATGAATGATTCTGTAAGACACAACATTTGTGACAGTAAGAAAAATAGGAGAAAAGCCCCAAATACACCACAGTGATAGAAAAAGTAAATAATCTTAGGATTTTCAGCAGAAGTTCAGTACATGACAGATAATACTTGCAGATCATATTTTCATAAATCATAGACTTTCTATATTATCCAGTCATTTGTGTCTGAAGAGCACTATATTTATTTTTATGAACCTCTAACCTGATGAATGTTCTTACAATTTTACTACTCTGCTTTTAAACAGTATTGCTTTAAAATGTCTGTCTCCACTGGCCCATCCAGGGTTGGGATGATGTCATTTCAGAAATTGCTTCACTCTCACCCTCAACCTCAAAAGTACAAATTCTACTCAAAAGTGCTAGTAACACTGATGTGTCTGAAAACAGATTAATATGTGGTATATGGGCTCATTAGTTGATCTAAGGGACTCATGAAATATGTTACTTATAACGCCCAAGTTTTTCCTCTGTAAGTCAATCTAAATTTTGCAGTGAATGAATCAATACAGAACTAAGGCTAAGAAATGGTCCAATATTTTGAGTTTAGATTTAGATTAAATTTAGATTTAGATTTGTTCAGGAGTTATAGTGTCAAGATATCACCTGTGCTGTGTTGTATGAGTCTATCAGTAACTTTTATATTTTAAAAATCCTGAACTAAAACATACACTTCTTACATTTGGAAGACACCAGAGCTGCTCTCAGAAGCCAGCTTCAGCTCTATAAAACTGTAACTTTCAATGTTTTTTTCTGTCAAGACTTTTGAGTCAGAGTTATGACGGGGAACAGAGCTTTTCCACCTCCTGGCTTCATCCACTTAATTTTGCAGTTAATTAATGCACTTAATTTTGTTTGCAGTCAAGTTGGATTTCTATTTCTACAACATTCAGATTTCATCAAATGTTTTCTCCTCTCTAAAAATATTATTCTTCTTCCTTTCCTTAAGCACTTTCCTACTGTAATTGCAGAAAACAACATTGTAAATGTGCATTGTGAAAAGGTGTCACCACATTTTTAAATCTGGTCTCTGAGGTCCCAAGGCTAGAAGAAGGTAGAGGAATAAAAAGAGATAGAACAAAGCTGATATGGTAAACTGAGCTGACTAATGCCTGCGGTTCTGTTAGGTTTTGATCCCAGGATTTTTTTTCTTTCTCTGTTCTATTTAATTAATGACTTTTGACTTTAAAACATGAGGATCACAGGCTGCCTCAGTTAAAGACAAGAACTCAATATCCAAGGTGCAAATTTAGCTTCTCTGTATTGTTTCCTTACACTCTTCTGGTGTCTTGGCTGGAATGCCCTCAGAAGGAGTTGTGGAGGGCTGGCGCTATCCAAAAGTTCATATAGCCTGATGGCAAAAGCCACAACTTCAGAAGTGAGAACTGTGCCTTTGAACTTTTTTAGACTGAGGAGATGTCCAGGCCAGGAATCCTACATCCATCCTAGGAAGTGTGCCCTGCCACTAAGCTGTAGCATTAGAAGTAATTTGTAGTGATAAGCTGTTGCCACTACCTTTCATGGAGAGTCAGTCACGTCTTGTTGATTTACTTTGGACATGTTGGGAGGATAGTTAGCAGATCACTTCCTTGAGGGGATTCCCATTGAGAAGTGTCATGTTGCTAGATTCCCTTCAAGTTTGAATGGAAGATAGATGCTGAAAGATCCAACTGCAATGCTCACGGTCCCATAGAAAACAGAATTTTACCTGCCTAGAAGCATAAAAGTACAAAATAGCTAAGTGGTCTGGAGCTGTAATATTCAAAGCTGATTTTGGTGTTTAAGAGCCTTAATGAAGCCTTTCAAAAAGACCACAGTTTTGGAAGGCACAGCACATTGGAACAGAAGTGCTGTGACAGGGGGACGTGTGCCACAGGTTGTCCCCAGCTCTGCAGAGAGGGGTGAGGGTGCTCCTGCAGCCAACCCGCGGCAGGTCCTGGAGCAGCTGCCAGGGAGCCCCTCCTCACACAGCCCCTGGCTGCCTCCCAGCCATCTGTAGCAAACCAGCACATATTGGTGGGTTGTACTAGTTCATCACGACTGACAAACACACGTTTATTATTATCTATTCTTGGCTTCAGTAGCTGCTTCTTGCCCCAAGCAGAGGTTCCTGTTTAACGAAGGATTAAATTATGTTCTCTACAAAATGAAGAACAAAGTGATATTTCTTTTATTTTTGAAGATCAAAGCAAACACTTAAATGCACAAAATCAGGACTGTTTTAAGAGAAGATTGATTTTTAATGATTAATTCTTATTTGCAGAATCTATAACAAAGGAGTTCTGAAAGAATAATTTGTAAACATCAGTTATAACAATGCTAAGGAACAACTTCATAACTTAAAGGATTAAGGAAACATTTCTTTAAAATAACCACAGACAAACCACCAATTTTTCACCATCATTCTTGCAGACATGTTTTAGGAGGAGACTCCTGGTTTCTCCCCAACTGTTTCAGATCTCTGAGGCAAGGAAAAGTGACTTCAACAGAGTTAGTGGAGAAAATCAGTTCCAGAAAGAATCTCCATGCTGTTAGATGACTAGTGAAGTCAGTGTTCAGCCAATGATGGCTTAAGCAGCTTGGCTAATACAGCTGATAAACATGCTGATAAACTCAGAAAGCTTGCTACCAAAAAACCAGAAATTCAAGGAACTGCTTGAAGATTCATGTTCTTCAACCAAATGTATTTAAACAATGTCATGTATAGGACACAGAGAGGAAGAAAAGATTATTGTTTTTTTTTAATGAAAACAATTTTTCTCACAAGAAGCACTCACTTTAAGTAACAATGCAAAATCTCTAGTTTCACTCTTACATAAAAATAAATATAGATTAAAAAAATCAGATATGCAGACCGTAAACTTCAGCTGGGCAACCTAAAAAGAGCTCTAGCTCACAGGGACTGCGCAATACATTGGAAGTTTTATGTTCGGACTTCTCAGTAGCTCCAGCAGGTCTTAAGCAGGCCCAATATCTTGATGCCTTCTTCAACCATCTAGATATAAAGGGACAGCTTGTCCAAGATTCTCAGGATAACTCAAGATGTGAACAGAAACTTTCTGGGAGAAACCAGACACGTTTGTATCATTTTAGGAGGTTTATTTGTTTGGAATGGTTTAGCTTTTTGTGTTTGTCTGCTTATATGTTTTGGTAGGGGTTTTGCTTGTTTATTTGTTTGGGGGTTTTGTTTTGTTGTTGAATTGTTGGTTTGTTGGTTTTTTTTGTTTGTTTGTTTGTTTGTTTTTGTTTGGTTTTTTTTGTTGTTTTTTTGTTTTGTTTTTTTGTTTAAATCCCACAGGCATGTACAGGAGTATCTGGAAGTGTTAAATTATGGCCAAGAATTTCTTCCCCAAACAGTTTCTACTGTACAGACCTGATTCACCTACCTTTACCTATATAGTAGCTGGGCTTCTACACCCAAATTTGATGACTGCATTTCCTGTAACAGGTAATTGGGTAGCCCACTTCCAGAGAGCAAATACTTCTAACCTGGCTAAGATACCTGTTTTGGGATTAACCATTATCACGCTCAGAAAGTTTTTGTTACTTTTCATTGATTCTCACTGAGACAAGATTTTTAACTTCTAGGTGGCTAAAGTTAGGCCAGTCCCACCTGAAAAGACAGTTTAAATGATGAATGGGATAAACAAGAAGGTAAGAAGAAAACAGAGCAAGAAAGGAGTTTTTTAAAATATGTTTTAGAATTGATCAGCGCAGTGTATAGCCCTTACCAAATCTGTACCAGATACTGCATTTTTTTTACTAATCTAAGTTTTAATTACTTCAGTTGGAATGCAGAGAACATCTATTAGTAGGAGGAAAATGGGATTTGCCACTCTAATTCAGCCTGCTAGTCAGAAAATTCCTTGTAATATAGAAATGAATTAAATTGTCTGTCTTTTAACAAATGGTAATGCAGATTACAAACTACTTCCATCAAGATAGGTTGTCATATCAACTTAATTTACAAGAGGTCTGACCATATTATATTTTGAATACACCCACAAACATGCATATCTCTCCAAACTCCAGTTGCAGACTGGAGTGGCTTCCAAAAATAATTGCATCATTTTAAGTTTCTTTTCTTATTACTGAGTGCACATATGTGATATATAAATTGTATTTAAAAGGTTGGAAGAAGGAGCAAAAAAATCATGAAAATTATTTCACGTGATACAGTAGCTGGGCTTATGCCATGGGACATCTCAGTGATTGAATTCTCTTTGTGAATTCCAGCTGCAGTATATCCCCATGTATCCCAGTGTCCTCTGGTGGGAAATTTGGATGCCCATGGGGCTTTGATAAACTCCAGGAGATTTCAGTCAGCAAACAGGACTGCCTGGCACAGCTCCAAGTGTACCCACTTTGCAGCACAGGCACAACCAGTATGAGCTAGTTAAGTATGTTGTAAATAAAACAGAGTGAATTCACTGGTGATGCTTAGCAAAACCCAGAACACTTGTGGCTTTAATTTGGGACTACCTGGTTGCACCTTCAGCAGGGCAAACTTTTGATCAAATTCTTTTACTGCCTATATTTTATTTAGGTCATAAGGATCTTGTTCCTTGCTGCTGCCCTTGTGAGGTGCTCCTACTTGGAGTCTGCAAAAAACCTCTCCCTCTTTCTCTCCCTCTCTCTCCTGTCCTCCCCTCTCTCCTCCCCTTCTGTAGCCATTATGTTCAAACAGAAAAAGTCAATAAGGGTCACACATATTTCTTTTATTTATTAACTAATTCAATTACCTCAGATGAAATACTGATGTCTCCAGCTATATGTTTTAATGCTTTCCATGAGTGATTTATATTGTGGGATTTACAGGCCACTGATTTTACTCACCAGTGTTTGATATATCGTTTTACAACCAAAAAAAATCTCTGAGAGGTACAAGATTCATTGTAGCCTGCTATCTGTTCACACTGCACAGTTAAATTATAGCCTTGGGTAAGCATCATCTCACACAAAAGAAGAGCATCTTCTGTGGCTCTGTGTCATCTCTGCAGAGATTTGCAGTGTGATCCAAAACATCACTTACACCCATGAAGTAAAAGATCCCACAGGATCAGGCAAAATCTAGACTGTGGCTAAGATGTGTTTTACACCACAGCCCTGATGTCCTCGTGATTCCAACCACTGTCCAGGCCAATCTCTCAGAGGTGAGCAGGGCTGTGCAGGCAGCTCCCTTCTGGGCTGTACCCTGGGCTGTCTGCACTGCTGTCGTGCCACCTGTGCCAGGGGTGGCATGACAGCAGTGCAGACATGTCACGGGCAAGACATAGCTCAGGTCCTCACAGAACTGGATGTCCCAAAGAGATCTTGAGGTCTTGAACCAAAAAATCAACTATTCTCTGCTACTAATGGAGTTATTGGACATGTGCCGTTCTGTAGAACAAAAAAGTCCAATATTTTTCAAGCAGAAAGATCAAGAAAAAATAAAATTGTCAGTGGTTCAGGCCAAAAAACTGTGGACAAGGTATTCTTTGAATATCTGTTTATATAATTTATTGTCTTTATCTCACATTGCAAAATCCAGAAAAGAATTTATGTGGAAACACGATTCTTGCTCTTTCTAGACAGTAGAAAGGAAATCAAACTATATGAAGCTTCAGGAAATATGAGGATGCAAAATTAAGCCAAGCTGGGTCAGCAAAGTGAAATTTGTTGCTGTAATTCATGATTTTTGAGGGTTTGAGGGTGGGGGTGGTATCACTTTTGTTTTTGTTCAGTGAAAAGACTTAGGTGAGGCCTTCTGCCTTATTTTTTCACCTTATATTTGTCTTTTTCTGTCAGTATAGTGACAGACTAAATTCAGATTAAATCTAAGAATCAAAATTTAAAAGGCTGGTGACATTCCTGTCAAAGGTACAGACTAAATTTACACATCTGTACAGAGAGAACTCCAAAGAACAGAGACACATTTATAGTAATTTTACCTGCAAAAATAGACCTTAGATATAAATGGAAAAATCCCCTCAGTTTTGTAGTCAAAGATAGTTGTTCTCCTTTATATTTTTTCTTAACTTCTAAATACTTTCTAAATATTCTTTTCTAAATATCTTCTAAATATTTTTTTACCAAATCACGAGTTCAAACACAGTGAAAAAGATTTATGAAAATTGAGGTGTCATTTTTTGATACTTCTCCATTTTTCGATTTCCAATTTCATCAATATCAACACCAAAAAATATTGTTAATTTTCCTCACCTCCCGTGTTCTCATATGAGAAAGTAACTGAAAGCAAGAATGATGACCTTTCAATTAGTATGTTTTTAGGCTATATATACCATGAGTTGGATATATATTTAGGGTACTAGTTTCAAGGTAATCATTAATTAATTGCATTCATAAGGCTGTTAACAACTTTATTAGTACCTTAACATATTGCTGTCATCAGTGCTGCTATCCCAAAACGCCTCTTGAATATATTTACAAGTGTTACTGAGGCTATGTGATAAGCCAACATGCCAAGACAGTCTGCATGAGATTGATCTCACAAAAGTTTCAGAATCTATGGTCCAGATATCTCCTTTATGAGCCAATTTTACAGAAAATTGAGAGAAATATGAACTCTTATGGAATTATGAATGTGACCTATCTACTTTGGGATGAGAAAAGTCATGTATTTCTTTTATCTCTAAAGGAACTCTAGACTTTTGACAGCCATCCTTCAAGGGTTGTGTGATGAATTCTAATATCCCTAGCCATAGTGATATTGTTCAGTGTACGGTGGAATGAAGCTCTGCTCCAAATGCACTATGCACAGGTTCCATGAATCTGGGATAAGAATCTAGGGTAGCTTTGGGCATTTGTGTCATCTTAGTCCCACTAATAAAATTGTATCCCTTTAAAAAATATCAAGAGCATTGTAAGAGGTAGTTAGAAAGTAGTTTTTTTCATCACTATGATTCTGCAGAGTTATTTAAAATATGAATTCAGCATCAGAGATCTTTTCAGTGCTGTTTAAATTTCTTTCTCTGACAGGTTATTGCCCGGATTGAACTCCACTGAACATTTTGCAAACTTTTCATTTGTGGCCTCAGCAAAGCAAGTACTAATTTCCCCTTAAGAGGCCCCTTCTGAGGGCACAGAATGATCCCCAGTTTTTTGTAGGCACCAACAAAATGGATTGCTTGGAGACTGCATGCAAAGGACTAAAGGCAGCTTATGATATGTTACAATGAATTTCCAATTAGGCCATGTCTTTGGTTTTTTTTATTTATTTCCAGTGTGCGAATTCCTATGCAGTTTCTACTCTTTCACTCTTGAGGGCATCTAGAAGATATCTGGAATAAGTTTAAAACAGCTTTGAAGTTCTTTCTAATTATTCTGTTCTAGAAGAGCGCATTGCACTGATATTGGCACTGTGAAATCTCTATTTGAAACATCATCGTCATCTTCAGGACTATTAATAATTGTACATTTTTGACCCTCTGGGAGCTCCTAGAGTTTTGTTCAAGATTTTTTGCATGGGAGACCTTGATGTTGTTCAGCAATAGATTTACCTTAAAATTTATAACCTTATGCTTACCATTGGGTTAGCTCTATACACATACACACCAACAGCAAAGGCACATTGTCAAAAGAAACCTCTATCCATTTTAAACTTAGAAATTTCAGGAAGTACTTTACTGCATGTGAAATCATCTTGTAATCTTAGAACATGTGGTAAAGAGTGTAAATATCTATGTGGTTTCCTAGTGTGAACACATATGTATATAAAAGTGTGTCTGCATGACAAAGGTTGGGTACCAAGTAAAGAAGGATTGGTTGAGTATTATACAAATTCAAAAAAACAAAAGAAGCTTGAGAATCTGACCATTCATCAAAATGATAAAAAATTAAAAACAAGTACATTGTGTTGCCCAGGAAACTACCGTTTATGTAAAATAAAACATCTGATGCTTCAAACAACATATGGACTGCTCAAAAAATTATTTTCTGTACCTAGACCTGCCTTCACAGCTCCATATACTCAACACCCCCCCCCCCCCAATTATTAGCAATTTCTCATTAGTATGCACCTGACAGTATCCTAGGAGAATACAGGGCTACAAATGAAAAACTCTCAAGGGGATATCAATTATTTGCCTTAGTCATTGTCATCCATAGCATTTAAACAATACTCTCTCTAATGCTGCAAACCTGTTCCTGAACTCAAACTGCATAATTATCTACATTATTGCTATTTAAAATAATTTTCCTTTTCAAATCATCAAGTCAAGCAGTAAAAATGAATTTTCACTAGCAAACCTCTTATCTGCCCTTCAATAAGAAAGCTGGCAGATTTTTAGTTCTAAAAATCATTTAAAGAAACGCTGTGCTTTAAAATTGGTTATACACAATGGGTAGTAAGAACCCTGCAAAAGCCCAAGGCTATCCAAATGGTAGCTAAACTGTGTTTTTGAATGGATTCTGACTCATATTCAGATATCACAGGAAGTTTCCTCTCCAGTCCAAGGCCAACTGCATGGAAGATAGAAAAGAGGTAATGCAATAATTATAGGTGAAAGAAAAAGGGAAGGTAAACATACTGTGCAAAATTTGAAACTCAGAGTTGGCAGAGGATGATGACGACATCCTTTCTATTGAATATTGTGATGTCTATCAGTACTGGGCTGAGGTGCTCCCAGGTTCTGTCCTCTGTCCCTCACAAACACGCACTATTCCTCATACCCTTCAGATTGTCCAGCTTTGGGTAATACCAAAGGCAAGGCACAAAACTTGTCTCTATCCCTCTTTGACAAATCATCTAAAGGCGCTGCGAACTGCAGTCAAAGCCACTCTTTATTTCTGTTCATGCAAATATTATTTTAAAGATATTCTTGCTAAATCCAGGGTACGATCAACAAGTAATGGGCTTGTGGATGGAAGAGTGATAGACACTTTCACCTTAGATCCTTCAAATTTCCATATTTAGGAAAAGTAGCTGCACTAGCATGCAGACATTATTTCTCCTTGAACTTGAAATGATGCAACTTCTATCAAAGTACAAAGTCTCTTAAAAATACAGCACCATTATCCAAGGTATCATTAAAAAGCTGAGTGATTTTGTAGGATTTTTTTTTTTTAACTTATCCTGGCTGAACATTCTTCATCTGATTTCTAACACTAAAGTCAACACTAAAGTGCTGTTAATTCACACACACACACCAGTCATCTATCTAAAACATATGGGACTGAAACAAGCTCTCAAGTCATGGCCAGCAAGGGGACTAAACGAGCTAATACTAATATTTGAAAGAAATTTCTTTCCCCACTAATTCTCAGGATTAGAACTCCAGAATAATTTTAAGTCTTTAGAAACAAACAGATCATGAGACCTAGAGAACAAGTGGGAAACAAAGCTGAATGCAAGTCATAGAGGGTTACAAAATGCAGTAAATTATGAATAAATGGCTGAAATTACAGATATTCTGACAGAATTTCACACTCAGAGGAGCCAATGCAGAGGCATGACATGGGATTTAGTACTGCTTTCAGTAGGACCACATAAGGCCACTGAACTACAGTTTTTTTAAGGAGGGGTAGTCTTCAACTACACTTAAATATTTATGATCCTATATCAGAGAATAACGAGCTAAGATGGAACTTTTATGTTTTTATCTTAAAATCCTTTCATTATTGAACTCTTCACATTAAATATCTTTCCACTTGGCAGTTCAAGTAACGTAATTTCAAAATATAGCTTGCTCTGAAGTTTGCTAGTATATGTTTCAGGCTGATAAAGATTACTTCCCAGCTGCTTCCCATTCACAGACAGTATGTGTGGCCTTCCCTAAAGAGGATGGAAAATGTGATACTATATTGCACTATCACATGCCTTATACCCACTTTATGTGTTTATGTTGGGTTTTTGCTTCTGGTTGCTAAAAAGCATGTTTTTTGAGACAGTGCTTCTTGTATATACCTATTGGTTTTGTTACTCTTATTGTTGCTGTCTTTTTTCCAGCTATTTAGGAAAGCATTCCTGAGGCTCAGGTGTCAGACAAAACTGGGAAGCTTCTTTGCAAGTTTATGCTGGAAGTTCTTTGAGACTATCATTACTCTAAAGGAAACTGTGTCCCAGTAGGCTCAGCTAGGGTGCAAAATCTAGTGTTATCTATAAATTGGTCATCTCATGCTGCTCTTTAACTGGTGGGTCCACTGTCAGCAGTAATAAAAGTAGGTGACAGACCTTGGGAGGTAAGCCAGCCATTGATTTGCTCCAGCTGCTTGACTGTGTTGGCTGATGTGTGATCTCATGGTGCCACAGAAATAAAGTGCAAATTGTTTTTAAAAAATGACTGCTGGGAGTGGAGTGAATGCTTTTTGCAGAATGTCACACACAGTGAGCTGTGACACACAGCCAAGCTGTGGTCCCCCTAACAGAAAAAGGAATTAGGCTTATGTTTTAAAGTAAGATTCAATATCAGCCCAGCATCATGTTGATTTAATTTATTTTTAAATAATGCTTGTTGTTCTCAGTACTCTTCCAGAAGCAGGTAAACTAATATTTTACCTGCTGGCAACTCAGCAATCAAAGAAATAACTTTTCATAAGATGGTGAACTATAGCATGCATTAAACACATGGCCTCCCCATTAGTGTTTATTTTCACATGCTGATGTATAGGGCACTGCATCAGTGTTTTGCTATGTTCATAAAACCTTTAGCTCAAGAAGAGACTCTGAGGTCACCTGCCATCCCCAACACAGAGCAAACAAATTCACGTCTTGCTGATGGCAAAGGAATGAGGTACACTGTTCCTCAGCATTTCCCACTCTCTGAGCTGCTATGGACGTAAATGCAGCTCAGAAATGTCTGGTCATTTAACTGGCAGTGGCAAGTCATGGGAATACAAAGACAGAGAAAGCTCTAGGGCCACAAACCACTGGGGGCTGACAGAGCACTCCACAGCAGAAAACAAGTCTTCCCTCGGCTTGTTCTGCAGGCAGCTGGTCTGGGCTCCACCATTGTCAGGCTACTATATTGCCTTGGCTTTTGGTTTTATTCAGTAGCACACACCCATTTATAAAGAGGAAGAGCTTCTCCAGTAGCTTGAAAATATAATATTTTTGATTTCTCAGAAGTTTTTTATTTTTATAACAGCATCTTGCTGGACTACTTTGCCATTTAAAATGTCTTGATGGCAACAGAAGACTACTTCTCAGCTGTACATGTCTGTGGCATAAATTCCAATAATCTTTACATTCCAAGTGTTTTCTATCCTACAGTTCAGATTCCCTGACACAGATTCCAAACATTTAAGACAGTCAAAGGAGAAATTAAATGGGAACACCTCAAAATAAAATTTTTAAAAAAGGAATAAATATTACTATTTTTTGTGATGGAGTGAGCTACTTCCTTTGCTTATCTCCTTCTGAGTTTTGTATGCTCTCTACATCTGCTTGTACTGCTTCCTGGGCAGGCCATGTTTCTTGCTATGTTCATCTATATGCACAAAGCCAAACTCAAGAGCATTAAAATGAGCATTAAATTCTAAGTTCAGTGTGGAAGGGTCCCATACAAACTGGGTGTTTAAGGCCCACATAACTACACAGAAACCCCCAGTGGAACTTCTAGTGATACTACAAGGGAAGAGGATAAAATGTTGGAAAGAAAGAAGACAGAAATGGCAATGATGCTCAGCAAACAGAATAACCAAGACCATGACCTCTAATGAAAAAAGGTGTGTAGGAAAATTATTGCATCACTAAATGTGGCTCAGTTTCAATCATGGCCCATAAAAAGAGGTCAGGAGCAGAGCAGGAATAAAAGAGGCAAATAGCTGTCTTTCAGAGAAAAAAAAAGGAGGGGGAACATGATGAAAGAGGCAGACTGTGCAACAGGAGCAATTACAGCATGCCCAGTGGGTATGGAGGAAAGGTGGTCTCAGTGCCACTCACTACTGACAAGGGAAATTGCTTTGGCATAGGGTTTCCTATTATTTGCTTAATTTCAATTTGCTTGAAAATAGCAAAAGCTTTATGAGACTTTCTGTTACACTCAACACTGAAAAGAAGCTACTAAGAGGGAAAACTTGTACTAGAGATACAAAACAGAAACAAGAAACTGAGAAGCTTTCCAAAAGATGTGAAAACACAACTGCAGGCAAATGTACTCCTAAAACATAATTGTGAAGCACTCCCGAGAAAGAGGTCATCCATGATTTAAGTGACCAGCTGCCATGTCCCCAAGGACCACCACAGGCAGTCCCATAACTGCTTCTCTCATAATAGAATCCAGCTGAGTATGAAAAGAGGGGGTTTTTTTCCCATGCTTTTCCAATTTTCTTAAAGGGAAGGAGATTAATTCATTTTTCACCCTAATAGAATAAAAGAAAAAAACCCAAACCCCAAACCCTACACAGCTAAGTATTTCCTCTAGTATTTAACAGAACTAAAATTTAATTATGAAAATGAAGAAACTACAAATTACCTTCAAACATAAGACAAGATCAAGGCTGCAAAAATTCATAACCTGAATTATATTCATTGAACACCTAGCATATTGTTAATGAAAAACAGCTCCAGTCAATGCAGAAATTACAGGGAGAATAAAACTAACTCTTACTAAATAAGAATAGTACCTTTGCCGGAAACCTGGCTTGAACCCACACTAAACATCATCTGAGGTTAAGATAATTCTGTTAATGTTTTAATTGCCACATGCCTCTTTACAGTTTGTAGAATTAGAGGCTGGAGTGCCAAAAATGTCCTGAAACCCCTATCAGTGCAGTTATGAGAATGTTTTTGACCAAAACTTTTGAAACTGCAGCTGACTTCTGACTCAACTGAAACAGTTTCTAGCAGAAGCAGGGGAGACACAGTCCCATACATGGACTGGAATTCAGAGTATAAAGCAGCACAAAGTGCACTTTTTCTCACCTTTTTTACTGCTGGCTGTATTTTATGCTGAAAATAGGAAGGGTGAAGAAACAAAAGGGGCTTGATTGCTTGATTTCTGTTTTTCCTTCCTCTCCCCTTCCATATGCAAGGATATCTTGCATAAGTCCTTTACCAAAACTATTCCACACAATTCATTCTTCCCACAACCATTTCTGAGGTTCTCCTGTCTTTCAGCCTCTGAAGTTCTGGAAATGTGGCTACTGCAGAGTGTCACCGTTCCTTTCCACATGGCAGACCACTGCACCTACTGCACTCTCTCCATCCAGAGCAACAGAAACACAGTGCCTCAAAGGTACTCAACACAACACCAAAGTAATGAAATAATTGTGCCCTTGAGTCACAAAATGGCTTTGGGCTGGAAATTTTATCTTATGAAAAATATGTCCTGAAATAAGGCCAGTGAGGTAAATGGCAGCCTGGGTGTGAGACGGGGTACTGTGCATTTCAGCAGAGAAGTGTTTGGCTGGGCATCGAAACTAGGGCTTATTGTGTGCCCCTGAGTAAACAAAGCTATAATGGGTTATTGAGACTGCTGACTTCAAACAATGCTCTCTGTGTAAGCATGACATTTTACAACCAGGAAGCCTGAGGCATGTATGCCTATTATCGTATGTCTTTCTATCAGCTCATTTTATGTAATGCTCTCGAAAGAACACCACAGAAACATGCACTATGTGAAGAGAACAAAGCTGAGCTATGTGGATTGGACTGTCACCAGATATTGGCATATGCCATGATGATGGCCAAGGAACAAGAAATCTAGGACAACACTTTGGAAGTAGCAGCAACTATAAATTAGGAATATAATTTTTCCCTCTCAGGGAAATTTTCAAACTGTGATGTAATGAACTGGAGATAGTGCAGACACACAAAAATTCTTACAATTCTGCTCACATATTGGACCCAGTTCACACAATGAACTCTGTCAATCCAGCTTGACAATTGTTACTATAAACAGCACCAACACGCTTCCTCGATGACATTATATTGGAGAAGGGAAAGCTTTACGGATTGTTTGTGAATGACTCCCATGTGTTGGGTATCTTTTCTGTATGCTGTCACCTTTACTGTTTTCACAAGCAGTTTGCCAGTTTCTTGCAGGATCAAGATTTCCTTCTTTTCAAGAAAAGAAAAGTGTGTTTAGTTTTTCCCCTGGTTACTATTTAGGTTTAAAAAATGGTAAATTAGAAAGAAATTGTATAATTCTTAATCTAAAATCTAAAAATATAAATTGGTTGAGATTTTATGACTTTAGACATTTCAAAACATATCCCTCCTTGTCCCACTTCTCATTCCCATCAAAGCCTGAACAAGCAAACATGCTGCTGTCTTCCATTCATGTGAAGTTAAAGATCCTGGAATGGGAAGGGATTAATCTTGTGCCATGGTCAGTTCTCATTTCTGTCTGTGGATAATGAGTAATAGCAGCAGCATAAAAGTAGTGACTCTCATTATAAACCTATTCTAGGGACAGAGGGAGTAATTATAACAGAAAGGCACATTAAAATTTTGAGATCATTTTATGAAACTCTTGAAGCTGTGAGGAAACTAGAGATAAAGTTAATCCTTTTGGGAATTTCCTGAAAATTAGAAGAAATCTCTTGTCAATCAATGTTCTATCACTGACAGCAGTGTAATGACAAATGCATATGTGACAGGGTTTCATCTGCAAACAAATAAGTTCATGAAGAATCATTCCAGAAATCAGTGCAAAACATCTTCCTTGATCCCAGTGTGCAAAGAAACCCCCCGACTCACAAAATCAAGTCTTCAAGCAGCAGAGTTAAAAGCAAAAGCTTTGACTTGGCAATGTGAAATTTGTCCCAAGCAAAATATTGCATCTTGATTTTGCAAACAGGAAGTAAAAGTGGTACTGGAGAAATCCTTATAACCAATGGACAAAATCTTAAATTATGACATCTCTTCTCCTGGACACAGCTCAGCTCCACCTGAGATACCCAGCTGGAACAAGTGACTACAGAGAGGAATTAATGTTGGTGCCAATCAGTATCCCAAATACACTTTCTTGTTTCTGAAGAAGGAGCTCAAGTTGTTTTACCTTGTATGGCTCTGTAGGGCAGCAGAGCTAAACTCCAGTTTTTGAGGCTGGACTCCTCTCAGGATAACCTCTTTTTTCCTTACCAGAAAAAAAAGCAGCCTTGCAAAATAATGCAGAAACAGCATTTTTTGCCATGCTCTTGTTACTTAATTACCTCCCATTTCCAGACATGATTACAGAAACCTTTTGTGTCTATTTGTGTACTTTTTCCAATATATTCCGGGTAATCATGGATTGAGCAATAGCATACCAAAAAGCACAGCTATACACAATGGTGCCTTATGTTAAGATGCATTCCACTATTGAATATATTTCATATAAGAAAGCAAATCTATCTTTCAAATTTTATTAAACACAAAAGGAGACAAATGCTACATCAGTATCCCAATTCAACTGAATCTATGCTTGTAGTAGAAGCTCAGAAAAGGTCTTCTTTAGTTTTTGACTGTCTTCCATATAATTTTCACCTACAATCGAAACAGTATTGAAAGACATAATATCATTCTCATCAATGCTTTATTTTTATTCAAGGCATCATGAGTTAGAGGATGCATTTGACATAAGATATGACAGCTGTGACCAAGTTTTTACTTGCTATTTCTTGCTAGGTTGTTTTTCAATATTTTACACAGAGCTCTCCTGTGGGAAAGAGATTTAATTATCTGGTGAGAGTGTTAATATACTGGAACAACTATGGGAAGTCAGGTAATGTGGAAATACAATTAATGCCCCCAAATATCTAAAATTAAGAGAGGTAAGAGGGGGTTTCATTCAGCTAATTTATGACGACAACATATTTAAAATGTTAACCTCAGGAAATAAACTAGTTTCCCAGGTAACCTGGGTTTATTCCTGGCTCTGCCACTGATCAGAATTCTGACATAGGGTGAACCATTTCACATATAAATAGACACTTAAAATATATTGTTTCTGGCCAGTAGTCAGACCACAATTTAAATCAGATCAGTACTGCAATCAAACTCAGAATCTACAGTATGTTAGATACCTGCTTTTCTTCCAAACCCTCTCTGTCTCAAATGCTCAGAATATTTTAGATACAATTTCTCATTTCTCTGTGCTTTAAAAATAGCCGACACAGCATGATCTCAGTATGATGCAAATATTCACAATACTGTATCACTGACTATATGTATAGTATAAGCCTTTGGACAAATCTATCTGGTACTTTTTCAATCATTGTTTTCTCTTTTGTCCTCTTTCTCCTCTTTCCTTTCCTGGCTTTGCGCAGCTACTGGTGCTTCATTTATCACTCTTTGCATCTAAAGAACTCTGCACTCTTGCATTTGGTGACTCCAGGACAAATATGGGGGAAGAAAAAGATCACTCAAATTACTGATACGATTTCTTCTTTACCATCTCACATTCTGCCCGGCTTACAACTTGGCCTTAGTTATACTATTTCCACGGCAATTTTACATTGCTCTAAAAATATTGTATTGAAAAGGAGTATGCTACAGGTACTTAAAAAAATTCTACAGATTACTATTCTTATAAACATTCGTTTTAGTATAAAAATATTCTCAGTGTTTTTCCCCCTAACTCAATATATTCTGTTTTCTTTCTGCTATTACCACAAAGCTCCAAAGAAGCTTTTATTTCAATTTGCTACTGACTTTGACTGAATTCACTCTGCATTAAATGTTGCTTGCCTAGTCTAATACTATGGTAAGATTAAGACAAGAAACATGGACAAAATAATCAGTTCAAAATGATTAAGGCTGATTGAGCCTGCTTTGATGCTTATGCATGTCATCTAGCAATGAAAAAAGTTATGATGATATATATCTTTATATCTCAAATCAGTTGGTTACAGTAGTTCTACCATCTCTGTCATCAATACCACTGAATATATTAAATGTAAAAAGTTCACACTACATTTTTACAATGTAGTTGGACACTAAATTCTTCTAATACAGTTTCTATTAGGATATCACATTTATTAGTTCTAAATAAATTAATTTTCAACAAAGCCTTTAATATTTGATGTGCTCTTTGGCACATGTGCCAGAGACTAGATCTTTGCAAAGGGATAAGGGAGAAAGAAAAAAATAGGAGGAAAAAAAACTCTTTAGAGATTTAAACAAGTATTAGATGTGTTTAGTATACATATGCTTATTTTGATACTAACTAACTAAAGGAACCAGGATTAGATTCAAATCCGATTCCTGACATGGCTCTGTTGAAAAAGAGCTACTACATGGCCAGACATAAATGCTATAATTTGTATTAAGTCAGGATGCACAGTGGTGCAGGAGCACGTCTTAGATTAGGAGTTGCCTTTTCATCAGCATGCCAGCTAAAGACCACATCCTAATCTTAGCCATGTGCCACTCTGCCCAATGCATGCATGTGCATCCAGTATGAGAGAGCTGTCCCAAGATGTGGCATGGAAAAGGAGAAGTTCATCTCATCAACAAGAAACCCAACAAAAAAGAATTAGGTGAAAAGTCAGCATAATACAGAGACGTGTTTGACTCTCATGCCACTTTAGAATTATCCATTTTAAGCAGTTAATTTGCCAGTGGGGTTTTTTTGAATTGAAAGGACAACACAGTCTGAACACAGCAAGAGTATTTTTATCACTGCAGCTCTTGTCACCATCCTTGCATAAAGCATTACGTAAGCATCTGATTTGCATCAGTATACAGCTCTGATTGCTGAGAAAGCAAATTGCAGTTTAATAAGATTAATACAAAACATTGCTTTTCTCACATTTTCTTGTGTTAGTGTTGGTAGCTGGAATTATACAGATTTTCTCCTCACACTAACAAAGTACCAAGGCTGCTGTGAATAATATGGTTTTTTTCTCTGAATGTATACACAAGGCTGAATATGAAAAAAAATAAACAAAAAAATGTCACTGGGTCAAGGAAGTACAGACACTGATTTCTTCAAAGAGAAGGATGGGACATTCTGTACAATACCTCACAGTGACTGAACCATTGGATATCTGCAAGTATTTTCTTTGTAATAATGGAAGTATTTTCTTAGTAATAATGATAGCTAGTATTTCTGGGCTCAGCACATTACATTTTGGTTAAAAAAAAGTAAAGATGACACTTTATCCCTAAATAGCTAAAGCCACAATAGAGACCAGAGATAAAATCTGTGAGATTTACAAGAGGTGATCTCTGTCATCTTTTACAAATGATTGCTTCTGCAATGAGCCCTCAGTGTAAGACACAAGGGGAAAGATAAGTTCCCCTTTTCATTGTCCACATAAAAATGTGAGCATTAAACAACATAAAGGGTTCAACTGAGGCATCAGGGATCTCACAGCATAGCTGGAAGGGGGACCTGTAGATGATTCTTGCCTGGCACTGCTACCAGAGAGCTACACAGGAGACTTAAATGGAGAATGTGGGTTACTTTTAGAAAAGTAATGGTTTAAAGCAAGTGGAAATTCTTTATCAGTGATGTTATCAGGAAAAGTAAACACTAGTAAAGCAGTTGCCATAAACCAGGTAGCGTTTGCTAGCCCTGTGTTTGCTAAGCCCTTGGTCACCAGTGGTAAGAAGTTGTTCAAGGTTTGGGCTAGAAAAGGCC
Organism: Hylia prasina; assembly: GCA_013397195.1. Taxonomy (NCBI): domain Eukaryota; kingdom Metazoa; phylum Chordata; class Aves; order Passeriformes; family Sylviidae; genus Hylia; species Hylia prasina. The sequence goes on along the minus strand of VYXD01001097.1, from coordinate 50,096 downwards.
CAAAGTTCAACTGAAGAACTTTGAAAGTTCAGTGGAAGAAGTTCAATAATGGTTCCACCTGGGGACCACAGAAGATATTCAGTACTGCGAGTATCCAGCACAGGAAAATGTGCTTCTTCAAAAAAAGGGTTTAACTGGTGAACTCTGTAGCCTGCAGCAATATCTGAATTAAACTCTGAAATACAAGGAAACAGTGGCAAAAGATTAAAGTGATTGAGCATTGCAGGGAAAGGTACGGGGACATCAAGATTTTGTGTACAGAAATGAATTACATATTCTTCAGCTCTTTATTTCAAGGATAATGCACTATACAAATGGATTAAACCTCTTTTTTCAGAAGATACTATCTGAAAGTACACCAATAAGCCAGAGTTTCTAAAAATTACCTTTTTTGATTTGGTGAATTCAGAAATTCCTCCTCAGATATGACAAGATGGCTGAATTTGGGTGAAAGAAGCATAGTGAGGTCTTGGGTTTTCAACTTCCCTGTCCCATTGTACCCAGATTTTTTCAAATTCTGCCTTTGAAAGAACTGAGAAGTTATTTCTAAAGACTTTTTCTCCTCTCTGAAAGAATGGAACTTTGAGACACCCTTTGGCAGCTAAGCATGTGAAACAAAATCAAAACAAATGGCATATTTGAGCCAATTAAAAAATTCTTAATAGTGAAACAAATGAGGTCTTTATTAACATGGATGAACTAAAAAAATGATATTAGCTTTTCTGAGCTTCTTATGGATTTCTGTAGCCAGGAAAGTTCATGACATTTTTATTTGTTAGTCACTGTATTTTATTTGAGATTATTAAAAGGCTGCTATGGTATTTCTTTCCCCCACCTTTTTAAATCCTTAAGGTTTCTTTTCAAAATGTACTGCTAATAATTTAATGATTTTATAGCATTCTTTTATTATACTAAAATATTGGAGGGAATATCAGTTTTCTTCAGAAATGGTTTTGTTAAAGCACTTTCCTGTAGAGCTCTTACCTTTGCCAACACTTAGGAATATTTTCTTTACTCTCATCTGTGTAATATGGTAGAGAATATCACTCCAGATATTACAGCTCAGATGATGGAAGTGGACAGATAGGACAATTCACTTACATATGTGTAAAACCCCCTAAAACATGGCTCTTTAAAGTGCCATGTGTGGAGAAGCTACACTTAACTGCATTTAAAAGACCATTAACGGTACAATTTAAAGTCAAAAGGGTTAAGGAAATATAATGAAACACTATAATTCCATGGGACCAAGCATTACTTCTACCTTACTTCTTACTACTACCAATTTTAAGCAAATGTTCATTGTTTTTTCCACCAAGGGTTGATCTGTATGGTATCTGCTTCTCCTCATCACTGATTTCCAGTATCTCTTGTCTTTCCTTCCCAATTACCTGTCTTCCCCTTCTCAGCCAGCATTCAAAAGTAGCTTTTTTTTTTTTTTTCCTGCAGCAACAATGTCTAGTCTCAATATCTCATCTTTTTGCCCCACTTACTTCAATCACATCTCTGTGCCATTGGCATCCAACTTGAATGGCTTTCTTCCCATGTGCATAATAGAGAACAAGAAAAATGTTTAAACAAACACTCATTTCACCCCCTTCCCTCTCTCCCCACTCCCCCCTCCACGTCCTCCCTCCTCACCCTGGTACTTTAATGTCTTACAGGGCTCAAGTAAACAATTTTACAGTAGGCAAAGAGATAACTTTTACAAAACCAGCTAAACCATATGAAGACAAAGAAAAACTCCAGGTAGACACCTAGCATAAGAAAAATCAGTTTACCTGTCAAATTCTAAATGCTGAATAGTGCATTTTGTAATGTGAAGCACTTGGCTGTCTAAAAAATAAGTGTTGGTTATGCTAGGAAAGCCTTCCATAGGTAAGACATGGACATCACACACTATCCCATTCCTTTTTCATTCTCTGTGATCCTCCTTCTCTCGAACTTCCTGATTGACTTGTGCACTCATGTTGCCCCATATAGTAATTCTGCGCCTTATTTAAATTAAGGCTGGTGGTTTTTTTCCTTTTCTCCAAATTTGTTTCTCTTTTTTTTCAGAAACCTTATAGACATTAAATTGGACTTTGGAAAAGGTCATTATAACTGACTTAAAGATCAAAACAGATGTAAAGGCAATACCATGGCCTCAAATTCATCATTACAGAAAGGAATCAGAAGAGGTTTTAGGAATACTATAAAAAAATCATAAGTGGCACAAGGACATCAGAGGAGAGTCTAATCAAAAGGAAATTTTTTTGTCATCTGATTAAAATGCCTTTTTATTTCTTGGCTACAGGTTGTCTTTAGAAATGTGTATTGAAAATGGCAATTATTTCTGTCACCTTTCTTTTTTAAAACTTCTGTTTCTCTTGCAATTCTTCTTGCAAACCCTAAATTCTAATGCCCAGTGCTACCCAACATAATATTCTCTTTCAGTAAAATAGAAAACATTAAAAACCCCTTATTTTGTTTTGAGTGTGAAATTAAAATCTGAGTTCCAGTTTTAGGTTAGAGCTATATTTTATAATTCTACGCCTATCTCTCAGTGTTCTGTATCACTCTTCCTCCCCATGCACATCAGCAGATTCAAGAGGCATTCCTCTCAAAATCAAGATTCATAATCATGGACTCTGCCCGTCCCTGGAAAAGAGTAACACAGATGTGAGAGAAATGCAATCCATTATCTCAGCTCAAAATAGTTTTTGTTCACTTTTTGGTGAGACAGAGAATTGTTTTTTCAGCCAGAAGTGAGGGCTTAGGCCCTCTCAGCTATGGATCAATTTTCAGAGAAAGCCCCAGCATCAATTACTTCTGACATCCATCTACCACCTCTCTGCCCACTGACAGCCCCACAAGGCTTCAGAGATGCTAGCTTCCCTGTACACCACCTTAAAGGACAGCTCTGGGACTGGAACCAGTATCTGACAGCCATGCTGCCTTCAGACAGATCTTTAGAGGATATCAGAGACCAGCAGACATCCAGAAACTCTCCTCTGCTAACTTTGCATGGCTGGTGCTCTGTGGAAAAACCTCTATTGCATCACAGAGAAGAGGTGTAGCAGAGTAGAGTTCTGGCCTTTGTCACACATGTTAAGGAGTATGTGACTCAAAGAATCTCTTCAAATGATTATCCCCCAAATGAGAAGAAAAGCAGGAGGTGTTGAGCCTAAAGGCAGTGATAGAATCAATAGTATGACCTCCAAAATATTAATGAAGAAGTGAGCACTCCACCAGGCATATTCCTTTAGGCTTAAGGTCACCTTTTATTGGCTACTTTATTGAAGGAGTTTTTCCTGAAACTGCAGTTGCATCCTGGTTCTGCAGCAAGCCCCAAAAAACTCCCACTAACAGCAGCAATGAGAAAAAAAAGAATTAAATAGGTCGAAAGAACAGGTGGTACTGGGACACACACAGATGATACAAAAGGTAAGGGAAAGTGTGGCTTGAATCTGTATTTGCTTTCAGTATTGTATATGGAGTCAGCAATCACCACCTTCTACTCCAAATGTCTTTCTGTGCCTTTCTCAGAGCAAAACAAATCCCTGCAGATTTAACACAGTCAGTTTTCTGAAGAGCTTTGTTCCACATAAAGCATGCAAATGGTGCTGTGAACCCAGCAGTTCCCAGGGAGGGACTGAATGGAGAACTGACTATGCAAAATGCAGCTTCTGAGCCATTATGCAAAGAATATTTTAACTGTTTTGGACCCTTTCTTCAAAAATGTTTTGTTTCTATAATGTGAAATCAGCACAGATGATTTATGATGGAAACATGTTTGCATTGATTAGAAATTAAGACAATCAAATCAAGAACTGGTATTGGTAAAATCCACCAAGCCAGGGAGAACTCAGGTTGTCTTTCTGACTTAAGTTAGTTTTTTGAAACAGCCAGAATGATTTTCAAGCATTTTAGAAATCCTTTGAGGGTCTGAACAAACATGCGGCCAGACCCCACCTCTTTGTTGAATGTATTCCCATAAAGTAGACAAGGAAGCTATAAGAGAGGCAACAGAAAATCAGCAAAGTAAAACATCTAATTGTCCTGCTCAATATACGGGTTTGTTCACAGACCCAGGACTCAGCCTCACCTCCTCAGGTGATCCATCATCAACTATGTTGTACTAGAACCACGCATCACAGGTCTTTGAAAAAATTATGCAAGAAGGTCTTGCTTCTGTGTCCCCCACCACCCCACAACCCATGAAACCAGACTTAAAATGTATTTTGTCTGAAAGGTGGAATTAAACCTTTAGATTTTTTTTAAAATCTTTTTTTTTTCTCAGGTTGTATCAGCCATAAAGCTGTCAGAAACTATATGAAGCTGATCCTGTTGGACTGCAGTGTACCTCTCTTCAGAATCTCATCTTTCCAAAAGTGGGAATGGGCTACTCAAGGCTAAGCTGTCATTTTGATTTTCATCTTGACAGGGGCATTTTCTGTTCCTTCTTTTGAAGTTTGAGATTTGTAACTTCTGTTTTTAGTATCTTTGTATGCTAAACTGCACATAGTGGTTTCTCACATGGAAACTCAGGAGAAGCCATAAAAATAAGATGGCATATTTAACCAGCCAGAAAAATCAACAGGTTTAGGTCTCTGGATACATTTCTAACCTATGGAATTAATTTTTTTTTTTTTTTTTCAGCAGTGACGGGTTAAATTTTATACTGTGAGGAACAAAGAATTCTGGGTGCAGATTTTTTTTTTTTTTTTTTTTAAGAGGGATATGATTCATAGAGGCCACAAGAGCTTTGCTTCATTTGTGACCTATTTCAGGGCTGGTGCTAACTAAACTCATTATCTTAGCAATACTGAACAGAGATGAGTGTGGGAACTCTGAAAAACAGAAAAGCAGAAAAGAACAAGACATGTCAAGATACCTGTGTTAAAACAGCTACGTTAGCTGGCCTGAAAGAGAATAATGGTACTACAGGTCTAAAGAATAAAAAGTGATCAGGCTTAGCATTTTCATTAGAAAGGTCATAAAAGTCACAGTGAAATCTGGTGAATATTGTTTAAATGTTAGCTCAAACACACGAAATATAGAAAAAACAATGGAATGTTGTAATGTCACACCTTTGTAATTATGTGAAATTAGCTTAAAACTAACAGCTCTCAAACAAATAGATTGCTATTGAGTATCTTCCATTGGTGGACTTTGTGAGTGGTTTTTACAGCAGCATCGAGACTTTCTTTTCTAACATTTTAATGATGTCATGCGATAGAAGACAGCAACAATGCACCCAACAGTACACTTGGCCTGGTCAGTAAAACCAGATCACAGTTCTAACTGAAAGGGACTGCTTGATTGTGAAAAGTTTTCCCCTTTATTCCATCTCAGTTGCTTTTGTTTCAACCTATGGATGTTACCTCATTGTCAAGAGTCTGATTCCATCTTCTCAAGGCTGCCTCATATGCCTACACAAAAGACACTCCTGCTCCCGGCTGAGTCAGCTCCAGCTCCTCAGCCCCTTCCCACAGCTGCTCCGACTGTATCAGTGTGTCTGTACTGAGTCCATGACAGTTTTCCAATCTTATTTCTGACAGGGCTTGTTTTCTCTCCTTAACTGAGGCGGACTCGTACCAAACAGCCACATATCCTCAGCCAAGTTAGATTACAGGAAGTTCAGCCAGTGTCACCCTTTTTATTCCCTTTGAACTATTTTTTCAAAAGATTTGCAAAAAATAAAAGAAGGGAAAACCAGTTCTAGGAAGTGGGTCACTATGTGATGCTTGTCTGTGAGTAGATATTTGCTGAGATGGACAAAAAATGACAGCAGTCAGCAAGTTTTTTGTTTACAGTTATTTTCCCTCTGTAATCTTGCTATTTGCAGTGGTTTGACTTTCACAGAGCTGAGGAAGTTTCCTATTTTAACAGTAGCTTTCTGGGTTTTGTACTAACATCACAAAAAATATGTTTTTACTAGATTTATCTTTTTTCCTCATTTTTGTTTTGACAAAGATGTAGGAGTATGCCTGTGCAGTTTGATTTGCCAAAGTACCTCCTGATGCCAGCTAGAGAAGCAATAGGGTTCCTCTCATTTACTCTCATAGGCATTGCACATATTGGAATTTACACTGATTAATTAGATTCAATAGAATGAACTGATAGAACAGGGCAAACAGTCAAAACAAACAACCTGTAAATAACCCACTGGCTGAAAATTCAAGAATTCAAATTCCTCCAAGTAACTTCAGCAAACATGAACCACTAACACACTGTCCGAATAGCTTCCAGTTAAAAAAATAAAAATAAAAAGGCACAAAATTAGCATGAATACTGTTTGTTCAGCCTCAAAATTTACATTAAGTTCTATAAGTTCTATATTACATTAAGTTCTGTTATACTTTGTTCAGCTTGAGGATTGCATAAAAATTCTCTACAAAAGTGTTTCTGCAACGGTGAAAATCTTTCTTATTTCAGACTCTCCACCTAGTGGGAGTATCACATTTTGTCAATTTTTAAAAAATCAATCGCACTTCTTATTCAAAGATTCCATACCAGTGTTCTTCCTGTAAAATATTTTTGCATATTGCAATTTTTATAGATTTTGCTTATAACATCGTAGGCCAAACTTTCAAAAATGCACTTAGGAATTATAAATATGAGTCCTTTTCCTTTAAGAAATTGTCTAAATCTGTTGTTCACTTACCCCCAAAGTCAAAATTATAATGCTATATGAAAACGTTTTGATGTTGAGGTCTTGAGCATACTCTTGCCTGATACACTTGTTTGGTAAGGAATATGACTTCACTAAATTCAGCCCTTGATCACTGCATATTGTAGCTTATCTTTGCAGGAGAGCTGTCTTTGAACTCATGTACTCATGCAGAGTAAGATTTAATGAGATACAGCACTTGCAGGCAACTTAATTACATTGGAGCCCAGAACAGCTTTTTGTGGTTCAATGATAAAACTATAAATTAACTCTTTGAACAAAAATCCCCAAGTGGTTAAACCATATTATAAAGTAGAGACATTTGGTTAAAGAATCAAACACATACAAATAAATAATTATATATATATATGTTTGAGCAGGTTGTGCCTGTGAAGGGAGATGAGTCACTTCATTTTTTTTATGCTGCCCTTGTGATAGCTGAGCAACGTAATTATCTTCCTTTGCATTGTGCTAATTTTATCTCATTGGTATTAGATTTTTTTATTTTTCCATATTTTAATTTCTATGGTGGGTGAAATGTAAGACTCAGGGAGGCAAAGCACTGCTATGATTTGGTTTGTTTGAGGTTTCAACTAAATAATATTTCAATACTTTTAAATAAAAATAAAGCCAAAGTAGGGGTATTCTTGTTCTCATGTCCGTTATGTATTAATTTATTACCCAAGTAATTTATTATTTATTACCCAAGTAATGATTAATAAATATTTTTAGTGGAAAGTTTTAAATTGTATTAATTTACCTTTATTTAAACTAATGAAAGAAAAACAAACAAGAAAATCCTTTCAACCAGGCCAAAGAGTTTACTGAATCCATACTATGCATAAAACATATTTAGGAAGGTATATAAAGCTAGAATTATGTTTGGGGCTTTTGCTGCTCATGACAAATAAAATAAAAAAGCAAAAATTACATATTTGCAGCAATGACTTATGTTAGTTGACTTATGAAAAATGCATGAACATAGGGCAAATGGCAAAAGGCAAGAGCCTGAAAATATATAGACAAATGAAAAATACACAGAAATGGTTTATTTAAGGTTATATCCATGGTTTCTACTACATTCATAGGAGAAAGGCTGGACATAACCTCAAATGATGAAATACTAACAAATGTCCTTTTCTTATTATCACATATATCCCAAATGGAAATAAGATGACATCAAAAAGATTTCTTCCCAAATCAGGCTTTGACAACATCCCTGAGAGTGAGTTAAGCTGGACAAGTGTTAAGACAGTATTAATTTTAAAATCCATGTGCTTCTCTTACTAATGAGCTTGAAGACCAAGCTCTTGAACAGGCTTGTTCACCACAAATAGATTAATGCAAATAGAAAAAAAAGTACTCATGGTAAAGTAACATGTCAAGTGTAATGCAGTCATATTTTGCATTAATTTGCAATATAGCATTCAAACTATCGATACGAGTATCTACAGCGGTAAGCATTGACATTTACAGTTGTACACTTGCATAATGTAACATACAATAGTACACTACACACAGACATGTACAGTGAAATGAGATGGTTGTGACCTATCTGTAAAGCCAGAATCTGAATTCAGTGAGAAAAATTTCACTTGAAGGGACAAGCACATGTAGTCCAGTTATCAAGCTTTTACTTAAAATATTGCTCAGCCCTGCAAAAGGAGTATCACCTGACCTCTGATTATCTGTGCTGGCTAAGCAGTCAGACAAGCACTGAACTGATAGTAGTGCCTGTGCATAAAAAAGGGAACCCTGGCTTTCAGACCAGCTCTGTTCTCCAAGCAACATCACTTTGGCCTTGCTTGGGTTGCATTTTAGTGTCACAGTGCGGGAGGTGTGGGTGGATTTGCAGTGGCTGCTCTGCCAGAGCTCTGCAGGAACACAGGTATTGCTGCAGTGGTACAGGTGCTGTCACACACTCTGAACTGAAGGCGTTACACTCACCGGCAGCCAAAAACACCAGACATAATCCAGGATTCATTACTAATTTTGTATCTCACTGACATTTTCATCAACTCACACAAGCTCTAACAAAGAAATGACCCACTGACCACTGACTATTGAACCCTGTGTGCTGCAGTAAAAATTTTTACTCATCCGTCATACTACTGAGTAATACAGAGACATTTATGAATATGAGAAATTAGAATTTTTTAAGACAATGACATAATTTTGAACTTAATATTAAATTTAGAACTTTTGTGCTGAAAACCAGTGTAGGCTATCTGTTTATTTGAAAGTATTCTGGTATTGCAAAGTTCCCCCAAGCAGCACATTTTGCACATCCAGCAACTTTTTTGCATGATTGTCAGTAGTACGCGGTCCAGTGGAAATACTATACAAGAGTAAAAGGATTGCCTTACCCACAGAACTGATTAGAACAAAACCCACTAGGCTCTGTGTACAAGGCATTCAAAAGTCAAAGTCAGAAGCATTACTAATGACAGGCACATGTAATAAGATCTGCATGGTGAGGCAATGCATCATTGTGGACAGATTTAGAGCCAGATCATCACTTTAGAAATATCAATAGCTGGATAAGGTCCAAGTTACTTCTTCATCAAGGCAGTATGACTCCTGACTCCAGTGAAAATAATAACCTGAATTTGTGGAGACAAAGTTCTGATCAATAATGAATCTTAACATGCCCATGCGATCTTCTGTCTTCTCAAATGTGAATTTGTACTGACACCTTCTTGGCACTCTGCCAGCAGTGGCTGCTTGCTCACTGAAAGCTGAGTGGCAAATGTGGGCTTGTGAATGTTGAATAAAAATCTGATATCTGAAGTGTGCTTTACCAGAAAAACTATGATACAACTATAAACTGTAGCTATGGGAAAACTAGGGAAACATTTGGTTGTAGTTATTAAATTTCTGATATGAAATGTAACCTGAAACATGCATGTTTAGGCCCCCCAAAAGATCACACAAGAACTTAGTCCTTCAAAACAACTTCCCAGGTTCTGGAGCCAAATATCCACGAATGTTTTCAGGTTTCTTGTGGATTGCTCCCCTGCCTTGAAACTGAAAACAGTACCACTTTTGTTGTTTAACAGAACACCACAGACTAGCTAATGGGCTACATATCACAGCCATGTGACAGCCATGGAGTTAGAGATGCACAGCTCTGAACTGTACATATTTCATTATGCCAGCTCAAATTTCTAATGTTTTGTGTTGCAAAATAATCCATTATGCACCAAGAAGGTCCCTGGAAACCTCTGGGAAAACAGGATATGTTTTAATGATTGAGACCCTGTGACACATTTAATCCTTCCCTTGGTCACATGAAGTTAGACACTCATGACTACCAGGATAGGTTTCACTCTGAGTTTCACCGTAACTCAGAGATTGATTTAAACGCTAAATTGCAGGTACGTCATTTTTTTACTTTTTTTTTACCATAAATCTGGAAGTAAATTATAGCTTTAGAATCACAGCATTCTTAAAATATATTTTAAAAATATGTCCTGAAGGTCTCAATTCTACGACTGATGTTCACATGAGGAAAGAGGATAATTTAAAATGATTGCCTGACGAGGTTTCCTCTGTCATCAAGTTCTACGCTATTCACACAAGCATACTGACACAAATAGAGAGTTCCCCACGCTCTGGGAAATCTGTGAGGACTGATCCCCCAAATAAATGTCTTGTACATTTTATGCAACTATTTTATTAATTTAGTTGCTGTTAAAGTAGATGTTTAAATTAAAAATCCTCAAAGAAGCTACTCTGATAGAAACATCGCAGGCATGCATTTGAACAGACATTTCTGCAGGATCCAGTGGAAATTCATCAAACAGCACAAATACTTGCCTGAACACCCACTGACGCTGGCAGCATAACCGCATGTGAAACTTCTGACTGAATCAGGAACCCTTAACTGCTTTAAGGCATTCTTCCACCTGGACTTCCAGATATGCCACTACTGTTCCACTCACAAGCCCTGCACTGCATGGTCACCCGATAATGTTTCATACATATATGCATGATAAATGCAGAATTCAGAGGCCAGAAAAAATACATTTTACTCACAGCATTCAAAACTTTCTTCAGAGCATATATATATATATTAAATTCTGGAAACCCTGACTTTGTAGTATTTCTGTACAAATTCAGCTTGTCCAACATCACAATGAAAAGCTGAAAATCAGGCTTCTGAACTCATGTTTATATGCTTTAACGGATGACCTGATTCTCAAAAGCATTGAGCCTTGGGTGACTTTGGTGGATTTAGGGGAGAGGTTTTCTAATAGAGCTAGAAAAAATGCCTGCTCTGCTCACTTTGTGGCTGGAAGGAGTACTGATAACTTTCAGATTTCTGTTTTTGAAAAACAGGTAGTCATAGGAACTGAATACTGAAGAACAGGACAGGGCTCTCAGAACACCACAACAAAAACACACTCCCTGTTTCTGAGTGTTTACTGTCACTGCTTGCTTGAAAGACTAACAGGTGTATGAGAAATGGGATATGAGAAAGATGTCTTCTTGTTTCAAAATAATTTAATCCTACCCTATTTCATATGCCCCTCCCTTGTCTGAGCCTTGAAAGAGGAGATATGCCATCTGTTTCAATAAAACATGAAAAGTAGACACAGGTGACTGAGACAGTGCTAGAAGTATGGAGACCAAAAAAAAAGAATCTATCTTTAAAATATTAAATATGGGAAATTATGAAACAATTAACACCTGTCCTTTCCGGACTCTATTCTAACATACTTGGGAAAAAGTTTAATTACTGCAATTATATTTATGGATTTTCATTAGAGAATCATTTTTGCATCATTTTTGCAATGATCAAGAAGTTTATTATTTAAAGTAACAGTTTCAAAGAGTCCAGAAAGATAATTTTTTTCTATTTCTTTTTAATTTTCATTGCATTTATTGGTTATTGGTAGAATCTTGTCAACCTTGTTTCTCTTCTAGGTACATTTTCTTTTACTGATTGAGTTTCTTCATATTGCAGCTGATGCACTTTTCAGTGTTTTTGTTGCAATTACCAAATTCAGAAGCAAAATGAAAACCACTTGATTATGTAATTGTCTTAGAGACAGCATGATAATTAGAGCTCTCAGAAAAGCAGCCCAGAGAGATTCGCTGTACAGAAAGGTAAAGAAAATATAATACTGGCATTTCAGAAAAGGCCTAAGTACAACATTGTAGGAAAAGAAATTATACATGCAAACCTGAACAGATGCCCTCAATAACTTTATACCTTAATCAACACAAAATACCACATTTACATTAGTAGTGCATATGCAGCAAGACATGTCACCATGACACTGAAGCTATACATGACATTACAAAAAATAGTACTGTAAATAAAATAGATGCAAAGTATTAAGAAGAAAATTAAAAATATGGGTGAGATAAATCTGAAAAAGTTAAAGGTCCTAAGCCCATGCATATAAAACAATAAAAACTGAGAATGTTCTCATTGATGGACTAATTAAAAAAAATGTTATTTCTAGTGTTTTGATAGATTTTCACGCTGTCTTACAAAAAGTGTGCAAATGCCGTATTAGATGTCTGTATAAACATTTTTAGGTCAACATCTCCAAGTCATTATGCTTTTCTAAACTTTGGAAATATCTGCAGCTGCACACAGAAAAACCAGAACCAGCTGGACTCTCTTATACAGCAAAAGGGCAAATTTGAAGGCATTTCATATTTATGACTTTCATGAGAAATCCTCCAGTCAAATCCAAGAGAAACATGAACATTTGCCCTGCTAAAAAGGCTTAACCCTTTCATTCAGGCTTTGTGAGGTGATGGCACAGGAGAGGCTACGATACGAGGGATTGGTTAAAACCCACCAAATTTCTGCTGCTGCCCATAGACACAAAGAGTGAGTGTGTGCACAAAGGAAAAGTCCCACTGGCTGCAAGCTGTGATACAAGCCCTGAGAAGCACTCAGACCCATGTGGACAATGGTCCCTCTGTGTATAACTTGGAGCACCTCTGAAGTTTCAGCACCACAGATCTTACACTATTTCTCCTGAGTGCCATCATCACAGAAAATACTGCTATATTTGAAACTAACAAAATATGTGAACCATTATGTTCTTTTTCATGTCAGAAACCTCAAACTGCCACAGAAGAAATCAACTTCCTTCTGTTCCCAGCAGTTAACATTCATTTTACATGTGTTTTGACACTTGGCAGTAGCTAATTATTGGCTGCACTCTTTGCCATGAAGTACTTTCCTTTTATAATTAAGAAATTCTTTGAGTTGTGGACAGTTAACTTTTGTACTACTAAAGACTGTGAGCAATGAGTATGTAAATTACAAAGTGACACCAACAGCTCATATGGACAAGATAATCCTCATGTAGTGAAGGCTACCTGTACATAATGTAAAAGTAACAGAAAATAATGATTTTTAGAAGTTTCAAAACATTTAACTTAAAATGGAGCAGAACACAGAACTGCTTGTTTCCTTGTGTCAGTGTGAGCCAAGGCACAAGTTCAGTGAAAATCAGAAGATACAAATCTCCAGAAGAAAGTCTTCCTTCACTTTCCTTTTTTAGTTTTTACCCTTGCCACACTTGACTCGCACCTCTGTGATGCTCTGAATGTGTGGCACCCATGAGAAAAGAGGTTCTGGAGAAACAGATATGAAAGAGTGAAACCACTTAAGACTGTGAGATATTTTAACAGTTCCAGAGGTGTTATCCAGCGCTTGAATAAATTAGGAGGTATCACTCTGATGATCAGCTCCTGTTTCTGCCTTCCAAGTCCCCTCCGCACACTTTTTTGGGACTATAAGCCACTTAAAATTTTATTTATTAGCAATTATTTTTTAAAAAATTTTTTTTTATTTAGCTAATTTTATTTTTTTACATATGTCTGTATAACTATGTTAATGTACAAAGCTAGTGCCTCCCTCCAGTGAAATTACTGATTTCATCCACACTTATTGCACAGATTTTATGCATTCATTACACAGATTTCAGTACATTCTCCTAACTTTCCACTGCAATTAGTTTAACACTCTTTTTTGGTAACTCCATGGGGGAAATATATATATATATATTCTATTTAACTTCTGTTGTTTCCCTGATTTATTGCTCTGTCACTGTAGATACTAGTTTATAGAAGAAACTACGAAATGTCTTTAGAAAGCATAAAAATACACGAAAACAGACTGGCGACACACTCCCGCGACGGGAGTTAACTCTTCTGCGCACTGCCTTTGTTAAGCGAGGACGACAACGCTACGCCACAGCCGGGAGCGCTCCCTGCCGGCGCGGGCGGGCAGCGGCCCCCACAGACCGGGGAGAGGCGGCGGGGCCCGGGACGGAGGGACTGAGTCAGGGAGGGATCGAGATAAAGAGAGTTCCGCTAGCGGCCAGGGACAGGCGGGCATCGCCGGCTGTCGCCTCAGCCCCCTGCCCTCATCCTCCGGCCGGGTGCCCCCTCAGCCCCCTGCCCTCCGCCTCCGGCCGAGTGTTGCCTCAGCGCCCTGCCCGCATCCCGCCAGCCCCGCGCCCCCGGCCCCGCGCGCCCATAGGCTGCCGGCGCTCAGCGGCAGCCAATCAGGAGGCAGTTGTCAGGCCCTCCCGTCTATTTTTAGCACGCACGAAGAGACGGGCTCAGGGGTGGTGTGCGCGTGCGCTCTGTCTCGGGGCCGCGGCCGGAGCGCGGGCACGGCGCAGGCCCGAGCCAGGATCGGGGTGCGGGAAAGCAGCGCCCCGACCGGGCTGCCGTGCGCCTCCGCGCCGCGAGGAGAGGGGAAAACAGGACCCGGAACCCCGCCGCCTCGGGCAGTTCTAAGGGAAATCGGAAAATGCTCAATGAAAAGTATTATTTATAAATAAATAGCATAAAATTATGTATGGCCCTCGTGCCAAGCGGCTGGTGTGCCCGCTCAGGACCGCGGATCCCGACCCAGACAGGACTTGGCCTCTTGAACGAACTAGCAGCAGAAGGGGAGGGTGGGATTAGTAGTATGAGCTAAACTCTGCATCTTTTATTTTGTATATTCTCATTTAATTAAATTCAAACATAAGGTAGCCGCTATCTCTGATGTGCTTCTGATACGTTTGGATAATGATAGATGTGTAAGTTGAGGAGAAAAAATATCAGACATAAACACTTAGATAATACATAAAGTGGGTATTTTTGAGAGTTCAGATATTTCAGATAGCTGTGTTATAAATGAAAGCCAATTAAACCGAATTTAATAATTGAAAAGATAAATTTTTATTGAATGACCGAGATACAGTCATCAATTTCCCCGATAAAAATCACAGCGTCGAGCCCAGGAAGTTGGCACTGGGTGAACTCAGGACTACCCCTCTCTCTCTGACAGCGAGTCCCCCTGAGTTCATGAAGTTGTCCACGTTCAGTCTGTTTTTATACACTTTTTCTGGCCCGGGGCAGAGATTCTTCCTTTCCTTTCTGATTAATTTCATTCATGGTGGTGTCTTTGCTCTGCTCCGAGGTGGACATTCTCCTGGTTGGAAGATGCATAATGATGAACTCTCCAACGATCCTGGCCATTCTGATGTTGGCTCTTTGTCCCTCGAAAAGCTGTTCCTGGGAGTGATTGAATGTTTGATTGGGTTTCCTGGAACCTGGTCTCGGGGTGGATGTGCCCAGGTGTAGCATGAATGGGCTACCTCCCTATGTTAATCAGGATGCAGTATCGGTGTAGCCTGGTGTATCACTGTGGAGAGTTGGATGTCCTGCCCATGTACTCATATGATAATGAGTCTTCCTTTCTCAGCGGCCAGGCAGGGTGTGTTGCAACCCCTGCCTGTGAATGAGGCTTCAGCTTTCAAACCTTAGTTCTATACACATATATTTTATATTTGCACAAATTAACAGGTTTCATCTATAACAACTGGAACCACATTCTTTCCCCATTTCTCACAGAGCTCTGGATTCAATAGAGCTTTTTAATATATCCTTGAATTCAGAAGGATTAGACATGTGCTGAAGCATTCAGTAGAGGGATGAAGCAGGGCCTCTAGTTCAGAAAAGAAAATACTACAGGACAGTAAGGAAGACTGTTTTTCTGATTCTTTAAATTAAGAACAACCAGCAACAATGTCAGCATACTATAGAAATATCAAGGAAAAAATTGGTCTTGCTAAGTGTCTTGGTTTGAAAGACAGGTTATCTGCTAAGGAGGGGCAAGACCTCCTTAGGAAATGTAGAATTCAAGCCCCCTCCCTCCAAATTATTGTAATTTAGGAAATTAAAGGGGCTTTCAGGCAGAGTTATGGGGTAGGGACAACAGTTCTTTACTAGTATTTATAGCAATGCTAACAAATCACAACAACTACAGCACTGATAATGGAACAGAACAGGAAAAAAGAAAAAAAAACCTCGAGGGAGTTTGTTTAACAAAACCCGAAGCAGTCCGATCTCTCGAGAGCACCAAGCTGGAACGGTGGAGAAATCCCGGGCTGGTGGGTGAGACCAGAAGCTCCGCAGGTGGCAGCTGGAACGGCGGGGATGTCCCGGCAGGGCACGGCAGTGCCAGAGAGAACAGCGGCGGTGGGGCAGCGCCGGCCCGGCTCCAGCAGGGCAGGAGGAGGCAGCTCAGAGTTCCGGGGCACACGAGCAGATGATGGTAGATTTTCTCAGGACCGGACCCGGGGGGCGGCAGCGAACTTCTCCCGCAGCAAGCAGCAGCCTCTCTGTCCTCCTTCGATGGGGAGAGCAAAAGAGGTCGAAGCTGCCCCCACCCTGGTCCTTTCTACCTGCCCCTTAGGCCAATTCTTTGTCTCCTTAAGCATCCATAAGCACCCAATACTTAGTCTCCTAGCAACTATATGGGGAAAAATTCTCTAAGTAAAAGCAACAAACTTAACCCCCAACACTAAGCAAGTTGTAAAGGACCCTTGTATAAACATAAGAAGTTTTGCTATCTGTCTAAATATATAAGTACTTAGACCCCAGGTGATCAACTGTTTTGGGATTTGTGCATAGTGACAGTCATAAGATCTTATCAGGCTTTGTACTGACCTGCTCACAAAAAACCACAGAATATATGAAATGCAGACCTAATCTGTGCACTAATTCTGCAGCCCCCTAAAGGAGGAAACTGATCTGCATCTCTTGTGCTGACCCTACAGTACAGGGATGGATTTCACTGCCTCTATACACTGAGAAACAAAATTTTACAAAATAAGATGGATTCTTCAAAGTCAACCAACTGCCATTTGTTTTTGCAACGGAAAGTATTCCCCAACAAATCTTGCAGTATCAGAGCAAAACACTGGCTGACTGCTCCTCGTCATCACCAGCCTTTAAGAGATGGTCAGTGCCAGGCTGCTCTGAAATCCTTGTCCTCAGTACTCAATTCCCATGGATGCTTTTCAGTTGCCAGTAGGACACATCAAATCAGAAATGAAACAAAAGAACTAAGTCTGCTGTGAAAATATTTAAATGCCATTTCAGAAAAATGGCCTGTGGATTTAAAATCTGCCCGAAAAAAAAATTCTGTTTATTCTGTCATTGCCAGAACACTGATATACTCAGAAACATTATTTCAGTGAAGTTTTTACATGCCATTGAATGTTTTCTCTGTGTTCACAGGTTGTCAGTCTTACGTGCAGATTAAACTTAAGTTCTCACAGAGGAAGTTCATGCAGCGTGAATTCCGTTATCTTTGCTGATCCCATTATGTGCCATAATTTGAGAGTGAAGATTGCTCTGCATAAATATTCATCTAGCATCTTTCAAGTTTTCACTTTTCATTCTGCTGCTGCCTGACCCTGTCTGCCACTTTTCTCTGAATAGTCATTACTGCTGAGCAACCCATTTGGAGAAAAAAGGCATTTGCAAGAGTGAAATACCCAGACAGCATTGGATGTGTGGATTGTCACTAGGACAAGTTGCAGCTCGTTGCAATTTATAACTGTGGACATTAAAATAATCTAATGTGCTATTTGGAATTTATGTTCATTTCTCTCTGCTTATGTCAGGGCCTCTGGCTCACACAGAGGCCATACTCAACACATAGGTAGTAGCACCCCAATTCTCAGTCTAAACACTCCAAACCTAAATTATAAATTTTTCCTATTTTAAGTTCAGCAGATTTTTAAATTGTAAAAATTATATTTTAATTTTTCTTTTTTTGGTGCAGTTTCTATCAAGTCTGTAACCCAAAAGTTCTGCTTGTGCATTGAGGTGAACTAAAATTGGTGAAAATAAACAAATGTAATGTGTTTTTGTGGAAGCAAAGAATCAAATCAAAGGCTCTTTCCATATAAAGTAAGTTTAAAATACTATGCTTTAGAGAATTCAAGCCCAAACATGATAAAATTGACCACAATTCTCTTGCGAATCCTCAAAAGGTCTTGGGACATGAATGTTTGTTCTCCACAATTGTTAATCTAGCCAGTAAGGGAAATTGCTATTCTTATCTGTTCCCAGATGTACTGTCACGTGTTTCAGATCAAGTGTTTCTAGCACGTGAGAATATGCACAGATTTTCTAGGTGAGCTGAGGTTATGGGAACCCATCCCCCTGCATTGGTGTTGCGGTTGTGCAGTGCACTTAACTGAGCGTGTGATGGCTGTGCACATGAGCTGTCTCTTCTCAAGGAAGATTGTGCATGAGTTCCCCACCCTCCCCCTACAATTCAGGCCAGCTGAGTTACAGTCAACAACCCTGAAGTGCAAGGAAAGAGTCCCTGGGAAAATTGTTCTCCAGATCATGAAGTCTCACATCCATGTTTCCATACTGTGACTGCAGGGGTAACAGCAACACAAGTTTTTCAGCAGCTCAGGCTTGCAATTACTGCTCCCTAGTACAGAGCTCCTATGGAAGAAAGCCCCCCCTCCCCAATGAAAACAGCTGCCTGAGAAAGGCAAGACACATCCCCGCGGTGGGAATGTGACAGTCCACAGGCTGTGCTGCAGACCTTCCTGAAGCTTCTCTAGGGCAAAGCGTTGGAGAGCACGGGCTGTTCTGCCATGCAGTGCTCTGAGACAAGCTGGCAAAGGGGGACACGCTTTTCTACTTATAAGATGCATACTTTTGCCAGGTACTATCTTTACACCTTTTCTTTCCCAGTCAGAATTCCCAGACACCACTTACATAATTTCCTTGCTTATCAGCTTGACATCTTAATTGCAGAAACTGCACCAACAGGGAAAAGCTGCTAGATAGGAGGCACCAATGCCACATCAGGTGACAACAAGTAATCACATTACTCGGGAAGACCAAAGCGGTGAAAATATTCCCTCCTCAAAATTCAAGTTTAAATGAGCCATACTTCCAGGCTGACTGAAGTGACTGAACTCCCTTGCCAGCTAGACAGCTTTGATCCAGTCTTNACAAAACAAAAAAAACCACCCCCCACAAAAAAAACCCTACCAAAAAAAAAACCCCAACCCACACCCCAACAAAAACAAACCCAAACAAACAAAAAACTAACAGTACAGGGTAGAAACATAGAAGCATTAATGTGCTGAAGGCTGTATGATTCAGAAAGGTTTGTTAAAGCCTGACCTCAGGGCAGCTGCTTGGCCCTGGTCCTGCACCAGTGTACTGCTGGTGTGCTCACACAGAGTCTAACAGAAGCCTGGACATCAAAGAAATGGACCAGGAATGGAAGACTGGGCTGTTATTCTCCCTGTAGAGGACTGCTGTTTTCATAAGGATGCTCAAGTCTGGTTTAGTGGGAAATTAGAATGGCAATCATTTACCCATGCAAAGTAGCATAATTTTTAATGTGCACTTCCTATCTGGAAGGCTTGAAATATATATTGTCTCTGTTTTATGGGAACTGATGCTGACTTAACATCTCTCAGTGCCCTATGCCTTTTTCTAAAAGAAAATTTCTGCATAAAAGACTCCTGTTCTAATTAAGATCAAATAATTTATGGAGTACATTATATTTTGGACCTGTCATATCAGAGCGTATGCATCACAGTGACTTATGTGTGGTGCAGTCAATCAGCCATGTGAATGAAGGATTATGCACAGACTTTCTGAATGCTTTGGGGTTTGAACCCTGCAAGCAGTAGATCACAGATGCTTTCTGTCCTGTATTAATAGCTGTCTCAGCATGAGAACTGGAAGCCCAGAGCTCTCATAAATGCTAAAAACATTTCACCTCCAGGACTTAGAATGCATTACTTAATGTGCCAGTGAAACACTCTGGAAGCTGCTTTTATTTTTTCTCCACTCTTTATTTTTTCTCTCACTTTTAAAAGGATTTCAAGTTTGGAGAAACATTACTGTGTCATAAAATTTTTAAACTAAGGTGACATTCTGTGATTGTTTTATTTTTGGCATGGAGGCATAGCAAACTATATTCACTGACAAAAAAGCCTTGTTTCAGTCATCTGAGGGCAAAGTCACTTATTTAGTGTTCCTGGTTGAGCAGTAAGAGATGAGTAAACCTGATCTATGCTTAATTACAGCATTTGTTGTACAAACATTATAGTGGAACTCCTGGTGAACTGAGAAGGTAGTGCCTCCCCCTTGTTCCTTGTCCTGAGCCACTGCAGCTCACCATGAGACCTTATTAATTGCTGTATCCTAGGCATTGGAAGAAGAGAGGGAATATGGTGTGGGATTTTTTTGAAGTTGTTAGTGCAGGCTTAGGAGGAGGTTGATATTTGAATTTGCTGCTGAACACATTCGACTGAGTTTCAGGATTTTTTTTCTGGGTGTCCCTACCTCTGTGCAGCCTCAAATGATGGAAGCATTACTGATAAGCAGTTATTAAAAGTAGATGTTGAAAGCATTCATTTTGGTACTAGAAATAGAAGCTAATTTCCTCTGCTCTGTGCTGCATCTGAACTGCTTCTGAGAAGCAGTTCTTTGAAGGAAATCCAGACATCCACATTCAGTCCCCATCTCTGATAGAGAGCCAACAGGTCTGGTACATCAGCCAACCAGGTCAGCTTCTTATTCTCCAAGTTTGTGAGACTGTGACAATGTGTGTTGCCTTCAGGACTGGGAATGAGTTCAGTAGCATTTATCTTACAATCATGGTAGTGACACGATGTAAAGATGAGGATTAATCTCATCCATTTCCAGCCAGCATTCATGTCCTGACTAACCTGCCCTTAGTGTCAGTTCTTACCCTAGTCAGTGAGTCTAAGTTATTGACCATATACAACTATAGACTTGAGGTCACATTCCAGGCCCATTTCTCTATCCAGTGGTGTCTGGAGTCCTTCAGCTGCTGCCAATTCAATAGAACCATCTGTAATGGTCCTTTAGCCAAGAGGAATAGCATTTGGACCTGTTCCTGTTTTGAGTAGAGCATTTTTTCTGTTACACAAGATACCTATAGATGTAGTGCCTGTGGCGTACCTGCTCTATTTGCCTGGTGAGTGCAGAAGCAGGTTCTGCCTTTGTGCCTGAGTTGTCTCTGCCCTTTCTTTCTCTCTTGCCAATGATTCTTTTAACCAGAGCATAATTAACCTGCCTTGCTCATCTCCTTGCTCTTTATTCCTTTGATGCAGCCTTTTAAGAACTGAGGACAAGGTAATCTCATCTCTGGGCAAATCCTTCCTCTGTTTGCAGATGGGTCTAGGCAGAAGCAGGGCACATAATTAAATGCAGGTTAGAGAAACCATGCTGTACCATACTGCAGACGCAGCTGTAAAGCAAGGCAGCATCTGAGATGAAACCCAAATGTGTGCCCGTCACTGGTTTGTGCTGTGGCTCTGGCAAGCTTACTTGTGTGTGCTGACTCCTGGTCTCCCCTTTTCCTGAAACATCAGCTTCTAACTGCTGCCAGAGACACTGTCATTGGCCTTGTTTCTTTGTTCTTGCTGCTGTTCCAGGTCAATAGATCCCATGTTCTTTCAGCGCTCTGAAAAAATAAATGGTCTCCCAGAGCAGCATAATTTCCTTGTTTTTCCTTCAATGTAGCCATCACCAAGTGAACAAACATTGAAACAGTTCATATTGATAAAATTTCTTTGTGTAACTGGTTACTTTTAAAGCTTTTTTGTGTCTGTTTTCTCTTGCCATAGAAGTATACTTTATGGCGACCAAAGAGTTCAAACCCTGTCATGTTTCTCTGTAGAGATTTAGCCCAGAATTGGAAAAATAATGATATAAAAGTTGCGGCTTTTTTTTTTTTTTCTGTGACTTTCAATAGCATTTTTGCTGTGAAGTGACTTCTGAGAAAGAAGCAGACTCTTTTAAGAATGATGATTACACTAAAAGTGAGAGAATTGTAATTGTAAATAATGTTCAAGAAGTCAAATATATCCTGACCTTGCTTGGCTTGTTAAGCTGTTTGCACAGCCATAGTTAATGATGGGACAATTAATAACTGGATCAGTTGTTACAAGAGCATGCACAGTTAAATGTTCTCTGCACATCATTTACCTCTGACTCCAGATGACCTATTATGATATTTTTTAAGAGATGACTATTGCGACTTCTTTTCATTCTCCCTCTAATTATATCCAGTTGTGTCTTTCCTTACCTTAGAATTTAGCCCCTGGAAAAGATTGCTTTTTTGCTCTTTGGATTTTTAGCTAGATTGCCCTTCTTCCTAGTATGAGTTAGCAGGCTTCACTTTGTCCCTAATTTATTGAATACATGTGATACATACCTGAGCGTAATACTAGAGCTCATAAATTCTCTATCATAGGATGTGGGATGGAGAAGAATAGATATTTATGACAAAATTGGGAGGAAAAGCAGAAATCAGTCAAATAAATGAACAGTGCACCTCCCATCCTAGCAAATATGACTCAGGCATAAAAGGATATAAAGTCTATTTGTTTGTACTAATGAATTCACTAATAAAAGACAGTACCTGAGGTTGTAATATCTTTTAATAACTGGACAGTTTAAAAAATGCCTTATATTCAAAAGTGACAGGATCTCTCACATATCTCATGTATGATTTTTATACTCATTTTATTCACAGTTTTTTGAAGTGTGTTAGGGAGAAATAACTCAGTATGTTGTTAAACAGCAGAGACGGTCTGAAATTCATGAAATGAAAGATCACCCTAAGCTGTTGCTTTGAAGTTTCACCAGAGTTTTCCAGTTCATTTCCTACTGATGGAAAACTTGCCAAAAGTACTCCCAACAGAGATAAAAAATATTTGGCCTGCTGGAATCCACACTTGAAGATTATCAGCAGATCAAAGACACAAGAGTTAAGCTATATGCTACAGACAATTTACATAAATTTTATATATATATATATATATCAGTGATTATTTATCTCTAGCTAATTAATGCACTCATTACTTGTGCAGGTAGCTCTGAGCAGGATGTGGAAGATGTGAATACTATAGGATGGAAAAGCACACTTCAGTTGATTGTTTTCGATTTTAAATATTTCAGGCTGACACTCAGATTTATTTTCTCCTTTTGAACAACTTTCAATGATTCTTAAGTTCCTCTGTCAACTTTTTTCTTTTGTTGTTATTTTTAGAGCATTTATGGAGTCCAAAGTGTCTGTTCTGTTTTATTTAGTTGTACAAGCATGGTTTATCTTTCATTAAATTATGGTTATTTGGAAAGAGTCCTTTGCCCAGAAACAACAACTAAAACTGAGATTCTTATTAACTCAAATGTTCAAACTGATAGTAGGCCCTGAAAGCTTCCTCTCTTTTAATTGCCTCCTGTGGAAAGAGGTTTTTTTGAAGATGAGCCTTTCAGTGCAGTGTGGTTTTTTGTGCAGTCCCTCCTTGCTGTGTCCAACGGTCTTGTCACCAGTGGGCCTCTGCAGGAGCCCAGAGATGGGTGATGGGGACCAGGGAGGAGGTGGCACAGGCTTGCCTCTGGTGCCCACCTTCTGGCCAGACCTCACAGGACAAAGCAGGCTTTGATAGCTGTCTTTGCTTCAGCCCAGAGACCTGCCCCCAACATTGTACTTTGAATTATGTTATGCAGTGAAGCACTGGGCAACATCTACCAGGAAAAAGCTTGTGAAGCAACACAGATCAGAAAAAAGAACCTGGGACTGCTCCACCTTCCCACGGCAGCAAAGTGCTTGTGGTTGTGAAACTCCTTACCTCTTGCAGAAGTGGCATTTGTAGAAGTCTCTTTGATGGAGCCAAATATCCCACCCACGTATTTTAGCTCTGGGAAGGGCTGTAGCAGAGTATGCTGAGGAATCCAGGTACACACCTTCTACAGGGGCAGGTGGGACACTTTACAATACATTTTCATGTGGACTGAAAAGTTTTGTTTTCAGCAAATCAGTGGGAAAGATCAAATGCTACATCTTTCTAAGTTGACCCAAAGTACAGTTGACCTCAGTCAGCCCAAGCACAGAGCTTTCGGACAAGTTTTGC
This sequence comes from Hylia prasina, assembly GCA_013397195.1. Classification (NCBI taxonomy): domain Eukaryota; kingdom Metazoa; phylum Chordata; class Aves; order Passeriformes; family Sylviidae; genus Hylia; species Hylia prasina. The sequence continues at coordinate 26,189 of VYXD01001097.1, read as the reverse complement.
AGTATCCCTCACATTTATCCCTGACTGGGTGGTAAAAGCATATGTAAGGAGTCAGAAACAAAATAGTTTGGAGAAAAAACAAAGCAATCATATTTGATGTGAAACTCTCTAGGTGGTATGGTGTGAAGTCACTCTCCAGATCTACAGATATTACATGATCTGTAAAACTATAACTACAGCATACAAAGCTCATTTTAATAAATTATATTCTTTTTAACTCTTCCTTGCTTTGAATGAATCAAGGTTTCCTGCCCAAAGTAGTCAATCTGAATTTTTTTTCTCATTACTTACTATGTCTTTATTTGGTTTTAGTTACTGCATTTCTTTTTTCAGGGTAACACTGTATTATCATATTTCAGTCTCAGTTTCTAGATCTGTTTGCTACACATGGTCAACTAAAAATAATCTGCTTTAACCTTGGACATATTATATAAATTCAGTGGGTAGCAGTTAGGCACTGCTTTCCAGATGATACTGAATTGTATTCACTTATATCTTGTGTAACGATGATGATACCAACAGACACAGAATATGCTGACAGGTGTTTCCAGCAGGTATTTGTATCAAGCCCTTCTCTCGTATTTCCCCAGATCACAGCCCAATGAAAATGTACTTAAAATGTACGATAGGCCCTTGATCTTTTTTGATATGGTTACTAATAATTTCATTTAAGACAAATTTAATTTCTTTACGATATCTGTGATAGATGTTTCTTTCGAATATCTGCCAGTCCTAAAATAAATGTTGCTCTTTGATCTGCCACACAGTATTATTCTGGCAGCTTGGTCTGCCCTCCCACAGCCTTGTTTGTCCTGTCAGACCCTCCACCCTCCTGAGGTATTCTCATATTGCTGCTGAAGATTGATCTGTGCTATGCGATATGCCCACCTCTGGCCTATGCATTTCTTTGTGGAAAGGGCTGGGTGAAGTTCCTTGGCATGATTTATACAGCTGTTCAAAGCAACTGAGCATAATGGCCTCTCAGTTTAGAATCTATTAATTGGCATCCTGCTTTGTTCAGGTAATAATGTTAAAAAAAAAAAAAAAGAGAAAAGAAAAAAGAAAAAAGAAAAAAATCTCAGAGAACAGTATCATTCCCACATGCAGAATATTTCTGGAGATCCAGGACTCAGATAGGGAGCAGCAAGACTGTGAGTGACTAGGGGCAAAACTGTGAGGAAGGCTAGGGGAATGTGAGAGAAAAAAAGTAATAATAGGATTAGATCTGATGCAAGTTTTACCTATTTATTGGTAAAAAAAGAGTTATCTTAAATATTAGCAATTGGATTTAAGCTACAAATATGCCCACTCCTTAACTGTTTCCAGTTAGATCAATAAAGATACCCCTGAACTGCCTCAGTCATATGTTTCTAAAACTTACATCCTTAAAGTGCTTTCTCCTCTGCTGCCCATGTCCCTGTGCTCCTTTATCTATGGTCTTGTTGGGCACAGAGAGAAAACACCCAGAAAACACAAAGTACATAACTTGGTAAAAGGTTCAGGGCTTATTGCCAGCTCCACTGGCTCAGCTGCTAGAGGGCTCACTGGAGTGTGGGGTCCAAATTTTATTGAATCCTTGGCCTGCAGGAATAGAATTTTTTCAGCTCCAGACCATCTGTTGAAACTTTTTCATGCGGCAGTAATTAAGTAATTATTAGGGCAGAGAAAGCATGCGTCTATGGCCTGGGGACAGGGATGGGGGGGGCTTGACTCCTGCACAAGGTCTATTGAACACTAAATGTGAAACACTCAGACACTTGTGAGAGCACAGGCAGGAGCCTTGTCTCTCTCTTGTAACTCAGAGTATCATTTTTGCTGGAGTAGCCACTTGCGGCCTTTGAGATGGACCTGCAGGTGTCCCCAGGCACCAAAAAGGAGCGTAGCCCAGGTGTCCCTGGTGCTGGACAGGAGCACTAGCCAGACAATCACTGTGCAAAAGGGGGAGGCACACTCCTGCCTCCACCTCGGCTTTGCATGACAGGCATAGATCAAGGTCAGTGCTCAAACTCATCATCTTGAGGCCAGCACATCCCATCAGCCGCAGGTAACACCTTCTCACAGAGAAGAAACTCAAATAATACTGAACATGTATAGTGCAGGCACATCCCCACTCAGCCCATGGCGTTTTCTGGTGCTGTTTATAGAGTGCCTCAGTCTTTACACTGAGTTTAGTCTAAAGTCATGAGTTCATCTATTTCTAGCAGCATCAGCTGATTTAATAAAAATGTTACTTCATTCCCTGGGCCCTCCTCACTTTATTGGGATCCTACATGCCCAAATCATGGCTTTTTTTGGACACAGAGGTAGTTTTGTTGATCTGAATCATAATACTTTTCTATCATACAGAGATGGTACCTGAATATGCATGCATACATAATCACATTTTTAATTAGAAGCTTGATTTTACAGATGCTATTAAAATTTTATTTTGTTAACCCTGACATCAGAAGTTGTATCACGATGTCATATGACCAGAAGAGACATTTTGATAAAGTGGAGTCCAGATGATTAGTGAATGAATGTACCATCTGTCCAATCTTTATTAATTAATTAACCTCTAATTGCATTAAAGATAGATGGTGTCAGTCATAGAAATTCTTATCCTGACATAACTGAACCGGAGAGATAAACAGAAGTGTTAGAATGGGCAGATATATTTCTCCCATGTCTTTTTTCTCCCCTTTTTCTCCAGTAATTAATTTATTTGCAAAGCTATGCACTTTTTTAAAAAAACCCACCTCTCTCTAATGGCACATTACTTGAAACTCTTCAAATCCAGTTTGATAGTTAAAAACCACTTTATTTTTTTTTAATTTTTTTTTTTAATAGGAGGGTAACAAGAACACATTGAGGAGTTGTAATATGGGCAGGACTATGTGACCCTAAAGGTTTATTTTATGCCTAGGCCTCATTTTTGGAAGTTACTTAACAGCGAGGAACCTACCTCCCCTGTATGATATCCAGGCTGTTTCTTGTGGCTCATCAAGGCCTTCAGTGAGCACATTCCCAAAGCCAACCTGTTATACAGGCAGGAGATGCCTTGTAGAGCACGAGGCACCACACGTGTGGCATTTGTCTGTGCTGTAATCTATACCTGAACAGCCTATGGCATGCTGCAGGCTATCCCTGAGACAAATACAGTGCTCAGAGGCAGGTGGATCAGGAGAAGCATTATGTTCCCAAAATTAAATGATGAATACGTGCTGCCATGACTCTGCCATTGCCTGCCTAACTCTGGTCAGTAAAGTGGCCTGAGTCCTAGCAGCTCTGTGAATGTGGAGTGACTGAGCCTTCTAAAATATATGGCTTGAAATATTTAATTTAAGTGATTTAAACTGAAATAATACTGCCTTCTTTGTACTGTACATAATACTGGCCTTGATACTGATATACTTGAAACCAGCAGAAAAGTGAAGAAACCAAAAAAGTAGTGAGCTGTTCTCACAGTTTCCCTGTTGTAAATCTGGGGTGACATTTCTGGCTTGACTATCCGTGGAAGCTGCTGAATTTGGAGAGGAATTTTTTTATTATTATTTCATAATTTCATATATTCTGAGCAAAAGCCAGTTTACAGAATATCCTTTGGTGTCCTATTGTTTACTAGTGCTCTTTGCTTCCTAATTCCCAAATAAGATATATGGAAAAATGTAAATTATTTATAAAAGGTGTAGTCCGGGAGCCATGTGGAAAACCATGCAGTATCATGTTGATCCAAGCTTTAAGAGGTAACATTTTTTGTCTCTAAGACCTCAAAGACATCTCACTTCACTGAAGACTTAGTCTATCTATATGGAATGCTGAATACACCACTGGATGTCACCCTTGCTCTCCCCTGAAGCAAACAGAGCAATAAACCACAAAGAACCGTGATGTTTTAAAGTCCTGGATACATTACAAGGTGGTAAATGGCAGGTTATGATCAGAATATGGATATTGTAGGATAATTTATAAATGACACATGAAATGGTCTATCTCTAAAGGAGTATATTACCTTTTACGTGGAGAAATATCTGAGTCTAAAAACTAGTATTTATTGATTTACTTCTAGTCCCTCCAAAAGCATCAGGGTAAAGTTGAAGCCTGTAGAACCTACTCTAACTGAAATTTTGTGCTTCAACACAGGAAGTCACCACCTGCTGCTTTTGTATTTTATTAAATTTCTGCAAAGTTTGGTAGTTAAAACAGAGTTTCAGGAAAAGGAAGTATTTTGTGAGGTGTTTATAGGACAAACATTATCTACCACCTTGTTGCCAGTGCTACCAGATCCAAATACTCTCTGATAGCAGCTGTGCAGATGTTCACAGTCATTTCAGTAACATCTGTAGTACCACCCTTCCAACTTATTTTTACTCTTGTCACTTCTCTGTACTTTTGCTGATAGCTGACTCCTTTTCCACAGTTGTCAAGAAAAGTCCCCTTAATGCTAGGAATATAAGCTATATGCTCATTAGTGATAACTCACTGCATCCGTGTGGGGAAACAGAAAGGAAGATACAAAGGCCTTGTAAATTGACCTAGCTCTGTCTGAGATGAGCAGATGATAATGAACATCAGCCAAGAATTTGCCCAGAGAAGTTTAGATAAACCTGTTGAAACTTTGCCTTGCTTAGACATCCTCAGACACTCTCAGCTGGTTGTAAATACCCAGGAATACCAAGTCCTCTCAGATTCCTCAGGCCAACAGCAAACAGGGAAGGGCTCTCTGGGTGAGTTTTGCTAATACTCTTCAATTGTAAATCAATCATCCTGTGCAATGAGATAACTAGAAACAACTGCGGTTTGGTAACGATATCAGCAAGTCAGAAATTAAAGATTGGAGAAGAATATTGGCTTCAGAAACAGAAACATTCATGTGATACTGCAAATATCCTTGCTTGTGAGACACAGTCCCAGGTGAAGAACTAGTTATCAGTTACTAGCACTAGTTATCAAAGAATGATATTTTTATGTAGTGATTTCTATGTAAAAGTAAGTGTCTTTTACAAAGTGTGCTGTCTTTGGCTGGAGTAAAGTTAATTTTCTTCACATTTGCTGGTATGAGACTGTATTTTGGATTTGTGCTTACCACAGTGTTGACAGTATAGGAATATATACATAGAATATATGCATTTCTGAGCAGTGCTTACACAGAGCCAAGGCCTTTTCTGCTATACATATTATCTTGCTGGCAAGGAAATTGTGAGTGCCTGGGATGTTGGGAGAAGACACAGCCAGGACAGGTGGCCCCAACTGACCAAAGGGATATTCTGTACCACATGGCATCATGTTCAGGATATAAAGAAACAAGAAGGGGGAAGGGACAGGGGGACATTTGGAGTGATGCCTTTGTCTTCCCAAGTCACCATTACCTGTGATGAATGCTGTTGTGGAGGTGGCTGAACACCTGCCTGCCCATGCGAAACAGTGAATTAATTCCTTGATTTGCTTGTGCATGGCTTTTTCTTTTCCCTATTAAACTGCCTTTTGCTCAACTCATGAATTTTCTAACTCTTACCCTTCCAGCTGTCTCCCCAAGCAAGTGGCTGCTTAGGGCTTGGTTTTTGGCTGGGCTTGACCCGTGACACAAAGGAAAAAAAGCAGAAGTCACTGAAAATGGACACTATTTTTGATCAAAGATTTTTGATCAAAACTTAATTCTGGTATCTCAGAAGAGACAAAAGGATTCATCTGTTTTCAGGCAAGAAAAGAATACTCCATAAATTTGTCACTCAAAGTCACATAAAGATTCAGATAAAGAATTTTGAATAGCACTTTACGCTCTGATTCTACAATACCTGGTGTACAGAGCAGTCCATACTGTAAGAATTCAGTAGTTCTTAAGACTAATATATTATACATAACCAAGAGCTGGAGACCTCTCAAAAGTGAGTCAGTCTAAAATAGCTAAACCAGGAAATGATAAAAAAAAGAGAAAAAATATCATGTATAAATTTGGAAGGAAAACTGAAATCTGTTGTGCTTCTTCTTGAGCTACATTAAAACAACAAGTCAATAAGAGCTATGATGCTTACTTTGGAAAAGAAAGGGAATCTAATCTAAAGTTAAATGAGTCTATACAGATTTATGGGACAGCTCAAAACCAACAGAGTAAAAGACTAGAAAATAAGGCTTACAATTATGGGAAAAAACTATAGAACAATCATATTTAGCTGAAATGCATCACTGGTAATGAAAAAATGGTACCAAATTCTTTTAAGACTTTCCTACATGCATTCTATTACATATATTTTTCACAATAATGAAAAAAAAAATAGATCTTACAATCTTAGAAGTGCTATCTACTGTCATTATGCTTCCTAAATGTCAATATAATACTTGTGTTCTCAGGATACTGGCCACTTGTATTTGTACTTGTCAATTCTTTCTCTGCCCACTAGATGGTATTGCCAGCTTTAATTACGCCATCCAAGGCTGAAGTTACAGGGTGTGTTTGTTTCCTCATTTTGTCCCAAACCACAACATCAAGGATGTATTTTTCAGCTGCCCCAGTGTAAATTTATTTTAACTCCACTGGTTTTATATCCTTTATCTAATGGACTATCGATGGATAGTCACACAGATATTGGTGCCACACTTTAAAATAAAGCAGAAATATTTCAGCAAAATAGAAGTATTTGTAAGCAGGTCCTATGGTTATTAACCTTATACGGTCGCAATTAAAATATTTTCAACCTTTTTGGCTGGAAATAACTTCTTCCTCAAGAATTTCTCTCACCTTTAAACTGTAAAATGCACAAATACTTTAACTTTCTTACAGATGGAAGAACATATTATTTATAAGTTGGATTCATTCATCCTTTCAGCATAACTATGCTGTTTTGTAGCCAGAAATTTTGAGTTATCTAAATTTAATATGAATACCTGATCAAGTTTAATTTATAAACTCCAAAAAAGTAAGAAAATATTTGATTTCTCTATTAGTCTCAAATATCATCTGTTTTACTGGCCAACCCAATGCTCACGAACTATGTGTCTGTTTCTGCAGATATTCCTCACAAATTAGCAGAAAAAACTCCAGATTTGCTTTCTGGAGAAGAAGGTCTAAGCAATCGTTACGTAACATTACTCTCTGACCTTGGTTAGAGAAAATCATTTATTGAAGGAATGAAAGCTGCTTTTATAAACTTTAATCATCATAGATGTAAATTAGTTTCAAGCTGCTGAACTGAGGGCTTTTAAACTGCAGTGAGAGATGGGGGAAAGTAGGACTTGTGAGTCAGCCTGAACCATCCTGAATCATCACCACCATGGGATAATGGGAGAGGTAGGACATCCACAACTGGAAGGACCATCCTTCCATGGGGCAAGATCAACTACATGGTCAGTTGCATGGGAAATATCATGGACCATGTGCTATCTGGGCAAAGATTTTGTTTGTCTTCTCTAATCTTAAGGGTTCAAGGGGCTGTAGAAATGAGATTGTCCCTCTGAATGGAAAAAAACAACTAGTTTGCAAAAGTAAAAACGTTGAGAAAAGTAAGGAAAAGGCCAAAAATTATTGTTTCATTGGAATGAATATTCTCTGGCAGTGAAAAGGGAGCAAGAGTGTCAGGAAGCAAAGTAATCAGTTGAGAGTCATAGCCATGCTGCAGTGCTTTAGTCTTTCCAATTCACAGAGCTGATCTTTTTTTATGTTCACAGTGAAATGAATTATATCTGTTTTGGAGAAAGTTAAGTAGTTGCTGCTTTATTTGAAACACTCAAATGTTGATTTTTTTTTTTTGTTGGACTTCTATGTCCCTCTTTTTCCTGAAGTCACATGCATGACATAACCTTCTTTTAGATAATTCACTTCAGCAAACAACATTTACTTGAGGCCTTGTTTTCCTTTCCTTGTTCTGGGCTCCCCACAATGCAACCAGTTTCTTGTGATTTCTTTAATTTGTGCAGTTTTGCCATGGAGCAACTGCTGCATGGTCTGGAATGATCTGAAGGACACTGTGCTTTGTGTGCAGAAACTGAAGCAAATTGTGTGGCATAACCAAAAGTTAATGTTCTTTAAGTCAGAGGAGAAAACATTCTTCAATTGAGAAGTAAATATAGGATGTTATTCCATGAAATCTAAGAGCACTTGAATCCATTTCTGATTCTTAGCGTCTATTAAAGTTAAATCACTCAGGTAAATATGGGACTCATCTTTTGAGATGTGGCAAACACAATGTTTATTACAGCCAAAATAATTGCTTTTTTTCAGGAGTATTTTAAACTTACACATAGATCAAATTTTTCTGTGTTTAAATTGTTATACAGAGTACTTGGTTTCTATACTGGATTTGTTTTACTGTATTCTGTAAAGTTATTTATTACTAGAAAGCAATAGAAGGAAAAAAAAAAACCTATTCAAAACAAAATTTTCTACTGGATCAGTGATTCTGACCTTGCCTAAGGATTTCACAGGCACCTGTTTCACACAGAAGTCATACATGTGCAGTGCAGCAATTCTTTGAAGTCAGTCTATAGAACACAAGTTAGAAATAAAGCCCAAATTCATAATCACTGAAATGTTGCCTGCAGATTTAGAAGAGAAATGAACAAAGTGGGCTCAAGTAAGAATTCTTTAAATTTGGTGGAAATTTGTGCACATTTCTATTGCCTGGATATGCTATCCACAAAGGAGAAAAAGTAGCAGTTCATTCCTGGGAAGTTCCTTCTTATGTTGGAGAGACTTCAAGACCACCCTAAAAATATGTACACGTTGTTCATTAATTTTCCATCTGCCTGTATGGGTATGTTCAATTCATTATGTGCCATTGATATAAAGAAGGTTTCACATTCTTTGTCAGAACTGGATAACATACATCAATGTATTTAATGACATCTTCATATTTCCAAGGGTCTTGTGATTGATCTAGTAATGCTAAATGGTGAAATGGCTCCAGACACTGGCTGTGTTTTTGTGCATCTGTGGTGCGGTGTAACTGACAGGATCAAGGCATTGGCAGGGAAACCAGTGGGATCTCCATCCAAGGAGACACCAGCACCAGCTCCGTCTCTTTTCTTTACAGCCTGCTACATAAGCCAAGATTCAGTGGAACTCATTGCTTGCTTGATGACTTTACCTTAAAGCACATAGAACATTATGTGCTCAAGGCACTTTTACATAGGCACTGTTAAAAGAGGACTGCACTTGCATTAATGTTTTTGCAGTAATTGTCCTGGGAGAAGCTGAAGCTGTTGTAGACTGAGATAGTCTCATTGAACAAAAACATCTAGAAGGAATATAAGAAAAAAGACCTCGTAAATGTATTTGCCAGACAAAAAAAAAAAAAAAAGTATATTTTTTATTACATTCATTTGACTTACTACATTTACTTGTCTTATTTTCTGAAGTTTCTATCCTACAGATTCACGTTGCTGTTACTACAGCTGGCATGATCCAAGGTCATGACTTAACATTTGGCAAAGAGTAAACAACAAAAAAGAAATTATTTGGTAGACATCTTTAGGTACCATTTGTACTGGTCAGTTGGTGGGAAAAAAAGAGAAAGGGAAGAGACTGTGTTACAGTCACTCCTCAGATCTTTCATAATGATTCATACCTGAATTCAGTGCCTGGAGTGAAGCTTCAGGATGTGAGTATAAAGGTTATGCCAAAAAGGTAAATATAGCTCTGTAAGACATCCATAAATCTTGTCCTGTGGTAAAAAGGAGATGAAAATAAATGAAATGAAATAAAAAAAAAAAAAATTCAACCAGAATCCATGAGATCCAGCAAAAGGCTGAAAGGGATGACTGAGTGAACTAGCTTAGTGTTCTTCCATCACTATTCAAGGACATGCTTAATAGACTTTGATAGAGACTTTGGTGAAATCAGAACTTCTTGGTTCAGTTAATAAAAACTAAAGCCAAAACCTGCAAACCAAATAATTAGAAATTGTGAAATTGCGGTCTTTATCTCAAACTGAATTTTTCAAAATTTGGGCCAAAGCTTGGCTCTTGCTCCATGTCTAATATGTACAAGAGAGATGATTTAATGTGAGGTCGGATAACAAAATAAATCCTGTTATGTCCAACATATTTTTTTTAAATCATAGATCAAAAACTTCTCTGCTTGAAGTACAATTTTTTTTATTTAAATAGCTCTGCTGGTGTGTGATCCCTCTTACATGTTTTCACATTCATTAAACAGTTGATTTTGTAAGCTTTTGTAAGATGAATTTCTCTGCATGTATTCATTAGTCATCCTGGAGTTTATATGTTGTGTTCATGACATGATTTTGGGATTTTTGAGGAATAATTGTTTGTTAGGTTGTCTGGTTGGTTTAGTTTATTCTTCTCTTCTTTCAATTTGATATATGGAAGGAAGTCCAGTGTAAGGGTATTACTTTCTAGGATCATCATAGCAGGTACAACTGGTAATTTTCCTGATAAATAAAGAAGCTTCAAACATATATTCTCAATGGTGAGTATACTGTTTTAACTGATAGCAAAGTCTAGTAGATAGAATTGATTCACATTTTTAGCTCCATATAACTCTTAAACCAGAAAAGTTCATTAAGTTTTTTTTTTTATTTTATTTTTATTTATTTTTTTTATTATTTTTTTTTAATGCACACTTTAAGAATAAGGGCTCTCCAAGAAGAAAAGACCTATCTTTTTGAAGCTCTGGCATGCTGCTGAGCAATGTTTAACAGAGTACTTTTTCTTGTCAGGAAACTTAATGAGCTACCTTATTGGGAAGAAACTGAGTTAAATTTCTGTGTTCTTGTTGGAAAACAAAAAAGGAGAAAAATGAAACCTTTCACCCTCTATTCTGTTGTTGGCAAAACATTGATGGACACTGGGCAAACGGAACAAGTTTGAACTCCAGACAATTTCTTCATCTGACAGATAAAACCAAAACTAAACTGTATTTTAAATACCATACTTTGCACTGTTATTAGATTTCACTTCTCTGCACTTAAGAAATGTGAGGGAATGTGCTCCACCTCCCTCACATATGCACACTCACACATTTCTTTATAATTATTTGCGTTTCAATGTTGCGTGAAAGACTAGGTGTCCACATTAGGCACAGCATACACCAAAAAAAGGCATTTCTAGTCAAGAAAAACATGTAAACAGATTTGTAGAAGAGAAATAAGAAGACCTTACCTGTTAATGTGATATATAGTGGCCTCAGCACACAGCAAGGCAAGCAGAGGTAATAGGCTTTTAGGAGGAAGGGAAATGGAAATGGTGTTCATTTATGTATGATTACTAGAAGCTTTTCCCAAGGATAAGGATCAGATCAGAGAAAATGGAGAATGTTTGCTTTAAAATTTATGACTGACTGACAGCAATGGAAGGATATCACATCTGATGAAAAGAATATGATGGATGGCATGGAGAGAAACCACTAAGACCTACAAGAATGAAGAGAAGTCACTTGAATCATTTCAATGGAATGGTAGCATGAACTTGTGTCAATCTCTTTATCTCACTGGGAACTCACTTTTTGTCAGCTTAACAGAACAATGTCTTCAGTTGCAGTTTGGAGACTGGTGGTTTATGAGTCACCTGTCACAGTTTTCCAGAGGTCCTAGGGATAATACTTTTCTTCATAAACATGCCAGAAACCTGGCCATGCCATTCCTGAACCTTTAGAGTACAGACTTTTCTGTAAAAGAAAGAAAAAAGACTTCCAGTTCCCAGGAAACAAACTGATCTTGAGGTCAGTCTACCCTCACAAATATCAGCACAGCCATCTTTAAGAATATACTTCTGCACAATTTATGCCACCAGTCACCTTCCCATGCTCTAATTTTCAAGGACTTTCCATATGGGAAAAATGCTGAGTTTGCACAGGTACCTCCCAGGAGACTCATTCACATGTTGACATCCTTGTCCCGCCCACCACTCCCCATCATACCCTACTGCACACACATGTATGGGTCCCACAAAAGAATAAAATAGTCTTGAGTTTTTAGAAACATTTCTGTACTTTTTCATATTAACATTGAGTCATTGTCTGTTTTATTTTTCCTCCACTGTGTCAGTGACTTCTTCACACTTGAGAAAAATGAGTTGTAGTCACTGGTGTAACCTCTAAAATTATTTTAGATTTGGAACTTAAAGCAAAATCAGTCCTGTGTCCAGGTGTCTGGTTCAAAGCCCATGAACAGCATATACTCTCCATGCAAGGTTATCTGACATAGGTCTTCTATCCAAAGCTGACTCTGTCCATCATCAAACATCATTGTAGCCAAAACCACAAGGAGGAGAGAGCGAGCTGACACTGAAAACCAGGGGCTCCTTGCGTGCTGTATTTGCACAGGTATTCATGATTGCACAACTCTTTGGCTCAAAAAAAGGGAGAGTGAGTAACAAAAAGTGGAATACAGGTGGTCTTCTGCTCAAATGTCCCTATATAATTGCACTGGAGTGTCTCTGTCTTTCTGTCAGCAGTACATTTCTCATTAGCTGGCTCTTGATGAGAGCTAAATCCAGAAAATTTTTAATGAGATTTATCATTTGGATGCAAACTTTAGTCTAATGGGAGAGAATAGGTACAATGATAAAGCATTCTGAGCTGGAAAAAACACCTGTGGCAAGAAAACCGCATAACACACCACTTGTGATGCAGAAAGCAGACACAGAATGATATAGGAGGGGTTGCCATGGACTATATTTATTTTAATTTTCCTGAGTGACCCACAAGGATGATGTAGTCAGTGCTGAGTGGAAAGTGAGCAAGCAGAGGCCAAGAATCTGTTCTCTGAGGACTGATCAGTAGGGGAGATGGCTCTGAGTGCTGATGACTTCAGCTAGAAAATCTCACTAAGGTTTTGGAGTCTCTAGGCTGGCAGGCTTGGATTTATACCCCAGTGTTGGTCTTAAATCCTTTCTGTGTAATCTGAGATTATTCATGATGTGCAAAAGCAGAAGGCTTGCATCTGTCAGAGAAATCCCTTCTGGTGGCCAGAAAGAAGTCTGTGTGTTGTAACTTAATGGTAAAGCACGATTTTATTGCCTTAAGCACATCCTGAAAACAAGGTAAAAAAGTATGATTAGAAACTAAGAGAAGATTTGGAGCTAGCATGAGGACTGAATGAATCAGTTATGAACTCTGCAGCTGGACTGCAGTATGGTGACCTTCAAGTTTAAGAAATTTAAACTTATTACATGGAGTATCATGAAAGAGTGAGTTGAGCACAGTCAGTGGGGAGGGTAACTTGCCCTGTTTGACAGTCTCAGATTGAAGTTTGAATGCTTCAGCTGTTTGGAAGGTGTTGGCATCAGTACAGTCAAAATTAGGCTGGACAAATTTACACTCTATGGAGCCAGATTTGTCTAAACACAAGCCATTTATATTGTAGGGTGTCAATAAAGAACACAACACAGCAAACTAAAACCTTAACAGTGTCTGAAGATTTTTTTTTTCCCAGAACTTCTATGTAGCGCAGAGGCTAGAGGAGGCAGGATCAAAGATTATAGGAAATGTGAGAGTCTGAGAAGAAGAAAAGGATGTAATTGTCAGGAGCAGAGAAGAAAAGTATGGAGAATTTGTAAGTGGGAGAGAGGATAAAATGAGCAGGATAAAGTCCAAAAACAGTGCATCTGCATGACAATATGAGAATTCAGAGGTGTGGAAGGGGATGGAAAACATGGGGTTTGTTAGCATTCCATTCCCTGGGGAGGATAAAAAAAATTGATGAAAATAGAACTTCTTATTGTGACTGTGGCAAAGATCATATAACAAAATGTGGGAAGAATATTGCCCCTTAGCTCAGAGAAAAATAATTTTTATGCTTCTTCAGACTATGATATAATCTAAAGAAGCTGTGCTTGACAGTTCCCCCAAGTAATAGGAAAGGCATGTTCTTTTTGGAAACTTGGAATTTTTTCACAACTCAGAAAATCTTGCAGCACTCTCCAGTTACAGTGCAGTGCTATCTCACTGGCAGGCAAGGTGGAAAATCTGCAACAACTTTTGGACAGTAAGCTTTGCTTTTCACTGTGTCTCTATTGGCACTTGGATGAAGTCTGGGAACAATGGACATAATTTCCCTAGCTGATAAATGGGCTGCAAAATTAGTTTAACTCAATACTCCAGTGCTTTGGAGTAGGACATTTTCTGGCTCCCGGGTTCGTCTTTGGCTTGCTTTCACTAGAGAAGCATCATCACAAACCCTGGTACCTAAACTGTGCCTCCAGATGGTAAGACAACAGGAAGTTGTGAGATGGGAACGGGAAACACTATTAGCTTGGTAAGCAGATGTGCTTTGGGTGTTTTGGTGGCCAGATGAGGCAGCATCATTTGTAACCATTCACAATTTCTCACACCTCTTTAGTGTCCTGAAGTAGGGATTCAGGTACCAGCAGTGCTAACAACTAAATGTGTGTTACGTATCACAAGTGACTGCCAGGGTACATCTGGTAGTTCTCTCCTCCTGAGTCTGATCATGTGCTGTGCAGTAATATAGCTATATTTCAAATATTCAGGGAAAATTATTCAGATTTTGGAGGCAACAGGTGCCTGACAGAAAGAAAACTGATCAAGTAACAAGTTTTAACTCACACTATTTTTCCAACTTTTTTTCAACTAGCAAGCCTTAGGTGTTTCACTTAAAATGTGAGGATATGATCTACCTTATCACTTTATCCAAATAAACAAAATTCTGAAGGGCTGCTTTTAGAAGGAATGCTCTGGAAATTTTAACACCCAACTATACATATTGACTAATCTCTGATTCATTCAACTGCATTTTGATCAGAACCAAAAATTAAGTTTCAAGGAAAATCAGCAGAAAACCCATGTTTAGCAGCCCACTTGTCTCCTTGGAAACACAATACTCCAGACAAAGGGAGTGCTGGGTCAGAAATAATTTTTCCGTGAGTTCCTTTTCAGCAATGTAGTTCAGTCCACGTAAATTGCACTGAAGTTGCTAATTTAGTTCACAGGAGGTATTCTGCTCAAAAATCCCTAACAGAACCTTTGTCAAGATGAAGTTGTGGTGGTTGGTGGTTGTGAGCCCCTGCCCTCCTCTTTGTCCTCCTTCCTCAATTTGCAGCCTGTAGAAGAGCCCCTACAAAGCTGAGCAAAAGCTCTCAAAGCATTAATTACCCCAACTTCCTTACTTTTCCTGGGTGATTTTTTATATCTTCACCCTTCAGCAGTGGCTCAAGACCTTCTGTGCAGCTCTGCCTCCTCTTTTAAGTCAGCAACCTTTTAGGTACCAGAGGAAAGAGATATTGCTTAATTCAGATGTGTGATCAACCTTAGTGAAGACACCAGACAGTCAAATCTTCATCCTAGAACCAACAACCACTTGTTTGATTTCTGTATTGATGTTATCAACCTGTGTTGTTTTCACTCATCTTTTTGTAAAATATGCATGGGGAAAGCTTGGAACATAAAGCAGAGTCCCACTTTCCTGGAAATAAACTTTAGGATGGAAAGCTTAGGATAATTTAGGAAAGTTTAGGATAATTCCAGCTCACATGCAGGTGTTTACACATCCAGACTTAAATTTCAATATCTCTGTCTAACATAACCTTAAGTATGAAAAGGCCCCATACTTTTTTACTTGATTACTAAATAAATTAGGAGTTAGTGAAGATGAGTCCTATCATTGATAATAATGGGGAAACATCACTTAAAATCTATTGAAAATGGACATGGTGATATTCCAGTGTCAGAGAAACAGCAGATCAGATGTAGTTTATATGAAATGGCTCTTGTCTGTACCAATGAGTAATTGTTTCCAAGGAACTTTGTAGTCCAGGATCATACAATCAAGTTTTTAAGGACAGAAACACTATGAACATCTTCCCTGAATTGCTCTGTTCCATGAGCAATGGGACTTCCATATTAAATCCTGTATGAAATGTATTATGCCTTTTAGGAAAACATCCAAGCACTAAGAGTAAGACTCTTACTGTGGAATGAGCTGCAACAGCTGATAAGATGTTGTAATAATTAATTAACTAATGATATCAATAGATATTGCATTTTTCCTCAAAGCTTCCTCAGTTGCAACTTTCAGCTACTTAGTCTTGGCTGAACTTGGCCCGTTTGACTTCAAATGTGCATAATGTGATCAAGGCCCTGTGGAGGCTTCCAAATTTGTTCCTGTTCCTCTATAGATACTTCTGTAGACAAGGTGGCATAAGAATCTGTACCTTGTCAGAAACTCCTCTGAGAAAAACCAAAAAACAGGTACTTATGTGAGCACCCCATCTTTCATGGGTGCGTGCAGGAAAATGCCACTGCACCATCACAGACTTGTATCCTATTGTAGCCACAGGGTAATACTAAGTGGGATACTCTCTCTTTAATAGGCTATCAGGGAACCATTCCACTTTCTTTTCACATCTAGGACTTCAGTAAATTTTAATGTTGTTCTGGTATGTGAGACAATAGAGAAGATTTACATGGGATTTAAGTGTGCTTATTTAATGATACCATTATAAAAATGGGTATTTATTTGCTCTAGACTTTTTATATTATAATCTGCATCATTCTAGGGACAGGTGACTTGTCAAAGAAGACAAAAGAATTATGCTGTCATATTAAACTATGTAATCTAGCTGAGAGGTGCTTCTGATCACTGACCATTATTAATTGACCAAGTTGTAATCCCAACAAAGCATATCATCAGGCCAAAATGTTTTCCATGTGGACAGTTCAGAGAGACACATTAGAAAAATAACACCAGTAATAACACAAGAATTTAGCCTACAGTGCAAAACACAGTCAGAGCTGGGAACATGCTGAAACCTATAACATAATGTGTAAATGTCAGCACATATTTGGAGTGGAAATAATTATAAAAATAATTCACTGTGGAATAATTGTAATGTAAAGCCTTGAAGCAATCCTTCCGATTTCAAGCATTCAGGAGGAAAATAATTGCTGGATTTTAATCTTACCTCTCTGAACCCAAACCTTTTAAGATTACAATATAATTGCTTCTAAATATTCCAGTCAATCAATAAAATGTGTGATGGATAAAGACTTTGTTCTTTCCTTTATTTTTTTGTTTGTTTAATTCAATGATAATCTGTGCAGAGATGGTTCAGAAATCAAAGCACTAGTAGAGAGCTTCAGGTAAGGAATCCCAGAACAATTTGCAAGTACTAAAGAATTAAGATGTAGAAATGGTGAGCATGATGGTTATATTTCTGGTTTAGGGGTAAAGAAATCAGGTGCCTTTGACTCCTGGTTTGGCTTTGTCACCTATACCCAATCCCACTGGTACCTCTAGGTTTGAGGAGGTGCCTATATGTATTTGTGGAGTTATTTCTCCAGGAGTGAGGAGCAGAAACTGAAGTTGAACCAGGCAAGGTTTGATTACATGGTAATAAAAAATTCTTCTCCCAAAGGGCTGTCAAACACTGGAACAGGCTGCCCATTGAGGTGGTTGAAGCACCATCCCTGGAGGTATTTGAAAGATGTTTGTATGTGGTGCTTAAGGACAAGGTTTAGTTGTGGATATGGCAGTGCTGGGTTAGGAGATGGAATCTATAGCTTTATAGTTTCACAGAGCATCCAGGGATGGCTCCACAGCCTCTGATTTTACTGCAAAACCATCCTCAATCGATACACAAATGTAGTGGTAGGAAAACTATTTCACATAATCATTAGGCAGTTACTGTACAGCCAGAAATATGTATCTTAGATTAAAATAATGAAAACTATAAGTGAAAATCCATCTGATTTTCACACTTGTTAACAAAATAACCCTTCCTCTTACTTTGAGAATATTAATTTTTAGTAATTGAAAAGTGTGTGGGGGGGTTTTAATAGACTGTAATTTTAATAGTATTTGTTTCCTCAGAACCAATATAACATCTAGTATGTGAGAAAGCTTAACCATACCTTTGTTGTCATTAAGGGGGAGAGTTTGCAAAGTAAAACTGTTGTAGGGAAATTTAAAGTTTTGCAGTTAATTTTGCATTTGGTTGGAAATCCCATGTCTTAATCTATTTTTTCTTAATGGGATAAATAATTTCTTTAAACTAGTTTAATTTTCTCCATTAACTATATATTAAAAATATGTGACTTGTTATAGCCACCCAAAAGTTTTATTTTAATCTCATTTGTGAGGTCTTGCCTTGGAAGATTCAGATATTTCTAAAAAGATGAAAACTTCTGCTGTGGTGCACTACTTAAACTAATAATAACACACACTATTTTTAAGTTCCTTTCATCCTACTTTCACCCTGTTTAAAAAAGAAAACAATCTAAGATTACTCCATCATATGTCCTAATTCTGTTGCCTAGGTTCATTCAAATTTGATAGAGAACTACATTCCAAGTTCTTAAATTTTCGTAAAAATATCAGCAGCTGGATGAGGCAAAGAAAATCTGACAGGGCTCCCACGAGGAGAGGAGGCTGCCAGGATCACAGTACAGCTAAAACTTCCCTTTGCCAGCACATCTTGTATCTTGTGCTCAGCAAAGGGCTAAAGAAAGTTAGGCAGGAGAATGGAGAGCTGCAAATATTCTACTGGAGTAGCATTGAGTAAAGCACTGTGGAAGAGGAAGAAGCTGAGCATGCTAAAGAAAGTTAAACGTACATAAGGAGAGAAAAATGAGACATTTATCAGGAAGCAGCTTTGGAGTACTGCCTGTGGCAAGTATCAAAGGGTCTTGTCTGGCAGCGTTGGGCAGAACCTGGCAGGGGAAGATAAGATATTGTATTAGAGATTCATTCCTGTCAAGATCTCTCCAAAACTATAATAATGAAGTAATAATGAGCCTTGCAGGGAATCAAGTCACTGTCAAGCATATCCCTTGCAAAGGTGGTAGCATCATCAGCCTTGCCCCTTTATGAGCTCGCTTCCCTTCTTGAGCTAACACTTCTTGAGCTTGCTTTTAAGTTTCTTCCAAGTCAATATTAAGATGAGACTTTTCCAGGCAAACACTCCTTCTGGGAAAGGTGGCCCAAGGCCCTCAAGGCCACAGGATGCCCTTTACTGCTGCCTGCAGGGCCGTGGGCTGTGCAAACAGAGTCCTCACAGGGGTGCAGGTGACCTCTGTGTCCAAATGATAGGCTGTGGGAGATTATACTCACAGAATGTAAGTAAGAATACAACCAAAGGAATGTCTCAAGACATACTGTCATGTTGTTTTTGATTTAATTGATAGCTATTTCAACATTTTTTTTCTTTTTAAATATCCATTTCAGCAAAGGATGGAAACTTTCCTTGAGTCAATGGGGATGATGATCATTATGGTTAAATCACTTCTCTTCATTTCAACCGCACAAATGACTGTGAGTTTTAAGCAAGCTTAGATTTTCTATTTAAATACCTGGGATGACAGTATTTTCAGAAGTATCAGGAGATACAGAGAAAGGAAAGAATGTAACAATTTCAGGAATGAATTAATTATAATTTTAGGGATGTAAATAACTAACTGTCATAAGTATTCCACTCTTTCTACTTTCTTGGAGTAGACAGACAAAAATTCATTTTTTAAAAAGCACAGTTCCAACAGATATGTATTAATTATTTCCATCTGATAAGGTTTTGATAATTCTCCTAGCAATCTGTATTCCCTGTATGACACAGGAAGTCACATGTGCCTTACACCTAAAATTACAACTGAAATTACTCTATAGTATTCTAAAAGGCAGGTAAAATACAACATTTTAAAGAGCAATGTTATTCAGACCCATATTGAAATGCAAAAAATGCATTTTATAGCTTCAATACCCTCAAGCATTTATTATGGAAGAAGAAATTACGTTCTCTTTCACCAGAAGATCCAGGTCCCAGGGTTGTTATAAATCAGAAAAGAAGCAAGAGTATCAATCAAAGTTTTCTGAATTTATGTCATTTAAAAATTTTATCAACTGACTTTTATGCTAATAGACTGTGTAGCTTATGATTTTATGTATGCATGTCTTTTTCTCCAGGAGTCCTTGTGCCTTTACCTTAACAGAAATTAATGCATGAAGAACAGGGAAAACCCTGAAAACAGGAAAAAATTGCAGTGAAAACATTTGAATTGGCCCATAAGTTCAACAACAAGTTTAAAAATGCAGCTTTGCCTTTGAAACATATTAGCACTAATTCAGTCTTGAAATTCACAGCTGAGCCAGCAGCTGTAAAAGAGCAGAAGGGCAAAACCTGTGCGTAGATGAGTGATCTTTTGTTTGCTGCTGCATCTCAGAGGCATCCCCTGCAGAGATCAAGGCCAGAGTCTTAGGTGGGAGCATCACTACTGACATCCAGGGACAGCCCAGTAGGCCCTTTCCCAGCATCTCCACAGGCAGACAGAGGAACCTTCCAGCTGGCAGAAGTATAAGTCACAGATCAAAAAAGGGAGTGTGTTCTCTCAGGTCAGAGTGCTGCAGTGTTTGTCCAGAAAGTGTCAGGAGAAGGATCACTAATAGTCCTTCTAGTAAATGGTAGAAAAAGGAAGAGTTAACAAAAAATGCAAAAGAAAAGGCTGTACGGTCTATTAAAACTCTTAAAACAGCAAAAAGTAAAAATAGCAAGCTGACAAAGAAGCAGAAAGCTAGAAAAGGGCAGAAGAATAATATTTTTTAAAAAACCAATAGTGCTATAAGGATGTGGAAGATGAGAAGATCAGATCTACAGCCTGTTTTGAGGATGACTCTTGCCCTCCAGTGTGCCTGCTCTGACAGTTGAGCCCTGCAGCTTCGGTTACATTCAGAGTCAGCCGTTTAAAAATAATTATCATAAGGTATGTAGTTGTGCATGATGATGTATGCTGGAAAGTCATAGGCGAGTAATGACTCAGTCATAGGGTATAAATAATTAGAGGCACGTTAATATAAGGTTTCTTTGTGGTTATTCATCACATACATGGGGTTTACCAAATGAGCAAATTGTGCATCAGCATACATCAAAGCATGCTATTATTTTACCCTTTCTTGAAAAAAATTGTGAAAATGTAGAAAACAGATGCTCAAAAAAGGCATTAGAGAGGATGTCAGGACACACATCATAGACACTCAAGAGAAGGAGCTCAAGATAAAAACAAATTACGCAACCCTAGAGAACTTAGTTTACTTTCTTGTATATTAGTTTATATAAGTTTATATTAGTTTATATTGGACAGACGACTAGTGGTCTAACTGTAAACACTAACAATTTTATATTCAAATACAGATACAGAGAAGTTAACAACAATATATTTATTACAGCTATTATTACACCAATATAACTGATANAAACCTGTACTTAACCCCAAAACCAAGGGGGCGTCTTCCTCTTGGCGCTGGAGACTTCAGCATCTGCAACAAACCTGGCTGGAACTGATCTGGTCTGCCGGAGCCTTCGTCCTCTCTTTGCTGAGCTAACCACGTGGATGTGTGAGCCCTGCCTGGCCTGAGCTTCCAAGCAGCCTCTCTCACCTGAGAGGTGTATTGGGGCCTAGGCTTTGCTTCATATACACACCCCACGATACAACAAATGGCCCCCACCACCCCACGATACAACAATACAGGATATTAGAAAGGAATTTATACACAAAGTGCTTTTAAACTCTTCTTTGACTGAAACGAGTGGTAGTTTCACTTTCTTATTTTCAGAGTGGTTTAGTTCTCAGGCAAAAGGCTATCAGATGACCCTGAAAGAACTCCCTTTAGTGTTAGATATTTATGAATTTTGAATAACAGGATAAATTTCATACAGCTGGCTCCTCTGAAGGTATATTTGTCATTTGTAGATTTCTTAGTTCTGAAGAGAAAGCAACTCAGGGATGGAGCTATGAAAGAAGCCTATGAAGGCTTGCAAAGCTCATGTGTCTTCACGAGGTTGGCAATAGTCTTAGGAGCACCCCAGCAGATGTGTTCAGTGGAGCTGGGGCACCTGAACTGTCATGGATTGTGCTCTGACTCAGCACAGGAGTCTGGCAGCACTGAGCCTCCCCTGCAGCAGGGTAATCCACCTACCCTTCCCAGACCAGAGTTTGACTCATTATGAAGATGAACTTCAGTCAACTGAGGAGCGTCCATTCCCTCTATTCTCCCCCTTGCCCTTAAGGAATTATATTTAGCATCTAGTAAAATATTAGTAATTCCTACTGATGTCTTCAGTGAGCTGTCAGAGTTAGAAAAGCTTGATCTCAGTGACAATCACATTACTGAGAAGGGCATTAAGAAAGCAGCTTTTGGTAACATGATTAAACTGGAAAACTTGAACTTGGCAGAGTATTTGCTCAGAATTTGCACTCATCTCTAAAAGACCTCAGGCTTGACAAAAGGAGGAGAGTTTAATGAGGCATGAGTCATTTCTGAAATTAGAAAATCTCACTTAAATTGATCTCAGAAATAAAAGTGTACTTTATATAGTACGGAAAATTTAAGGGCCTGTAAGGTCTGTTTCCCTTAGACTTAAATCATAATAGGGTATCAGAAATTAATTATCAACTTTATCATATTATCAATGATCACATCATAATAATAATGTTTTTTCACTTAAATACTTATTTTCAGTCTGTGCCATCAGACTTTCTCTCTGGCAGGCATAATGTTGAGAGCCATCTTCCTTGTGTGTGGCTAGTGAATAACCAGATAAAGCTGGATGGTGTTGGGGTATTTGCACTTAAACACCTGCAAGGCTCTCAGGAAGTGTGCTATTATTGAAAATATATTGAATATATTGAAAAGGGGATGGAGAGAACACAGCAATATCAGAGTGGGATTTCCTCTAGGAAAGGATGGATAGTCTTAACTTTTGAACTCTGCTGATTCAATAATAAACAGTTTAAATAAATATATTTAATTGTAGGCAAAAGGGTAGGAGAACACCAGATTTATTTTAGAAAATTTAGGAATAGTGTTTTAAAAATCTCTATACTCACAGTCTCCTTGAGGTAACTAAAATGAAAACACCTTGATCTTTTAACTGCTCAGTGAAGTAAGAACTCTGCTATGTTTATGGTCCATGTTATGCAATTGACAATTTGCATACTTGAAGTTAAAAGATGATCTCTTTTTAAAGAAATCTTAAATATGTCAAAAGGAAAATTCCCAGCATACCCAGATTAAAAGTCACTGATAAGTTCAGTGCTGTATTATGTCATTTTTAGGGGTCCATCAGAGCTTTTTCTGGTCTATATTTTCTAAGTAATGTTGAAGCTTTCTCACTACAAAAATCCACTGCTAGGAAAAGGATAATTCTAGGAAATACTTCAGACTTCTTCTGCATTCATTTAGCTCTTACCAAAATTCAGATATATCTTTAGGCATTTAGTTCCATATTCATTTTACACACGTGACAGTTTCAACATCTATGTGTTCCCTCTGATCCTATAGTCATTTGAGATGCCAGTAGTGATGTAGCCTCCAACCTCAGGGCGCTTGAACAGAAGCACACACAGGGGCACCTGCATTTAAAAGCAATTCCCTTCAGCTCTTTTTCAGCCAAAAGAAACAAGTTAGTACTTAAAAACTGATCCCTTTCTAGAAATCCCTGGAGTTAGTAAAAGAGAACATTGGCTCAGGTGTTTGTGAATCAGTGTTTTAAGTAAGCAATCCTTTTCTATCCGTATCTCAACTATCAGGTGGATATAAACCCTTCCCCACCTAACCCCAATGGCTGATGTATCAGACTATATTCACAGTGCATCCCTGCTGCAGAATAAAAGCTGAAATTAGGACTCCAATCCATGTGTCTGATATTTGCTTCTCTGCCTTGTCTAGGTTTCTGGCCAACCTCTGCAGTGGTGGGGCAGGCAGTGTCCTGTGTGCCTGGTTCTCCAGCTCTTGTAACCACCCACTTGGCCCAGCTCCAAGTTCAAGTACCTTCAGCTCTCTTGATGCAGAAGATATATTTCTTTCATTTTGTATAAGAGAAACCCTCTTTAATCAAATAGACAAACAAAAAACCAAGCTAACTAACTAACTAAATAAAAATGTTAATAACACAAAAACCCCTCTAGTTTTAAAGTTGCCGTGAGCTCTTTTAATGGTTAAGCAAACAGGGAAATAAGGGATGGCAGAAATTGCAAACTGAAAGCTCCAAGGCCTGGATGTTTTGAGGTAATCAGGCTGCACTGTGATTCATGCAACAGCTCCGAGATTCCAGACCAGGAGAGGGTAAAAATGTAACCTGCATCAACTTGATAATAAGCTTAGTTCTACAACTCCCAGGTGTGCACTGGGCATGTAAATAAATTAAAACCTCATCACCTCAGCTCCTAGCTGAATGGACGCAGACAATGCAGAAAGAGGAGCCTTAAAAGCATGAACAAATTCTCATTTGGGGGTGAGGCAAGAGCAACAAAAACCAGCACACACACACACACACACACCCCCATCCACCCAAGCCCTTTGCTTCTTGGGGTGAATGAGAATTTTGGACATCACAGACAGACCCTGGAGCTTCACAAGCCTTGTACTGCAGAAATGCACATGCTTAACATCACAGATCATCGACAGTACTGATCAGCAGCTAGGGGATACTTCACTATCTGCTAAGAATTGCAGTGTTTGCTATTAATCAGTGACATGCCCTTTTGAACACACTCCATTCATGTCTGCACAAGATACAGGACAGAGCATTGGTCCTTGGCAGATAGGCCAAGCTGGAGATTTACATGTCTAAAGGGAAAGCTGGTGGAAAAAAAAAAAAAAAAACAATAACAGGCAACTTTTGGGCTGTCATTTGACAGTGTGAATGGAGCATGACTCCCCAACAGTTGCTCCCATTTGTTGTAATTCAGTTATTCCTGCAGTGTGGAGTCTGGTCAAATTCTCAGGTGCAGCTGACACAGCTTTTAACTGGAGTTTTGGATACAGGCAGCAGATTGGTATTGAATATCTTTCAGCTTTCTTAGGGCATCCTTAGCTACATTTTTCTTTCTTTTTGGTCCATTACTAATTAAAAGGAAATTACACAGGCTCACTTTTCCATCACATCCATTGGAAGGAATGAGGGAATTTCTCACTAGGTTTTTTGAAGGAAAAGCTTTGGACCTTACTGTTTTCCATATGTATAAACCTGGCAGGCCTGTATTCAGTTGACCATCATCATCGTGCAAAGAAATTTCAGCAGCCCCCCACAGCCAGAAGAACCAAAATGCAACCAAACAGAACCTCTTTTTCCAATTACCTTCAGGATCTGGGGAAAGACAGGCAGAACACTTGAGGCAAGTCATATGCAGTGCCAAAGTCTATAAAGATTTAGGGGTAGCCCTTGCCAAGAGAGCAGAAGAGCCAGTTTTATGATCAGCTAAGCTTCTTAACCCCATTTCTGAGGAGGGATCGCCCTGTGGTTTAAATGGACAGAGCTGCCTCTCCCACACACTGCTTTGGGTGGTGGGAGTTTGCTTTCTTTTGTTGTCTTGTTTCTTTGTCCCCCTTCTCATCTTCAAATATTTAAAGGAATGCTTTCTCTTTGGTTGCATGGTACTGAAGATTTAATGTGTAGGACAAGGGGAATTGAGTCTTCCTTCCCAAACAGCAGGTGGTGGTGCTGGGTTACACAGAGAGCTTCAGACATGGCTTACAGATGTTGCTTCATTGTTGAATAACAGGCAGAAAATGGATGCTAAGCAGACTTTTCTCCATTTTTTTCCTCCGTATTGAGGGTCACAATATTTACCTCTTTTCATCAGGTAGCTTAACAAAGTCTGTTAAAAAATAAAGTCTTCTAAAATAAATACTTGTAAGGTTAGGATAAATATAACTCACAGAATGTTATTAACCACCTAAATGTTTTGCTGTGTGTCATATTTTTCTGAAAACTGGTGAAGTGGTTTTGTGTTTCTTAATTTCTGGAGTAATTTGATTACATTCTTCATTAATTTTCCAAACTTGAGTGTGTATTTGTTCATTTTTCTTTATTTTTTTCTCACCTTTTTTTTTTTTTTTTCCCTTCTTTATTTGGTCTTTGTTTAAACACAGTTTAAATACAGTTCAGTTCCAGTTTACCCCTTGGTAATTAAAAGTGCTGTGAAGCGTTGCTTATACTTCAATGGCTGTTTCATGTCATTTGCAATACTGATCCCCTCAATATGAAACCTTTTACTAATTACTGTGGTAATAAATCAAGTTCTAAATGAGTTTTTATTGTATTGTTCTGTTTCTCTTGACCGAGGGGTGCCATTACCTTTCTCACCAGTACCATTATCTAAAATTAGCACTGTATGAAGGTTGAGAATAGTTTACATTGTATCATTTTGATGCCAAGCCTGGAGTATCACAGTATCCCAAACAACAGTCAGAGCCCGCAGGTGAACAGCTTCACTTTTTTCTCCTCCCAAACTGTGCAGGCTTTGCTCC
>VYXD01001094.1:686344-719768 GCA_013397195.1 Hylia prasina | reverse complement strand
GGGCTCATGTCCAGCCACTGGCATCAGCACCCCTAGGGCCTTTTCCAGCTGTCCAGCTCCTCTGTCCCAGCCTGGAGCATTCCATGGGGCTGTTGTGCCCCATGGAACAAGTGCAGGACTTGGCATTTGCCCTCATCCAAGTGGCCTGTCCAGGTCAGTCAGGGAAAGGCAGGAAATCATCCCACACAGGATGGACAGCTCTGCCCAGCTGCTCTGGGCCTTGCTTTGCTCTTTGGGCTTGCTTTGCTCTGGGAAAGAATGTCCCTGTCACCTTTTCCTCATGGATGGTCTTGTGATGATGGAAATCTTTCAGATGTTTGACAACAACCCCCAAACAAACCTAAAATGCATCCAAGGCTCCAGGTGCCCATGTTTGGAAAGCTGGAAAGGAGAATATTTTTAGAATACGTGGAAAAACCCCTTGTTCTGATCCAGTCTCAAACCTCATCGCACAGAGAGCCCTGGATGCCTGGTTTTGAATCTCAGTTTTCTCCCCCATCACCTCCTCTGGCTGGTGTTCAGCAGTGCCTGTGCCCTAATCCCAGCTCCCAGAGGCCCCAGCTCAGTGCTGGAGGCACAGAACCTCCTTAGGGAGCGTTGGAGCCATCCTGCCCCAGGCAGGGAATGTGAGTGAGGCCTCGCCGTGTTCTGGGCAGGGAATGAAATCCCCCCTGCCAGCAGCTCTACCAAATCCCTCACTCTCTGCTTGCACTGCTCTGCTCTGGTCCTGGATTCTTTCTCTGGCTTTTACAAACCACACAGGATCAATGCTGTGGCTCCCTGGCTTTGTGCACAGTGCCTTGGTGCTTTGAAAACCTTGTTCCTGCCCAGCTGTAGTTATTTTTTATGTATTTTTCTATTATTTCTGTATTTTCAAAGCACTCTCAGGCAGCAGAGTAATCACTGACACCACCTGCATGGCTGTCAGGGTGGGGCTGGTGATGGGAACAGCAGCCCAAGGCTGGGCAAGGGTTTATTGGGATAACAAACTCACCTCTTCAGAGGAAAAAGAGTAAAACATGCTTGGTGTTTTTGCAGAAATGTTCCTGAATTGAACAACTTCCTGAGGGTTCTGTTATAAAACAGAGCCTGAAGGCAGCAGGATGCAGGGACATGCCATTTACTGCTCTTTACCTACTGAAGGGACACCAAGCATCCAAATTATCTACAAATAACCCCAGGGAAAGGGGAATATCTGTGGAGGGGCTGAAGGCTCAGCCAGACTCCCTTGCTGTTGGTTGGGAATTACTCCAGCAAGGAGATGGGTATCAGCATTGCCCTGCTCCCTTGAAATCCACAGGGAGACAGAGGAGCTGGAACTCCTGATGTCCTGATTCCTGGAACTCTTCCCTACGTGCTGCCTTCTTGAACATGAAGTTCCATTTAACCACCCCTGCTTACTGGGGAGGGTTTGCCCTCAGTTCTCTCTCTAAATCCATAATCTTTGAGCATGGAATCTGCTTTTCCTGCTAGTTCGCATAGCTGGTGTTGTTGCAGGGCTGGATGCCAACTTTTGAGTGCCAGTGGGAGTTTTTGCCACCCATGGGACACGCCAGGAGTGGAGCTTGTTCATCAGACATGGGCATGAGGCTCCTCTGGAGAAATCCTCAACCCTTCTTAGGGGGAAGAGCAACCCAGAGGTTTCCAACATCCATCAGACCTCACGAGGCAAAGGCAAATCAAGGATGGGTCATTCTTCATCCTCTCAACACTCCCAGGATAGGCTGGTGAGGAGAACTCCCTCACTGGCACAGACCAGTGTCCTCAGAACTCCTCCAGCAGGACCTGGGGTTAACGGGGCCAGCCTGTTTCCAGGTCATGATGCTCACGGTGGGTTTGGGACATGCTCCCAGCACTGGGAGCCTTCTCTCCTGCAGGAAAACAGCTCCTCACAAGGACAGCAGCAGTGTGTTTATAGTGTATATCCTGTCCCAGCCCTGCCACAGGTGAGTGATGGTGGCTTGCTCTGGCTGCCTGGAGTTATTTTTGGTTTAACAGGTCAGTCTGTCATTCCCAAGCCAAGCTGAGTGGGACAGGGGGCAGGGAGGAGCTTCCGGCTGCATCCCCTGGATTTGGGGGTCATGGCTGAGGGTGGGGCCGCCCTGGCAGGGAGCACCAGTCCTGTAACCACTGACACTGCTGTGCCACCAGCTCTGTGTCCTGAGCATGGATCAAGGGAACTGCCAGGAAAAGGCTGCTGGACTGTAAATCTTTGGGAGCACAGTGTTGCTGCAAATTGTCCTTTCCCTGTGTCCCATGAAATCACTCAGCATTCACTGTCCTGCCCTGAGCACTGATAAAAACAGAGATAACGCTGACAGAGCTGTGCCTCTGCCCTGGGCGTGTCCTTCCCCTGGATGTGACATCCTGCAAATGACTTCAGTGTTCAGAGGGAGCTGAGGAAACCCTGGGCTTGGCCCTGACTACAATACAAATATATAATTTGGGGTAAACTGTGTGGTGAGAGGTGCAGGGTCTGTCATCCACGTTGGTACTGACGAATATTTCATGTCATAAAGAGCTTATTATCACACAATGGCATAACTGTATGACAGACATTTCATGGATTTGTACTGACAGAGATATTTCCTGTACAATACCCTTCAGCACCTGAGCCAGCTCACCCAGGTGTGGAGAAGGGGAATGTCCAGATGTGGAAAACAGGAATGCCCAGTGTGGAGAACAGGAATGCCTCTGCCCACAGGAGGAGAAGGGTTTGGGGCTGGTCTGGGATCCAAGAACACAGCAGAGGTGACACTGAGTGGAGATCCCCCTTTCACCATGAAAGTCTCTGCTGTGTCTGCTCCCTCAGGAGATCCCCCAGTGTCAGTGAGAACCACGGGGGCTCATCTTGGCTTCATTCCTCCCCAGGACTAAAGGCCCTTCACTGGGGTGGATGATACATTAAATGGGAGTTGAAAGAAGTATGTGAATTGCTATTTGAGGAATTGAACTAAGAAAGGAAGTTCTTTTAGGATGCAATTCATCTCATCCCAAGGTAGCACCTAAATTAAACTAGGAATTCCACCCAAAAAAGCATCTCCTTCAGTGCACTAATTAGAAGTGAGTGACCCCCAGGGAGACACCCCAGGACAGCTGACAGCTGTCCCTTAGTGCCACAATCCATGACATGTAATTCCTGCTATTGGGTCCTGTAGGGATCCTGGTGTTTGAGAACTGGGAACCCTGAGGGCACCGGTGGGTCATTCCTGGCCAGCCTGGAGAGCTGCAGGGACAGAACCTGATCTTCCCTGGCAGAAATGTTCCTGTCAGAGCTGTCACAGACCAGAACTGTCCCCTTCCACTGGGACCTGGAGCAAAACTTTGCCCTGTTGTTGACAGTTCAGCTGATCTTTATTCCCTGCTGGATTTGTGTGCGTTCCCAACATCTAAAAAAGGGTCTGTTTTGCTTCTAGGTTCTGCCTGGCACCAGCAATGCCAAAACATCCCACGAGAAAAGCTGTTCCTGCTGCACTTTTGGAAACTGGAGCTTCCAAAATGAGATGCTGAGCATTTGGGACACAGGTTTTTTTCTGGGACGGTTCAGCCAACCTCCCAAAACCCTGTAGCAGCGACAGCTGGCTCCTGTCCCCAGGGATCAGCAGGTCAATGGGCACCAACAGCTCCAGGCAAGGAAGAAACATCTCCTCCTGCTGCTCTCCAGGAGGAACACAAAAATTGTTGCTTGACCTGGTTCAGAGAGTGCTGCTGCTGCCTCCCTCCTGCAGGTTTTTTAAAATTCAGCTGTGCTCCTCCAGCTTCTCTGCAGTGTTTAACAGAGGTGAGGGTGAGAATGGAGCTGCTGCATCCCATTCATTAGCCAGGCCAAGGACTGGGCTGTATCTTCATCCTCTGCTTTGTGTCTCTGCCTGGTGCCCTTTCAGAGCTGTATGATCCCACAGAATGTCAGAATTCCCCCCAAATGGTCTGCATAAAGTGGGATTGCTGGGTGGGAAACACAATGGCTCTACCAGGGCACAAACCCTGAGCTTCTCTGTTCTATTTCCCTGGGCTCTTCTGCACTTGAGATGATTTCTTGGAATCATAGAACCGTTTGGGCTGGAAGGGAACTTAAAAACCATCTCATTCCATGGGCAGGGACACCTCTCACTATCCCAGGATGCTCCAAGCCCCATCCAGCCTGGCCTTGGACACTGCCAGAGATCCAGGGGCAGCCACAGTCTGGACAACAAGGACCTGTTTGGTTGCTCCAAGCAGCAATAATTTGGAGCAGCATGAATTCCTCTGGCCAAAGAAATGAAAATGCTTCTTCTGAGGTGGCTTAAAATGGGGAATATCCATGGCAGTGTCAGCTCTGTCCAAGTGCAAAACCCACTGTAGATCCCAGAGTTTGATCCTAATTCCTGATTCCCTGTGGCTCTGCTGAGGGAAGGAAGTGTTTCCCCTTCTCTGGCTGCCTCTAAGCACTGCTCAGCCCTTGACTTCTCACTCTCAAGTGTTGAGAGGAGCTGTGCTGGCTGAGGCAGGTCCTGACAGCTCAGTGCAAAAGGTGCCCAGGGCAGCAAGGCATGGATGCACCACCACTGCTCACTGCTGGTGTGACAGAGAAGGAGAGGACTCGTCCCAGCTGTTCCCTGGGAGCCTTTTTGGGATTTGGGATTTGGAAGAGCCCAACACAGCTTGGCAGTGGCCTGCCAGTGGCAGTAAAGCCTTTCCATGGTGGGATGAGGGAAATAAAGGTGTTTCTGCAAGGAAATTCAGCCTGTCTTAGACACTCACCTAGGCACATCCCTCTGCCTGCATCCCACCAGAGAGAGGGGAAAGCCCCCAGTGCTTCATCCTTGTGCCTGGAAAAGGATCAGCTTTGCTGAGGGAGAGAAGTCTGAAGGCAGCTGTTGAGCTCTGTGTCTGTCCTTGCTCCTCACTCCAGAGTAACTCCCTGCCAACCCCATGCACCCTTGTCCCGGATCAGAGCAGGTTCTACAAACACAGGAAGAGGGTAACTGAACAGAAAGCCAGGGACTTTCTCTCTCACCTTCAAACTCCGTTTGGCAGTTGCCAGAGTTCTCGTTCAAGCTCTCCTCCTCGTTGATGATGATGTTCTCAATGTCCTTCATGGTGAGGTGGTCGCGGAAGGCGTGGTACAGGATGTGCTTCAGCTCCTCCAGCGTTATCCTCTGCATGTCAAACTGTGGGAGACAGCCCAGTTACACCCAGGGGATGGGGCTCTGAGGAAAGCAGGCATGAGGGCAATGCCACAATCCCCAACTTGTGTTTTATCAGGCTCATTTCAACACCTCGGTGTGGGTTTTTGCTCTTTGGGGTTGGTTTCCCTCTAAAAGTGAGTGCTGTAAAGGGGTGTTGCCCCTGCCAGCTCCCTTGGCACTGGTGGAGCAGCAGAGAAACACAGCCCTGTGCCAGGGATGGCCTCCCAGGCTGGAGAGGCAGCAATCCAGTCCATCCCAACAAAGAGAAAACCCTCAGTGATTCCCCTGGTAGCTCTCACACCTTCCATGAGCCACAACCCCCTTTTTTACCTTCCCCATCCCCAGTTGTGCCTGGGAGGGAGGAACAAGCACAGGACACTTTCCTCTGAGATGATGCCCACTGTAGATCCAGTAGGAAATGCTGTTCCTACACCAACCAAGTGTTAAACCCAGAATTCCTCCTGAATGAGAACATTTTGCCCCAGAAGGACATTGGACACGTGCAGTTTGTGGTATTAATTAATCCCTGCTAATGGTGCAGCAGAGAGGAGACACACCCTGGCTGCTGTGCAGTGCCAGGGGAGCAGAGGAGTCTCGCTGAGTTTAGTAAGGAAGGATGGAAGTGTTCCAAGTCATGATGAGTTTTTCTGAGTGCTGCAGAAGCTCCTCCTCTGTCCAGCCCCTCAAACTGAGGCCTAACAGCTCCAGAAGGGTTTGTGCAATCAGGGCCCTCCAGGGCCCCTGTGAGCCCCCAGCCACCCTCAGGATACCCAGAAAGGCCAAACCCCTCTGGTTCAATGCCCCAGTGAAGGGAGGGCAATGCCAACTCACACCCACTTCTGCCCCTGGAGAGTGGGGGTGCAGCAGGAAATTCCCTTTCCTTCCCCAGCCTGGGGAGAGCAGGACAAACCAGGCAGGACAGGACAAGGGGAATGGCCCTGGCACAGGTGCCCAGAGCAGCTGTGGCTGCCCCTGGATCCCTGGCAGTGCCCAAGGCCAGGCTGGACACTGGGGCTGGGAGCAGCCTGGGACAGTGGAAGGTGTCCCTGTCCATGGCAGGGGTGGCATTGGGTGGGCTTTGAGGTCCCTCCACCCCCAGCCTTTCTGTGATTCTGATTCCCTGAAGGCAGAAAAACTAAACCCACAAACTACAGCAAACTGGGGTTTTGTATTGGCCTTGGAGAATTCCCTGAGCCAAGAACTGGAAGAGAATTCCAGCAGAGGTTGAACATCAGCCCTCATGGGGTGGAGTGGGGTCACCACATGCTGAGGGGCTGCTCCTGCAGGTAGGAAATTATTACGGGGATGGAATTATGGGTTTGCCATATGGATGGAGTCAGGAAGGGGCTCAATTTCAGGTTGGAGTTTCCCAGGATGAAGACTCCAAAGGAATGCAGGATGGAGAGTCGGGTGAGAAATCCTTGGATTTACCCCCATGCAATCAGCACTGCAGGAAGCCACCCAGGAGGGCTGGGAAACCGGGCAGCTTACTGCCCCCTGCAAACTTCCAGCAACACCCTCAGCACTGCTGCAAGGCAACCAGAGGAATTATCCCAAATTTCCACACCTTCAGTTGCCAGGAGAAACGCTTTTTGTCATGGAACAGGATGTGAAGAGCACAGCTGCTCCCTTTTCAACATTAAAGACAGCAGAGCAGGGCCGGTGAGATTTGTTCATGCACAACAAAGCAGGATGGAAATTGGTGATTAAATCCAGGGGGATTTGCAGCCCAGCTTTGAAATGGGCACCAAGGAGCCACTGGTGACAATGGGGCGCTCACTATTTTTAGCTGAATCCCTGAAGAACAAGGACAACAGAAACACCAAACCCATCAGCCCTGCTGCTGGCAGAAATGCTTTTCACCTGGACAGGGCTAGGAACTTTGTCTCTGGTCCCTGCTGCCACTTCCCTGCACATTCCCTGCAGCAGGGTTGGGATCCGTGCAGGAAATAAGTGAAGGGAATTGGAGAAATTGGTGTTTCTGTGTATGCTGGATAAAACCAGGTGGATGTGTGCAAATCTGCTTGCACACACAGGGATAGATGGGAATATTGCAGGGCCCAGATTAAGCAAAGTGCACTTATCTTTCTTCGTTAACCCCTTGGAGGATGAATGATTTTGCATCTGTGCAATGAGCAGTGGTCAGGGAAGAAAACCTCAAGCTGAGCAGCTCAGGAGTGATGAGATTCCCAGGATGAGTTGGGTTGAAAGGACCTCAAAGCCCATCCAGTGCCACCCCTGTCATGGGCAGGGACACCTCCCACTGTCCCAGGCTGCTCCAAGCCCCAGTGTCCAGCCTGGCCTTGGGCACTGCCAGGGATCCAGGGGCAGCCACAGCTGCTCTGGGCACCCTGTGCCAGGGCCTGCCCACCCTCCCAGGGAGCAATTCCTGCCCAATATCCCATCCATCCCTGCCCTTGGGCACTGGGAAGCCATTCCCTGTGTCCTGTGCCTCCAGTCCCTGATGCAGGGTCCTTCTGTGCCTCCCCTGTGTCCCCTCCAGAGCCCGGGAGGTGCTGGGAGGTCTCTTCACTCCTCTGCCCCGGCTGCAAGCCCCAGCTCCCTCAGCCTCTCAGTCTTTGCTGCTCTCCCTCTCTCCCAGCATTGCCACTAAGAAGCCTTTGCAGAGTCTTCTGTCCTCCTGCCTCTGCTCCAGACTGGAGCACAAACACAATTCTGGGGATCAGCTCATCCTCAAATTGTGCCAGCAGTAATGACTTGAGGGGTTTGGGGGTCTTCCTGTACCAGTTAAAATCTGTCTGGAGGGAAGGAATTGTTCTCTTGACAAATGCTCGACTGCTGCTGCATCTCAAATGTTATGCTAATAGAGAGAGAAATAATCTTTTTTTATTGTTTTGTTGTCATTTGTATCTTTTAGGAAGTGGAACAACCTCAGATGGGATTCAAAATCACCCTCATTGGCTCACAGGAGTTGGACTCAATGATCTTTGGGGTCCGTTCCAAGTCAGAACATTCTGTCAATCTGCGAACTTATGCAGTGAATTTTGGTCTCTTGGCAGGAGCATGGTCCTTGCTCCTGCTTTACTCCATGCAGGACACCCATCCTCCCTGAGCTCTGTGTCACCCTGGCAGAGTGTCCAGGATGGCTGCAGCTCGGGGCAGGCAGGGACAAGCTCTGTTTGGGTTCCCAAGTAATTCCAATTATCCTCGTTCTCCAACCCAGCAATTTCCCTGATTCACTTTTCAATTACTCCGGGTTTTATTGTGGTAATGACAGGAACCAGGGAGCAACTCTTAACTTTTATTGACTCTGCAGGGAGGAAAATGGGGACTGTGGCAAGCTGGAAACTTTCTATAGGATTTATAATTAGGAGAAATCAATGGAGCTGCTTGTGAGCCTTGGAATAATTCTCTGTGAGCAGTGAAACACAAACTGTGCTGAGCTCAACCTCCAGGTGCTGCTGTGAGTGGAAGTTATGGAGAACACCAGGGCAGTGCAGTTCTTGAGAGACCCCTGAAGCTGGAGGATGTTGTCCCATGAGATATCTGGAAAGGAAAGTGGACCTGATCCAATCCAGCCTGTAGCTTTCTTCTTGACTTAAAATTCCTGCAGGGAATGAATCCCTGCTTCAGTTCCTTGAGCCTCCCTAACTGAAATTTCCCAAATTTGTGTCTGCCTTGCCTGCAGAGCCCCATCCCCAGGTAGTTCTGTGTCCTACCTGGCCTGGGCTCCTCTGCTCCACACAGGAATGGCCCAATGGGGTGGGCTTGTTCCTTGAAGGAGTTAAATGCTGAAATAGCACTTCTGATCCTTTCATACCAGCTCAGCTTTAAAACAAAAGAGTGGGAGGCTCCTCTTTGGAATCCCAGGATGGCCTTGCTACCCTGCAGGTGGGTGAGGCCAGGGGGACCCTGCAGTGACAGGAGCAGGGCCTCTCTAGGGGACTGCAGGGTCTTTTAAAGCCACTTGGCTCAACAAGAGGTGGGACTGGCTGCTCTGGCAGGGAGAGTTTAGCTGGAAGAGCACTTGGACCTAGGTTTCCCACATAAACCACCTGGAAAGGTCAGCCGGGGCTGTTGAGGGCTCCAGGTGGAACAGGATTTTTTTCCTCATGTTCTGAAAAATTAATTCGGCAACCCCAAAAGCTTCAAAGAATCAGAGAATCATTTAGGCTAGAAAAAATCCTTGAGTCCAACCATGGGCCTGACCCCAATTCCAGCACTAAATCAGGCCCAAAGCACCACATCTGCAGTGACCTTAATTCCAGCACTAACCATGGCCCAAAGCACCGTGTCCATGTCTCACTGATCTCTTGTTTGGGGCAGCCCTGGACAATCTCTGAGTAATAAACAAGGCCTTTATTTTGCCCTCAGACCTTCTGCATGCCTTGAATAATGCCAGGGCAGATGCAGAGGGGCTCTGCCCACGCTGCCATAATGGGGATGTGACACCAAAAACTCCTAGAGTCTGCAGAGCAGCTGGGCTTTGTGCACATGTATAGATATATTTGTATGGAGAAATGTATAGTCTAATTATATATTATTATTGTTGTTGTTATTGTCATTGTTATTATTACTACTATTATGGTTACTGTTGTTGTTATTACACATTGTTATTATTGTTGTTGTTGTTACTTAGAGGGATGAAGCACCTCTCCTGTGAGGAAAGGCTGTGAAAATTGGGATTGTTCAGCCTGGAGAAGAGAAGGCTTGGGGTGACCTCACTGTGGCCTTCCAGGACCTGAAGAAGCCAACAAGGAAGATGGAGAGAGACTTTGGACAAGGGATGGAGTGCCAGGACACAGGAAATGGCTTCCCACTGCCAGAGGGCAGGGATGGATGGGATATGGGAAGGAATTGTTCCTGGGAGGGTGGGCAGGCCCTGGCACAGGGTGCCCAGAGCAGCTGTGGCTGCCCCTGGATCCCTGGCAGTGTCCAAGGCCAGGCTGGACACTGGGGCTTGGAGCAGCCTGGGACAGTGGAAGGTGTCCCTGCCATGGCAGGTGTTTAAAACTTTATGGTCTTAAGGTTTCTTCCAACCCAAACCACTCTGGGATATGGTGATAATAAATTGTAAAGTATAAATGTGTATACACACACAAATATATATATATATATATAAATGGGAATGTATGAAACATGAAACATGAAACACGAAACACGAAATATGAAATATGAACTATGAACTATGAAATATGAAATATGAAATACACACCTGTATGGTGTTTCCCCATCCCTCACACGGAGCACGAGGCCATGCTTGGTCCCTTGGGGACACATTCACCCTCAGTGCCTGGGGCACAGGGAGCCCAGCAGGAACCTTTCCCCCTGGAAACAACCTGGAATGCTCACCCCGTGGTGGCCAAGGCTGATGACACCATGGCGAGCAGTGGGACATGCCCAGCACAGCCAGGTGGCCGTGCCAGCTTCTCCAGGGGCTGGAGGAGCTGCCATCCCAGTCCCACTGCTTCCCCCGGCAGGAAGATCCCACATTCCCGGTGCTGCCGGGTGCAGGAAGGGCACCAGGACATTTCCATGGCCAAATTCTCTCGTCCCCGCTGGCTATTGCGACAGGCCCCGCTCCTCCCCGCAGCTCTGGCAGGACTGGGACACACGGTGACAAATGACCAGCAGCTCTCAGGGCACGTTCACAGCACACACTGAGAAATTCCAGTCGGGCTTAAGTGCACATTCACTGTGCCCTAAGCCAAATACCTAGCCTGAGTTTGCAGTGTGAAATGATGAGGAATTCCAACCTCACCTGGCCCTGGGCACCTCCTGTATGTCCCTTCACACACTCCACAGCCCATGGGATCATTGGGGAACATACCTGGGATGCCCCCAGCTCTGCCAGAGGCACCGGTGTCTGTGGGTGACAAACTGCTCTGGGCTGGGCTCCAAACACCTTCCTTTGCTCCCAGGGCTGGGGGAATTTTGTGGCTGTCCTGTGCAGGGCCAGGAGTGGAACTTGATGATCCTTGGGATATCCCACTTGGGATATTCCATAATGCTCAGTGTGGATTTGGAGCATCCCTTAAAGCTGCTGGCTCTCTGACTCCTGGGACAGGGCTGGTGCCTCCACGTGCCTGCCAGGAACCCACAGGGACACATTTGGCTCTGAGGATGGGAAATGCTGCTGAGGATGGGCTGCAAAGAAACCGTTTCCCATCCAAGAACAAGCCTGGAGTTGTAATTCCCTCCTGGAAATGTAATTCCCTCTGCTGGCCTCACCCTGCTGGTGAGGCTGGTTCCAGCCTTTACTTGACCCAGACTAATTTTGGGCCAATGATTTAAGCAGGAGAGTGGGTCTTTGGCTGTGCCTCTCCACTTCCCAGCTGGGATCTAATTGTTCTTAAACTGGGCTAAGAGGAATAGGCCCCCTGACAGGCACCACCTCCACAGCAAACACAGCAGGGATATTAATTCTGGCCCCATTCAATTAACTTGAAATAGTTTAGTAAACCATGGAGAAGTGGTGGTTTGGTGTTTTGGGTTTTTTTTAAGTTATGGAATGCTCTGAGGCTGCAGCACAAATTAACAGGCCTCAACAATTTCTGTGGGTTTAGGGCTGCTGGGCCTCACCCCCAGGCGGATCCTAATCAAAGGGAATCCCTAATGAGGGAACCTTCCTGACCTTCCATGCCAGGCTTGGGGGGGCTCTGGAGAAGCAAATTCCTCACATCCAGTGAGGGCTAAACCTGGGAATTCCCATTTGGCACCGACCATCTTCTGCCTCCCCCACAGATCTGGAGTCCTCAAGGATTCCTGGGTAAATGCAGCAGTGGGCTGAGGTACAACTGCTCTGACAGTGCTGTTTGTGTGTCCCTCTGCAGGCAGGGGACTTCACCCTGAACTGTTCCCCCTTGGCTCAGGCAGTGAGAGCACAATGAGGGGGTTTTGGGGCAGATCACTGTGAGGGCTCTGCCAAAACTCCAAATATTCCAAGGGGAAAAAATCCTTCTGTCCTTTCCCCACCAAAATGCTCCTCCATCAGGAGAGAGCAGGGGCCATGCACCCCAGGAGGACCCTCACGGGCAGCGGCTGCTGTGTCTGGGAATGCTGGAATTCCTGATCCAGGCAGCAGCAGGTGTGAGGGCACCTCTGCTGTGTGCCAGGTGCCCGGGCACAGCTGCACAGACAGCGGCCTGTGACAGTAATGACAAACCTGAGAGCACAGGGGGACTGTGCAGTGAGGGGAAACCAAGGCCTTGCAAAAATACCCTCCCCTGTCTGTCTCACCAAGCAGGTTGAATCCGACCCTTGGGCCTTTTCCCCATTTTTCACAGGCTGCTGCGGATCCCTGCCTGGAGAAACTATCTTTAATGTGCTCCTGAAGGGGATGAGGCAGCAGAAACCCAAGTGAGGTGAATGAATGGGCCCTGCTGCTGCTGTCTCCTGAAAGCCCTCAGCCAAAGGAAAACAATTTTTTACTTAACAGCTACAAATGTTTTGAGAATGCTGGGAGAAGTGGATTAGAAGGTGAGACCTGTTCCTGAACTGCACAAAGGACACAATAATTAATAAAAGCTTTACAAGGCAGACACAGAGCTGCTGTGGGGGACTTAAGGCATCCTCGGCAACGCTGACAGTGGTTAACAAAAAATAATAACAATGAGGCAGCAAAGAGAGCTTCTAATCCTGCTGTGCAGCACCAGCCAGAGCCAAGATAGAATCCAGAATGGGTTGGGTTGGGGCTCTCAAAGTTCATTCCTGCCATGGGACACCTTCCACTGCCCCAGGCTGCTCTAAACCCCATCCAGCCTGGCCTTGGGCACTGCCAGGGATCCAGGGGCAGCCACAGCTGCTCTGGGCACCCTGTGCCAGGGCCTGCCCACCCTCTAAAGCAAAAGGGAAAAGAGAAAAAATCCCAAAGTCTTTATTTTCTACTTCCATCAGCAAATGATGTCCAGCCACTTCCCAGGAAGGACTTCAGGCCCTGGAGTGGTTTCCCCAAAGCAAACATTGTAAATAACAAATTCCCCTTCCTCCTGCTTTTTTTAGCTTTTATATCAGAGCTGACATCACATGGTCTGGAATATCCCAGGACCTCAGGACTGGCACCTTCTCATTTGCAAGACATGAAATATTGAAAAGACTGGTTTTTTTTCACAGTGAGAAATTCACCTAAAGCAGGAGGGATTCATCTGTGCAGGGAAAACTCATGATTTGTCAAACTGGCACTTACCAAGGAGAAGGAAGAAATAACAAATTTGAAATGCCAGACGTTCTTGATGTTGCTAATGGGGCCCAGGAGCTGAGAGATGGAGGAGATGGAAGTGCCAGCACCAGCGTGTCCCAGTGGGGCCTGCCCAGTGCCCCACCCCCAGTGCATGAACACCACATTCAGGGATATTTTTCCTAGTTCCCCCCAAGCTGTAGAAACCAGCTAAAGCCTATCCCACCAGCCCCCTAAAGCCCCTGGCTCCCAGGATCACACATTTGCTGGGAGGTGACAGTGGAGCTCTCCTGGTGCCTGTCATGGATCTCTCCTGACAAGTCAAGAGCCCTGAGGGAAGCCAGTGAATCTCAAATTCAGCTGGAGACAGAAGCACAGTGCAAAAATTCTCCCCTGCTGCAGCTCAGTTCAGCAATTCCAGAGCAGAGGATGTGAAAAATCGGTGCTCGTGTACCAAGGCTCAGAGGATTGGAAGAAAGGACAGAAATGATTTGAATATTTTGAATTTGTTTCTCTCTGTCACCTTGTGCTGGGATGTGGATTTGTCTTTCCATATATTTGCATGTTGTAATTATTTTTATGTCACCTTTTGCTCTCCACATAGCAACCATTGTTTGAAAGCAAGATTAATTCTGCTGAAAACCACAACATCAAAACTAAAGCCTGGACTATCTGCTCAGTTACTCCAGGGCTGGGAGTCCATGATTTTTTTCCTTGCCATGCTACAAACAAGGTGATCACTTCTGAAGTCCCCTCCAGCAATTCACTTGGCATTTGTGAGCTTCTGGCAGCTACCAATAACAGAGAGAGAGCAGAAAATACAGATCAGCTGTCAGTGCTGAAAAATAAACTTCAGCAAGGTGATTTTAATGCCTGACTCAGTCTGCACCAAGGAGGGAGCGCTGGCACCTCCACACTGGGAAATATGAGCACAGGGAAAGCAGGAGCAGAGCTGGGCCCCCAGCATGGAGCACAGCACAGGTGATCCCACAGCACAGTGTGGGTGAAATGTGAGAAGAGCTCACCTAGGAAACTCCTCCTGGGGACAAGCAGGAATGGTGCAGATTGGGAACACATTTAGGAGCTCCACATGCTTGTTTGGAGCCCACTGGGAATACAGTGGGACCCCCCAAGCACCAGCCTCTGCATCCCATCATCTACACCAGGAACATGGGACAGGTGAACTTGACAGGTTCCTCAGAACACAGGACACAGCAGATGGAGCAGGTCCAGTGAGTTTTCCTTTCCTCCCTTGTCTGAACTGCCCAATCATCAGATTTTGCTGTGCTATATCACAATAAATAAATGCCTTTGGGTTATCTTTTATCTTTTATTAGAGGAACTGGATTATCTTTTACCTTGGGGTATCCTTTATGGCAGATCTGACTATGAGTCTCTGGGGAGCTGAATGTAGAATCACAGAACATCCTGACTGGAAGGGACCCACAGGGATCACTCAGTCCAGCCCCTGGCCCTGCACAGACACCCCAACAATCCCAGCCTGGGCATCCCTGGCAGCTCCTGGAGCTCTGGCAGCCTCAGGGCTGTGCCCATTCTCTGGGGAGCCTGGGCAGTGCCAGCACCCTCTGGGAGAAGCTCCAGCCTGAGCCTGCCCTGGCAGCTGGGGACTGTCACCAGGGCAGGAGAGTTCAGCCCCATCCCAGTCCTGAGCTCCCACTTTGGAACAGGCACATCACGGGAGAGAGCTCTGACCCAGGCCTGTGACATCAGGCTGCTAATTGCACTTCAGTTCTGCATGAATTAGAGAAATATTTAGCTCAGTGACACTTAAGGGCTCTTGTCCCACTAAAATAAACTGAATAAATTGTCACATGGCAGCTCAGCTCCCCCACCCTGTGCCTTGCTGAAGTGGGGCATGGAGAGTCCAGGGACAGCACCTGGGGGGCAAATCAAAGCTGAGCTTCCAAACAGAGCCCAGCACACTAGGGATGGAGCAGCTCTGCTGGGAGGAGAGGGTGGGAGAGCTGGGATTGTTCACCTGGAGAAGAGAAGCTCCAGGAAAACCTCATTGTGGCCTTCCAGTGCCTGAGGGATCTGGCAGAAAAGATGGGAAGAGACTTTGGACAAGGGCCTGGAGTGACAGAACAAGGGGGAATGGCTTCCCACTGCCCAAGGGCAAGGATGGATGGGATATGGGGAATGAATTGTTCCCTGGGAGGGTGGGCAGGCCCTGGCACAGGGTGCCCAGAGCAGCTGTGGCTGCCCCTGGATCCCTGGCAGTGCCCAAGGCCAGGCTGGACACTGGGGCTTGGAGCAGCCTGGGACAGTGGAAGGTGTCCCTGCCATAGCAGGGGTGGCACTGGATGGGCTTTGAGGTCCCTTCTGACCCAACTCATTCATGATCCCATGAATCCAGCAGCCACCAGAGCAAGCCTTACACCCCAGATTCTGTCAGCTGGCCCTGAGGGGCTGCTCTTCCCACATCTCCAGCATGGAGGACCAGGCTCTCCAGTCCCACAGCCAAGCTTTAATCCATCTGCACAGCCATGCCAGGAATGGAGTGGATGCAGCCCTGCCATGTGTGTGGGGACAAAGCAGCCCCCTGACTCTGGTGACACAGCTCTGGCTCTGCCAGACTCTGCTAAACCTCCTTGTCCTCCCTGCCCTGATCCAAGGCCACTCCCCTCAGTGATCCCTCTCCCCCCTGGAAGCCACAACATGGAGCTGAATTTATTGATGCTGGGAAAGGCTCAGCAATCAAAAAGAGCTGCTAATCCTGATGATTCCAGTGATATAGCCCAAGGAAACACAATCCTGTCCCACCCTGCTGACAGCTCTGCAGAAATATTGGGATCATTTGTTTGGATTCAAAGCTATCTCTGACAGGATGAGGGGATTCACTAAAACAGGATGTTTCCTACCTAGCAAAGGTGATATCTCCTTTTATTGGGAATACCATAAACAACCTAAAATGTAGAAGTCCATATAAAAACAGGGAAAAAACCAGCTGAAAAAGCAGCAGCAACTCTGTGCTCCACAGTGAAGGGATGTTCTGCCCCAGGACACTTTTTGTAAGGACAACACTTCTCACTCCTGAACTGACAATCTTCACACTGCAAGACATTTCTCCCTTGTGAAAATCACTGTGCCTGTGAACAAACCACAGGAGAATTCCTGCAACTCCCAGAAAAAAGGCTGGAGCCAGCTGGGACTGTGTTTCCCCATGAGTGACAAGGGACAGGGAAAGAGGAAATGGCCTCAAGTTGTGCCAGGGGAGGTTTAGATTGGATATTGTGGAATATTTCTTCATGGAAAGGGTGGTCAGTCTGGCAGAGACTAACCAGGGAGTCACCATCCCTGGAGGGTTAAAAAAATGGGGACATGGGTCAGTGGTGGCCTTGGCAGTGCTGGGGGAGAGCTGGAGAGGGACTGGGGACAAGGGATGGAGGCACAGGACACAGGGAATGGCTTCCACTGCCAGAGGGCAGGGATGGATGGGATATGGGGAATGAATTGTTCCCTGGGAGGGTGGGCAGGGCTGGCACAGGGTGCCCAGAGCAGCTGTGGCTGCCCCTGGATCCCTGGCAGTGCCCAAGGCCAGGCTGGACACTGGGGCTTGGAGCAGCCTGGGGCAGTGGAAGGTGTCCCTGCCATGGCAGGGGTGACACTGGATGGGCTTTAGGGTCCCTTCCCACCCAAACCATCCTGTGATGCTGGATATGCCACACTGAAATCTTCTTCCTTCACTGATTCCTCCTGACACCAGACCATTCCCCTCCAATAATTCCCTATTTCTTGTCCTTCCACTGGGCTAGGGACCTCATCTGGAGCCTTGCTGAAGCCTCCTGTGCTCTGCAGGTACCAATCCAATTTTCTCACCAAATTATTAAATGTGTCAATAAAATCCAGCTCATTACAACCCTGGAGTCCTCAGCTTCTGCCCCAGCTCTGAAGAAGGACATGAACCTTCCACAGCTTCAGCAGGGATATTTTTATGATAGGAAATGTCACTAATCCATGAAAAGTTTGAGCCCTGAGATCATTAAAACTTGATTAATTAGAGCCTAATGGTGAGAGGGAAGGACCTTGCAGCCTCCAGACACCTGCAGCAAGCGACTGCAGACACTCACCCTGGCAGGGACCAGGAGAAATGGCATTTATTGGTGTGATCAATTCCATCCCTGGAAGAAGAACCTGTTGTTAGGGACACCAGCACCAGCATCAGTTTTGGAGTGGCTTTTTGCCTGAAAGGAATCTTAATTTCATCAGTCCTTGAGTCCAGTATTGGTTTCAGCAGTCCCTGAGTGCAGTTCCTTTGCAAATGTTACTTAATGTTTGTTATTTGCTCAAGAGCCTTGGCTCAACAGCAGCATTTTCATCCCATCCCATCTGCTGGAGAAACTCCTTCCTTTGCAAAATAAAAATTTACAGATTTTGCAGAAGAAGCAGCTGAGGACAGAGGCTGAAATCAATCCTGTGACCCTCAGTGGAAGAAGGTCCAGGCTGCAAA
The DNA here is from genome assembly GCA_013397195.1 of Hylia prasina. Taxonomy (NCBI): domain Eukaryota; kingdom Metazoa; phylum Chordata; class Aves; order Passeriformes; family Sylviidae; genus Hylia; species Hylia prasina. The sequence continues at coordinate 701,992 of VYXD01001094.1, read as the reverse complement.
GCCAGGCTGTCCTTTGCCTTCCCTTCAGCCCCGACCTGGGAACATCTTCAGAGCTCCATTTGTAGAGGACAAATTGTCTGCTCAAGCCCAAACGGGACTGTGATCCCAGGGTATTTGGGATCACATCCGTCGTGCTGTGTGAGAAGAAGGGTTGAGCTTGCCGAGGATTTCTCTTGAACTTTGCTCGTTTGTCTGAACAAATGCAAACCTTGCTGCAGTCCTGCCCTACACAGTGACCCCGTGGGTTTGGGGCCAGGCCTGCTGGGTCCCCCCCAGCTCTCAGGGGTGACACCCCCTCAGTGCTTGGCTGCAGGAGAGCCCTTTGGAAAGGTCCTGCTCCTTTCCTTGCCTGGGGTCAGGCTCCACCACCAGCTCCATAAAGTCCTTTTTCCTTTTTCCTTGGTGACACATGTCAAGTTTTCTGTTTTCCCTGCTCACAACAAGCTGGCTTTCCCCGCAGGAAATCTGTGCTCTCTGGCCAGCTGTTCCAGCTCATCAACTCCTGTCATCTCTGATACTTTTCCTGGAGCGCTTCATCCCGGTTTGAAATCCCTCAGGAGAGAGAAATCCACATCTGCTGAGGGTTTTGAGTGGCTCCTTTCCTGCCCCTTTTCTGTCCTGTTTGGCACAGCCACACCAAGGGGAAGTTGTGCTTTGCTGCCCTCGGAGTGTCCCTCCCCACCTGCTGTATCATTTCTTGGGCTCCCCTAGTCTTTGCTGCCCTAAGAATCATTTCACAACAGCTGATTTCACCCAGAGTGGGTAAAGGAGAGCAAAAAGAAAGGAACAATCTAAAATGCACCGAGAGCTGCTGCTCTTTGGTAGCTCAGAATCGCTGAATCCCAGAATGATTTGGGTTGGAAGGGACCTTAAAATCATCTCCTGCCCTGGGCAGGGACAGCTTCACTAGACCAGGTTGCTCCCAGCCTGGTGTTTCATCATCTCTGTGATCCCTCTGTAACCTGCCCATTTACTGTGGATTAATTTTGCAGTCAGTGCTGGAGCCAGGCTGAAATATCTGCTCTCTACCTGAGTGTGTCAAGTGCACCTGGATTTTATCAGAGAGATAAGGTGAGCAGACTCTGTCATATCTGCTTGGAGTTTAGGCATCAAAACAGGTCTATTTCTCACAGATATTTTTTCCCAGTAAAGGGAAATGTGGATTCTTCAGGATTTTTTTTTCTTTAATTCCATTTGTATTTTTTCTTTTTTTTGGCATTGTGGTTAATTGAATCAAATTTACATATAGGCAACAAAAGTTCCAACAGACTCTGCAACCTTCTGTATTAAACCCTTTCCTTCCCTCTGCATGCTCTGGTTGGAGAAGTTTGATGTTGTTGATTCTCCAAGAGAAAAACTCGGAAGAGCTGCAAGGAAGGGAGTCACTGAGTCCCCAGAACTGCTCTGGGTGTGTATGTGCACATCCATATCCATCAGAACTGATGTAATTAAAAGGAAGGCATTGCAAAATATAATTTGAAGCAGTTTGCAGCATTCATGCATAATTTTCAAATTATTTGGGAAGAGAGAAGTTATCAGAGTTGACAAGGCAATGTTATATGCAGTGAGAAGGAATAAAACTTAGTCTTCAATTTATATATTCTGTCAATTAATAAAGGAATGGATATAAATGAGGATCTGGGAGAACAAAGAGGAATCTGCTTCTCTCAGAGCTTAAAGAGCCAAAGCAACACATGCTGGAGAAGATGGGAAAAGACATCCTGGCAATAGGTGTTACTGTTAGCTGGTCTTTAGAGGTGCTAATGAAAACTCCCTAAAATTAACAAGATCACAGGGAATCCTGAGGAGTTGATAAATTTCCGGGATTTTGGCTGTGTAAATTTGATATGCCTCCATCAAGGAAATGTTATCACTCCTTGCCTCAGCCCTGCAAACAGCTCCGGTAAATTTCCCTGAGCTAATTGCTCTTTAATAGTTTGTTGTGTGAGCACTCGCTAATTACAAGTCAGGCAGCTTTGTGAAAACATATCTGAAATATTCCTACAGGTGAGAAATGGGTTTGGGGAAGAAAGGAATTTTTGACAGAGTGTGGTTTGTGAGTCTTGGGTGATCTGAAGTCCTGCTTCAAATACCAGCACTGAGTCAGAGCGTTGTTGTCATTAGACATAAATAATTCATCAGATGAAGAGATCCAGGTAGCTCTGGCCTTTATCTGGGTGCTGCATTTTAAATTAAAAATAGCCCAACTCTTTATGCTGTTGTTTGTTTCTTAATTCTTTGCAGGTTTCCCTCAGACTCTGCCATTCAGGCCCAGCACAGGACACAGAGGTTGTGATCCCAGACTGAAGCATTCCCCATTGCTTGGGGAGCAAGATGAGCTGCAAAATGGGACTACAGGGTGATCCAGGGATATATGGCACTGCTGAGGCCCCTCAAACCCTGGGGTCAGTCCTGGGCCCCTCAGGACAAGGCAGACCCTGAGGGGCTGGAGCGTGTCCAGGGAAGGGAATGGAGCTGGGAAGGGGCTGGAGCCCCAGGAGCAGCTGAGGGAGCTGGAAAGGGACTCAGCCTGGAGAAAAGGAGGCTCAGGGGGACCCTGTGGCTCTGCACAACTCCCTGACAGGAGGGGACAGCCAGGGGGGTCGGGCTCTGCTCCCAGGGAACAGGGACAGGAGGAGAGGGAACGGCCTCAGGCTGGGCCAGGGGAGGCTCAGGGTGGACAGCAGCAGGAATTTCCCCATGGAAAGGGGGCTCAGGCCTTGGCAGGGGCTGCCCAGGGAGGTTTGGAGTGCCCATCCCTGGAGGTGTCCAAGGAAGGGCTGGAGGTGGCACTCAGTGCTCTGGGCTGGGGACAAGGTGGGGATCAGGCACAGGGTGGGTTCAGTGATCTTGGAGGACTTTCCAGCCCCAGTGATCCCGGGATTCTGTGAGGTCCATGTGCAGCAGTGCCAGGGCTGGAGCTGAGGTTCCTTAGGAGACACGAGAGCAATCCCAGCAAACCCAAAGGGCAGGAAGTCCCTCCCACCCTTATATCACATTTCTGCTTCTAACTTCAGCCTTGGCAGAGACTTCCAGATCAGTGGAATGGGATAAATTCCCAGGAAGATGCAGACTTTGCTAATTACAGAACAAAAGGAAAGGCAGAAGAAATCCCCAGACATCATTAGTCCTGACTGTAATTTATGCAATAAAAAGTGATGGCTTAAATTGGAATTTTCTGTTGCCTCTGGGAGGATCAATTGGAGTTTTTATCCCACATTTAGATGCTAATGGTGCAAAATCTATCACTCCAGGGCCATTCTGGGGCCATGGTGGGCTTTAGAAGGCAATGAGAAGCTAATTCCCGATGAAGTATTGAATGCTGGAAGAGGAAACATTGAATATTGGAAAACAAAATAATGAATGCTGGAAGAGGAAACATCGAGTACTGGAAGAGGAAATACTGAATGCTGGAAGATGAAAGAGATAGTGTTGGCTTTTAGAGAACATCTGAGCTCATTTTCTCCACTGGTGGTGGTAGAACTGTGGGGTGTGGACTGCTGAAGTTCAAGATAAGGGTCTAACACAGCTGCTTATCTCATAGAAAGGAAAAAGAGCATAATGTTCGCTTTTAGCATTCCCTAAATTCCGTCTGTTTCTTTGGGAAGAAGTTTTCCTCCTGGTGGATGTAATAACGCATGGATGGACACGTGCATGGGCAGGTTCAGAGTAGATGTCAGTGGAAGAATCCCACCTTCACTGCAGAAGTGAAGAAGAGAGACCTCAAGTGAATAATTTGCCAAGTTATTTTGGAAAGTTCTGTGAACTTCCAGCACATCCAACTTGTGCTGTCAGGAAATTTCACACCTTGCAGGAGAAATCCTCTCCTTGGGCTTGCTCTGAAAGTGTCTCCTGTTTCACTTGTACCCTCCCCAGTTCCAGTCATCACCTTCCCAAATTCTGACATAGAAAAGATAACCCAGTTATCTTTTTCTCCACCTAAGTTTCTTCTTTTTATCCACTTAAGTTTCTTCTTGTTAGCCACCAAAGTTTCCTCTTGAGGAAGCACCAGCTGGAATTCATGAAGGTTCCCTCCTCACTGACTTCTCCCATCCCACATCTCCCTTCCACAACAGGGTGGAGCAGATCCCAGTGACACCCAAGAAGTGAACACACACCATGAACTGGTTTTTTCCCAATTCCTTTCTCAATTTCTCCCAGTTTTCCACTTGCTGTTTGACTGCTGAGGGCTGAGCAGACCTTCTCATGGATCTGCTGAAGATATCTTCAGGATCCCATTCCCGAGGGTGCCAGCCCTTTCCGAGCTCCAGGGGTGCCCAGTATGGAAAAGGTTTGGTGTCACTCCGTGTTTATTTTGCCATGGAGGGAGGGCACCAGGGAAGAGCATCAAGAACAGCATCTTTGTTGCACAGCCCATGGAGCATCCTGGGTGTCTCGCACATCCTTCTGCCTGTGCCTGTCTCCCAAAAGTGAGGGGAACACAGACACTGGAACCAGCCTGGCCACCTTCACCCCAGAGACAGCTGTCCACTGGCTCACAGCTCCCACTGGAGAGCAAATCTGCAGGAAAGGCCCCTGGGATGACAGGAAAAGGAGCAGAATCCCCATTCTGGTGCAGCTGGGTGAAACTGTAACCCCACTGGAAATGTCCTCCTCCCTTTCTCAGTGCAGTGGTTCCCTTCCCTCAATGCTCGCTCCTACAGCTGGAATTTTAATTCTCCAGGGTTTTTAAGCTGGAAAAGCATCAGTGTCCTCCATGCTCCCCTGTCTAACCCAGGTAGGTATTCATTAATACTCAACACAAGGATTCACCTCTTCAGGAAAAGCTGCTGTACCAGTGTATCCAAGGAATCTGTCCAGCAGCCAGGTGGGAACAGCCACAGGCACAGGGAAACAATTTTAACTATGATCCAGGACTGAGGATTCCCACCTTGTCCATGCACCAGTGCCTAGGGATGTGCCCATAAAATCCCATTGGGAAGAGAACGCTCTGCTCTGGGACTGCTGCTGGCTTTGGGAGGAGCTGGATGGCTCCAGCCTTGGCTCCTTACCAGACTGACTGATCCCTCAGCCTGCCTCGGCTGATACCTGCTGCTCCTGAGGTGCCAAATCTGCCTTTGGATCTCAACCTGCCTGCTGGGATATTGAGGAGGAACTCCAGAACCTCCATACTGGCCCTGGAGAAGGAAAGGCTGCTTGTCATGGAGCCCTTCTCATTTTGCAGCTGTTTCACACTGTGGGGGCATGGCCTGGAACAAGGGGAGTTTATAGGTCCCTTCCAGTCCAAACCATTCAAGGATTTAATGATTCCATGAGGTTGTGATTCCAATGTTCTATGATTCTATAATTCCATAATTCTATGATTCCATGATTTCTTAACTCTGTGATTTCATGATTCCATGAATTCATGATTCCGTGATTTAATGAGCTACGTTTTACATTTCTCTTGAATCCAGGAACTGTTGGGCCAAGTGGGTTTTTACATTTTGGGGAATTGTGCCATTTTCCTGCATTTTAAGGGCTGGTGGGAATTACACTGGCAACCACCAGGAAAACCTGACACCACCTGAGTTTTTTGTCTCCACCTGAGGTTTTTGTCGCCTTATCCATGGAAATTTGACTCATTCAAATGGATAACAGCTCATTGATGTGAATGCATCCTCTTGTAACACTGTGTTACTGTATACAAACCCCTGAACCACCCCTTTGGTCCCAGAGCCTCAAGGTTCACCAGATTCCAGGACAATCCCACTTTCCAAATGAGCAGTTTAGTGCTTTGGGCTGCACATCCAATTTCCCACTGGAAATAAAAGGGCAAACCAACTTGTTTATCAAAGTTCCATTTTGGCAGAGCGTTATCTTCAACTGCTCCACATGAGCTCCAGTTACTGCCTCAAATTCAGCGTGGGAGGGCTGGGACTCCCCAAAACTCCCAGAGCAGGCTGGGAGCACAGCTGCAGCTGAGCTCCAGATGTGCTCCTGCTGAGTCAGACTGGCTGCAAACAGAGGAGAACAAAAAGGGCGGGATGGGAAGGGGTTTTGTTGTTGTTGTTGTTGGGTGTTATGAAAATGGAAAATGGATATTATGGATATAAAAGGCAAACATAAAATCATGGAATCAGGAGTGAATGCTGAGTTAATAAGTTGAGTTTGCATTTTCAGTGTGTGAGCAAGGAAATAATGGGTTGGTTTAGGAGGAGGGTTGTTTTTATGCCTTTTATTACTGAGGCTGTTTCCCAATTGCTGCCTGGCAATACTTCTGAGAACTCCTGACTTCATCCCCTGCTCCACAGGCACACGAAAGCAAAGGAAAGATGGAGGAAATGTCAGCCAAGCAGTAGGAAAAAACACCCAAATAGCAAAACAAAGCAGCTGAGTGCTTTCCAGGGAGGATGGAGCAGGTCTTCCCATGTGGCAGGCCACAGCCAAGGCTCAGGTAGGAATTAGACACAAATGGTGTCTGCATTGTCTGGGTTATCTGGAATTGTTGAACACACATCCCAGCAATGCATTGGACTACAAAGCCTGGCTTTAAGCAGAATCCAAGGCACAATGGTCACTCCCAAGGGCAAAAGGAGAGGGGCATAAAATCAAATCTGAAAACACAAAACATTTTTTTTCCTCCAGCAACCAACATTTCCTGGTTAAAATGACAGACTGGAAAAAAGAATAAATGCTCCCTGGGTGCTCCACTGGGAACAAGGCAAGGTGGCAAATCCATGCTCTGGTTTCTTAGGGTGGATCTCAGGGAAAAGTTCTTCCCCAGAAGGTGCTGGGCACTGCCCAGGCTCCCCAGGGAATGGGCACAGCCTGAGGCTGCCAGAGCTCCAGGAGCGTTTGGAGGGATTCTTGGGGTGTCTGTGCAGGGCCAGGAGCTGGATGATCCCTGTGCTCCCTTCCAGCTCAGGATATTCCTGACTCTATCCCATGACTCTCCTGGGAGATGGAGGGTGCTGGCTTTGTGCCTCTGGTCAGGCAGAGCTTTGGCCCAGCAACCACCAGAGCAGGGAAGCAGCAGAAGCTCCTGGCATTGGTGAGTGCACTCAGCACCACCCAACAGCTGCTCCTTTGCACAATATCACTCCTGATGGCTTCGAAACCATGGCTTTCAGCATCCCCTGCTGCTCCCAGCCCTGCTGGAATGCACAGCCAGAAGGTTTTTAGACAGAGACAAACTCACTTTTCAACAAGATCCAACCTCTGTTCCCAGTGTAAGGAAGCTCTGAAGCTCTGCTGGATGAAGTTATTAATAAAAGAAATGTAAACACACACAATATCTGCAATAATTCTCCATTACCCACTCCACAGGCAGCTTGGAACAATGCACGTGGAGCAGGTGCCCCATTGTTCTCTGATCCTATCAGGACTGATTTTATGAGGATGAGATTTTGCTCTGGAATGTTTCAGAAGCAACTGAGCAACAGATGGGGAAGGAAGCTGCACATGGGCAGCACTAAATCCACCCTGTCTGTGCTAAAAGCTCTTGGTGCAAGGAAAAGTGATAAGCACAGGGACATTTTGGGGCAGCAACAGCTCAAAGGAAGGAAAGCAGCAGGATGGCAAATCAGGCAGGGCTGAGGAGGTGGGAAAAAGCCCCAGGTTTTCCTGGGATTGAGTAAACCCAGAGCTCCAGTACTCCGGGAAATGTCTTTTTCTGCAGGAGAAGTTTGCTTGTGATGCTGTCACAGTGGGGACAACATGGATTATGCGCCAGAGAATTCCAGCTCCCTTGCTGGGATCTCTGGGATTAAACCTGCCTGACCTTCCCACACTGGGGGGGTGAAGAACTGGTGTGAAAAAAGCCAATCTTCCCTCTGGCACATCCAACACACTCAGCTGTTCAGGTGATCCTAAGGGTGACAAAGGCCTTTTGAGGCATTGGCAAGTGGCACTTCAGGGAGGCTGTGAGGAGGTTCTGAGCCATCCCAGAGCAGGTGACCTCACTCCCGAGCCATGGCCAACCCTCCCATTCCGTGCCCTGCCATCCTTCCTGCTTCAGTGAGTGGGCAGAAATAACCCCACATCTCTCAGCATCACAAAGCTCAGCTCTGTGGGGTCTGTTTCCAAGGAACACTGAAAACTGGAACATCCATTAAACCTGGGAATCACTGTAATTTAATTAAAATTTTATCTTGTTGATCCCATCATATCCTAAAAGCAACCACAAGCTCTGCCTGTGTGCTCAGATCAGTTCCTGGGATTTCAGGAATCCTGCTCCCCTGACAGCTCATCACACACTGAGACTGAGGGAATGTGAAATTCCTGCTTCCTGCATAAAAATGGAACATGCAGCACTTGGATTTATTCCCCAAGGAGCCAGAGGAGAAAGGGAATGAGGGAAACAGGAGGAACCAGAGCAGTTGCAGTGGATGTGCCCAGGTACAGGCTCTGCCACAGACAGGAGAGGCTGCTTCAAACAGAGCCCCAAGTCTGTTTTGCTTGGAAAAAAGGGGGATTTCTGTCCATTGTGTGGCACATCCAAGGGAGAGTTTGAGTCCCAGTGCCACAGGGGCTGCAAACCCCAGCGTGGACAAATCTGTGCTGAGGGGAAGACATGAAAAGATTGCTAATTAAAGGCATTAACTGATTGACTTGTCCCCTGAGCTGAGTGGAAATCACTTCCCAAAGCCGAGGCTCCTGCTCCCTCATGCTGAGGCTCAGCAATCCAGCAGGGAAGGAGGCGATCAGCAGATCCCTCTCCTCTGACAGCTGAGTTCACTCCTCAGCAGCAGCTGCCCCTGGGATTCTGTTCCGTGAGGGTGTCTGGAATGCTGGTGGAGGGATTCACTCCCTGATCCAGCCTTTTGTCACCTGCCAGGTGCCCCTGGGGTGCTCTGGCTGCACAGCTGTGTCCTGTCACCTCTTCAGGTGGGGCCTGCCCTTGAGCAAGGCTTGGTCCCCATCCCCACAGACTGAAAATCCGATTTTCTGGGAAATATTTCCAGCTTAGGTGCCTTCCTCTGCTCTAAAGCAAACAGAGACTTATGAATCACTGGGTTCATCACGTTGAAAGAATGTGACTTTTTATTGTCAGTGATATTTGAAGTATTTAAAGTTTGAACATGTCTTGTTCATGCTAAAAGGGAACGGGACTTCATCATCCCCCACCCACGGTGACCTGCACAGTGAGAAGGAATATTGCTGCCTCCTCAAAGTCACTGCAATTGTTACTGTGCCCAAAAGATTCTCCAGTTTGGCAAAACTGGCTAAAAACAATTAGCTAAAAATACCCTGACACTACCTCCCCTTGTACTGTGTAACTGGGGAGTGTTTTCAATCAATGTCTACATCAAGGTTTCATTTATTGTTATCATCCAGCAATTCAGGAGCTCCTGAAATCCCATTCCACATCTCCAGTATCCAGGCTCTCCTCTTCAAATTCCCATTTCAGTGACAGGTTCAAATGCATGGATCTATTTGCGTTTGATGTTCTCCCCTATTTCCTGTATCTCCTTCCTGCCCTTTACTTTGGCTCTAGGTTGGACTTGATGGTCTCAAAGGTCTTTTCCAGCCTTAATGATTCTCTAATTAAGAACAAGAAATGTTTCCATCCCTTCAGTGAGCTAAGATTTTGACCTCTGCAGCTTTTTGGATGCAACACCAGTGATCAAAGTCCTCATAATCAGGGATTTTATTTATTCCCAGCCACATAAAAGCCTTCTCAATGGAATTCCAGATCTCATTTTCTGCAATTCATTATTTGGGATGTGGTGGCTGCGCCTGCTAGGGGTTTGTGTTTAAAGAGGGGGGCATGTTGTTTAAAATGAGCTCTCTGCACATCCAGCGTGACCACAGCAGGAGATGCTGATTCTCCAGAGCTGTGGAGAATCCTGCTTCCCAGAGGCAGGGAATCATGGAATAACAGAATCACAGAATCATGGAATCTGTACATCTCAGCGAGGCTGGGGCTGCCCCTGGATCCCTGGAAGTGTCCAAGGCCAGGCTGGACAGTGCTGGGAGCACCCTGGGATGGAGGAAGAGGCTGGGAACAAGGTGAGCTTTAAGGTCCCTTCCACCCCAAACCATTCCATGACCCCTGGGATCTCCTCCTGTCCCCCTTTTTGGTGAAGGAATTAAGATCAGGAAGCCTCCAAGACCTGACCTGATGGAGCTGCACCAGTGTCTGGTCCAGAACCATCATCAGCACCAGTGTCACCAAGAGTGACAACCACGAGGGGCTCCCGGGGTGAAGAGCCGTGATGGGGACAGGTGACAGCCAGGACGGGAGCGTCCCCAGCCCCTGTGTGACCAGAGGAGCCCTGGCCGTGGCAGGAAGGGCACAGAGGGGGAGGGGACACAGAGGGTGAGGGGACACTGCAGCCCCTCCAGCAGCGCTGCCACCCCACAGAAAATGACCGGGACTGACAAAAGGCCACTTAAAGGCTTAATTGGGACCTCATCACGCACTCAGCCTCCTCCCAGCCCCTGGGGGCTTTGGTGGCAGCTGAGAGCTGGGGCAGGCTGAAGGGACCAGGGCTGAGTTCTGTCCCAGCGTGCCACCAGCTGTGACCCGGAGCCAGGAAAGGCTCCAGGGCCGGGATTTAATTGTGCAGGTGCTAAATGAACTGACTGCAGCTGTAATTGCAGGAGCAATTTCGATGTCTGTCAAATGGCACAGACCGGGAGGTTCTGAAAGCAGCCAGAGGCAGACGGGGATAATGTAAATTATCCTGGGCAGGTTTAAGGTCTCTTAACAAGGTCTGTGATGACCTTGGTAAGGACTGAGGTGTTTCTGATGTTGTGGAAAAAACACTCTCAGGGAAGGAAGGTTCAGAGCTTTTCCAGCTTCACATTCAGAAAACAAGAACAAATATTATAAAGTTATCATAATCAATATAATAAAGCTACCACATTCCCCACAAATGTCTGAGATGCAATGAATTCCCCACCACAGAAGTTGTCAACTCTTGTTGCAATTAAATTTTTAATATCATCCATATTTCTCCTGTGTCCCTGGATGCAGGAGTGTGACAGAACACTTCCAGGGTGTTTCCTCCTGCAGATTCCAGGCCTTGTCTGCCATAAATCCAATTATTCTTGCCTTGTTTCCCGGTCTGCTGTGGGACAGGGGCAGCAGCTCTGTACTATAGCAGGGGCACTGTGTCAGGGCTGATAGCTAAAGTCAGCACTGATTATCCAACACCCGGAAAAGAGCCGGGCTGGAAGTGGAGAGAGGATTAGAATCGTTCCTGGTGAATTTTAATGGCCTTTAATCAGCCACTCCATGCTGATTACCACAAACGGCAGGAGCCTGTTTCCTCTGAGTGTGCATGGCTGGGGTGGGTTTGGGGTTTAACTGCCCTAATTTAATTCCTGCTCTGCAATCAGCGCTCAGCTGGCTCCAGAGGTGCCCTGGTGGGGAGAGGAGAGGATTCCTCAGGGCTGGGGGCTCTCCCAGGCCTGTCTGCCCCTTCTCCCAGTGCTCTTTCCCTGCCCCTGCCCTGGCAGAGCCCTGCTGGCCCCTGGCTGTGGGAAAGGAACAAAATTCCTCCCTGGGAGGGTGGGCAGGCCCTGGCACAGGGTGCCCAGAGCAGCTGTGGCTGCCCCTGGATCCCTGGCAGTGCCCAAGGCCAGGCTGGACACTGGGGCTGGGAGCAGCCTGGGACAGTGGGAGGTGTCCCTGCCATGGCAGGGGTGGCACTGGGTGGGCTCCGAGGTGCCTCCAACCCAAACCATTCTGGGATTTTGTGAATAATGAACACTCTCAGAGAGAGAGGGATGATGGACAAAGCATATCCAGGCTGTCAGAGGAGTGATCACTCTTCAGGACATGCATCATGTTCATCTTTAACCCAGGGAGATCTGGGGGAAGTTTGGAGAGAGAATATATCACCCCTGCCAGAGAAGAAAGGCCCTCATAAAGTGCCATCGTGAGCCCCAGGGTCATGGAATGGTTTGGGTGGGAAGGACCTCAAATCCCATCCAGTGCCACCCCTGCCATGGCAGGGACACCTTCCACTATCCCAGGCTGCTCCAAGCCCCAGTGTCCAGCCTGGCCTTGGGCACTGCCAGGGATCCAGGGCCAGCCACAGCTGCTCTGGGCACCCTGTGCCAGGGCCTGCCCACCCTCCCAGGAACAATTCCTGCCCAAGATTCCATCCAGCCCTTCTCTCTGGCACTGGGAAGCCACAGTAGTGGGCTACAGCTATGGAAATACCTTTACAACCCACATTTGCAAGCCCCTGTCACCAGCCTTGGGGACACCTGCCCCAGTTCAGTGCATTTCAGTGCCAACCCCAGGGTCACACAGGATAAACTGCTCTGAGCTAAAGAAATGCAAAACTCTACATCAAACACATCAAAGTCATTTTCCTTTGGCCCAGTCCTCCATTTTCTGTTCCAAGTGATACAAGAGAAACCCCATTTGATTTGTTTACTGAGAAACAGGCCCCAGATAAATGAGGTTGTGTCACTGCTGAGTGAAACACATTTTAAAACATGTTGACGAAAACCAGGCACATATTCAGGAAAAACAGGGCAGGAATTCTGGGGATAATAGCAATTTCAAAGCCTTTGATCAAAGTCCCACTTGGTTAAAAAGAGGGTAATTTGAAGGGAATTGGATTCACAAAAATGTGTTGGTTATTCCCAATCATCAGTGTAAATATTCTCTAAGGTATCACACACCTACCTGAAATGAAAACCCCAATTCTGCAGGAGGAAGGAGCACAGCACACAGAGACCAGGCTCATTCCCATTCTCAGCACACACAGAGCCAGCTCAGCTCTTCCCTTCATTCCCAAGATCCTGATCTTGGAACATTTATGTCGGCATTTCCTGCCTGTGCCAGGTCCAACATGAATCAAGATATGAACCAAAACACAAACCTAAAACTTAAATCTAAATCTAAATCTAAATCTTCCCACTAAGCTGAGATCACACCAAAGGTTTGGCTCAGGGTACCAGGACTTCTCCCCTGCCAGCCCCAAAGTGGGTTTGGAGCAGTTCAGGAGCTGCCTTGGGCCCGTTCAGCCCTGTCCCACACCAGTTTGCCTGTTCCCTACCCAGCTCTGTTCTGAGGCACAGGCAGCACTGATCTGCTGGGGTTTTTCCCCAGATCAAGGGCTTAAACTGAGCCCCGTGTTCCACAGGAAGTTGAGCAAAGCTCAGAAGAGGCTGAAGGTGACAAAGCCTCAGCTGGCTCAGGGACAGCAGGGCAGAGGGGAGGGTTTTCTCCACTCCCTCCATCCTCGCAGGGCTTTGTTCTCCCTCTCTGACAGTTCACAAAACAGTTCTGGGCAAGAGGGGTTATTTTCCATGCCTATCCTGAGCTGAACCAGCAGTTCCTGGGAGGTTTCATCCTCATTTGATTCTGTGATTATAATAAATTCCACTTCTGCCCTGAAAATGCCCTTGAATTCGAGAACTTTTGAATGGCAGTAGGAAAAAGAGATGCAGTTTACTGGAGGGTATTTGGAATATCCTCACAGGGGGCTTTGAGCATGAGTTCAGCAGAGCTTTCCTGCCTGTCTGTGTTAAAAATGTGGCATCGAAAAATACCAGGATGAGGCTGACATAGCAAAAGAAAGCTAGCATTGGAGAACAGATAAATTTAACCTAAATCTGTGAATCACAGCATTGTTTGGGTGGGAGGCACATTAAAACCCATCCCATTCCACCTCTGCCATGGCAGGGACACCTTCCACTGTCCCAGGCTGCTCCAAGCCCCAGTGTCCAGCCTGGCCTTGGGCACTGCCAGGGATCCAGGGGCAGCCACAGCTGCTCTGGGCACCCTGTGCCAGGGCCTGCCCACCCTCCCAGGGAACAATTCCCCAACATCCCATCCATCCCTGTCCTCTGGCACTTTAATCCTGGTTAATGTTGTGAAAGTATGCACCCACACACCAGCTGGCCATAAAATAAATATTTATATTGCCTCAATGGTCTCATATACAAAGGACACAAGTGCTGGAAGCTGAGGTTCAAGGATTTATCCTCACACGGGATCAGAGTCCCTGAAATCCCTGGAATCTGGCACTTGCACCTAGCCTGGCTGCCTCCCTGACAGCATGGGCTCTGCTCCTTTCCAATGCCTCAGTTTGTTTCATCTGCCTCTTTATTGCTCTGTCACCCCCTGAGTCTGAGGGCACTGGAGCTGCGGGGGCACAGGGAGAGCTGCTGGAGTGACAGAGACATGTTGGATAATGATCCCCTGGGCAGGGGACTCCTGGGAGAAACCAACCCCGAGCAGGGGCAGGAGGAGATGAAAAACATGCAAATCACTGTCAGGGGATGATTCCCCCATCCCTTCCCCAGGAGAGGCAGCAGCTCCCACTCCCTGCTCCAAACCCTCCCATGAGCTCCACCTTGCTGGGTTATGCCGAGGGTTGGCTCTGCTCAGAGTAGGAAATTTGGACACTAAAATCCATCTCTGGAGGGAACTGCAGCATTATCGTGAGCAGAGATCTTCCCCTTAGGTGCCAGATCTGCTTATTCACACTCAAAAATGATAAAAATCAATTCTGAACACTTCCCACTGAGCTCACACAAATACTGGATCCTTCCACAGCTCCCTCAGGTTGCTCTGGGCTGCTGCTGTGTCTACATTCTTTTAACTGAGTAAATGTATTGGATCCCAGAATCATTTATTCTAATGACCACCTGATAGTGTTGTGTACTCAACAGCAAAAATAACAAAACGGGTATCTTTGTACACCACATCAGCACTGCCAGCTCTGGAGGCTGCAGCCACCTCAGAGCGCAGATTTCTGTCTTTGTCAGCACAAAAATAAACCCAAACCTCCTCTGACAGAGAAATGATGGTGCAGAAAACACCCAGACAAAGAAACGGGTTCTCAGTGAAGTGGTAAATTTGTTTAAAGAAAAAATCCTCGAGGAATTTCTCTTGAAGATCAGCATTGTTCCATTCACTTGGTAAAATTGCATTAAGGATCTGCTGGGAAATTTACTGACAAATTCAAGCCCTGGGAAGGGTCTCCTTGGCTCAGGGGGCACTGGTGCAGTGATGTGAGATGGTCACAGCACCACAAACACCCTCAGTTCCTGCACATCACCCAAGAGCCCAGAAATTACTGACAAAAAACCCAAACTAAAGTAAAAAAACCCCAAACTGAAATAAAACCCTCCCAACTGAAGCACAACGGCCTCACTGGTAGTACTGGTGGCACAAGTGCCCAGAGAAATCAGGGCAAGATCCCAAGAGAAGGGGAGGGAGGTGGCCCAGCCCCTGTCCCACCTCCTGCCAGCAGCAGAGGGGCCCGGGGGACAGGGCAGGATGGAGCTGAACCTGCAGGACACTCAGGCCATGTCCCCCTCCTCAGCAGGGATGGCCAGGACACATCTCCACCCTGGTGGCCACAGGAATGTCCCCATCCTGGCAGCAGCTCTGCACAGCTGGGCCTGAGCAACTCTGTGGCGGTCACCAGCGGTGGGACAGCTGTGCCCTGCGCTGGGGACACACACAGGTGACAGCTGGCTGAGCATGGCAGGGCAGAGGGGACTCTTCTCTTCTCCAGGGGCAGTTCCAAACTGCCCCTGGTGCTCTGCAGGGGGAGAAGCCCAGCCCGGGGCCCCTGGCAGGGGCTGCTCCAGGGCTGGGCTCAGGGGACACCTGGAGAGCATCACAAACACCCAGGGCTCACTCAGGGCTCACTCCGGGCTCACTCAGAGCTCACTCAGAGCTCACCCAGGGCTCACTCAGGGCTCACTCAGGGCTCACTCAGAGCT
>VYXD01001094.1:666679-685045 GCA_013397195.1 Hylia prasina | reverse complement strand
GGATGGATTGATGGATGGATGGACGATGGATGGATGGATGGATGATGGATGGGCGGTGCATGGATGGATGATGGATGGATGGATGGATGGATGATGGATAGATGGATGGGCGATGGGTGGATGATGGATGGATAGATGGAGGGATGATACACGGATGGATGGTGGATGGTGGATCATTGATGGATGGATGAATGGAGGGATGGATGGATTCATGGATCCATGGATAGATGGATCAATGGATGGATCCATGGATATTTAATTCCTGGATGGATGGGTGATCCTGAGATCTGGATTGGGATTTAAGGCCATTTAAGGCCATTCCTCTCTGGCAGAAACTCCTTCCTCACACTGGGAGTGAAAGGATTTGGGATTAGCCCCTGAAGGTCCCCTGTCCGAAACTTGTCACCTGTGCTCCATCACCCAAAGAGGCCTTTCCAAAAGAAAAATTATCCTATTCCAAGAAAACCAGCACTGGGGGTGGATCCAGGTCCTCAGAGTGCTGATCCCCTCATGAAGGAGTCCACAAAAAGCCAGGAAGCCTTTCCCAGCCCTGTGCCATGCACCCTCAGCTGGTGCTCCCACACATTCACCTTTCCTACAGGCTGCTCCTGACACTTCCAAGCGAATCCCGGAGAAATCCACAGCACAATTCCTATTTCACACACCAGGCAAGAGAAAATAAACTCCCAAAAAAAGCCCTGGAGCTGCAGACTGAGTTTATTTATAAACTGGCACAGAAAGAAGAACCTCTGGACCATGAGAGCTGCTGAAGAAAGTGTCCCTGAGTGCTGCAGAGGGTGCACAAAGCCCAGTCACACCTTCCAGGGGCAGCCAGATCCTGAATCCAGCACGCAGGAACCCTCTGGATATCAGCTGCCTGCTTTAAATAGGTTCTGAACCAAAGCTACAGAGCATTTCTGAGGGCTGAATTTGCTGCTTGAAGTTCAAAACCACAGCTGGGCAGGAAAATCCTGCTTTTCTCCTGCTTTGCTGCTTCCAAAACTTTGCCATCTCCAGTGTCTCGAGTGCTGAGCTGTAAACTTCGGCCCTGGAGGTTTGGGAGGGAGGATTTTGTTACAGGGAAAATGTGGGGGTGGAAAGGAGGTCCCTTCACAGGCAGCTGAAGGTGAGGCCTCCCAGAACTGCTGTGGTGGATTCACCCTCTGCACGGGGCTCAGGGGGGTGACAGGGACAGCTGTGCCACCACAGTCCAGGGCACGAACTCCTGCAGTGCTCACATCTGCACCAGCTGTGCCAGCACATCTGGACACAGGCCTAGGGACAGGGAGCAGTGTCTGGAGATGGATCCATCCCTGCAGGGGCTCAGCTCTCCCACAAATCCACGGAGGGCAACAGGGGAATGTCCTGGAAGCAAAGGAAGGTGCAATGAGGCAGCAGAACTGTTCTCCTTCCACTGATAACAGCACCACAGAGCTGGAGCTTCAATCAAAAAGGCCTTGGAAACCTTGCTGGGACCCATGAGGTGACATTTAGCTGTCCCCAGTGCACACAGCTCCACCTGAGCCCCTTCCCTCCATGTTTTTTATACCAAATGCAGTAAAAATGGCACTTGTGAAGCACAATTTATCCCTTCCTGAGGCTGATGCCCAAAGCAGATCCCTTGAATTGTACACTGGAAGTGGCTGTTTCCTTCTGCTAGCTCCAAGGGACACTCTGGGAGAGTCTCAGGTTATCTGGGATGGGCTAAAGGTCACTCTGGGAGAGTCCCAGGATATTTGGCATGAGCTGAAGCACACTAAGCAGTGTTCCAGGTTTTTTGGGATGAACTTCACACCGGCCACCTGCATCCTCCCATGGAAAACCTCACCTTTTAAATATGGCTATGAGGAAGCCATGACCTAAACTGCAGGAGCAGCTGTGGCAGGAGATATTTAATTCTGGAAATTACGGTATGGTCAGGATGCTGGAGTTAAGGGGCACTGGTGAACACAGTGACCACAGCTGAGTGTTCCAGAAAAGGTCTCTGCCTTGTCTCCCAGCTCACATTGCAGTGGTTTTACAGGATAATTAATGCCAAGGTTTCCAACCTCTCCTTTACTTTTCCAGCTGGAAAAACCCAAGAAATGGATGATATTTTAAATGGATGGATATTTGTTCTGTGGAAATCACTTGAAGATACCTCAGGTTCAACAATCAAAAAGTGCTGCCCAGAATAAGGTAGTGCTGTGGGATGATTTGTTTGGTGGAAGAGGATTTGGGGAGGTGTTCCTGGTGCAATGGTCCAGCCCCAGTTCTCCATCTTTAGCTCTAGCCATCAAATTTCCACCCAAACTTTTGGCTGCATTTCCTAATTTAAACCCCAGAGCAGCCCCAAGAGGGCAGGCACTGAATCTGTGAATCACAGAGACGTGGAATGGGTAGGCCTGGAGGGACCTTAAAGCTCATCTCATTCCACCCCTGCTATGGGCAGGGACACCTTCCACTGTCCCAGGCTGCTCCAAGCCCCAGTGTCCAGCCTGGCCTTGGGCACTGCCAGGGATCCAGGGGCAGCCACAGCTGCTCTGGGCACCCTGTGCCAGGGCCTGCCCATACTCTGAGTAAAGAATTCCTTCCCAATCTCCCTCCTCTCTTTCTCTCTGGCAGTTGAATTAAGAAGGTTCTTTGAAAAGCTGACACAGCAGCTCCTGAAATCCAGGAATCGAGATTTTTGCAGCAGAGCAGCTCAGCACCAGCAGAACATTCTTCTGCAAGATGTAAAACGTCCCAACCTGTGGTTTCACAACATCCTGCACCAGTCCAGAGGGGCTGCACTGCCCCAGGAGGAGAAGAGGGAGGAAGAGCTGACCCCAGAGGGGCACCTGGATCTGTTCCCACATCAAACTGGACACAGGCACAAACAATTCCTCTGCAGCAGGGCTCATTTGCCATCATCAGATTAACTCCTCTGCAGGAACAGGAGGAGAAACTCACACGCAGGAAGCAACTGCAGCAGATTTATCTCTGAATTCCATGAAGAAAAATCCCTCTCCAGGCAAAACTGTCTTTGGACACAGCCCCAACACAGCCCCTCACTCCCTGCTCCCTCCATGCCCTGCCCTGTGCCGCCGCCATTCCCACACATTTTCCCCTTCATTTCACTCTATTAAGGCACTAATTGATTGACCAGATCAGGAGAGCCCAGATCTGTCCCCGGGGACTCTCCTGCACTCTCAGCCACGACTGCACAGGGGATTAGGGATGGGCAGAGCATTAAACCTCAGTGGCTGGGGTGGGAGGGGGAAAGCTCCGCGTCCCAGCCCAGGCACCTCCCTCTGCTCTCCCGCGTTCCCGGCCAGCGCCGGCCCCTCTTCCTCTCGCGCAACTCCCTCCCCAGACAGCCCCAAATGCAACACACACCCCCGGCTGGATGTGGTCCCTGCTCCATTTTCCAGGAAACAAGGTGTCCTTTGGTGCCTGGCCCCAGGGGTCCCTGCCTGTCCCTGCACATCTCTCCCTCCTTGCACAGGAGTGCTGTCGGATTTCTGGCCATTCCTGCTCACCCATCAAAGATCATAAACCCCAGGATATCCCTCCTCCTAGCAAAACTCTGTGGGACCCTGGAGAAAGGAAAAGAACAAACCCAGAGAACACAAACTGCTGCTGAGCTGCTCCTTGTGCAGGACCTGCCTCCCCAAACCTGCAGAGACATCCCAACAGTGAGAAGTGAGAGCTCTGAGACCATCTCCCCATTGGAATTCTGCCCCTCCCGCTCCTGCAAAGCAGCTTTGTTTATCCCCAAATGCCCAAGCTGCTCCTGAACCCCAGGGATTCGTGCTGCGTGATCTCTGATGGGATGAACAGGTACCCTGGCTGAGGGGATGATCCAGCACTGTCCTCTCGTGCCAGACAAAGCCCCCAGATATCCTGTCTGAAATTCCCAGCAGCCTCCATGTGCACACAGCAAAGGGAAAATGGGCAAATGAATCAGGCAGTGCCTTGGCTCTCAGCTGCTCATGGTACAAAGTGTTGACTTTTCCAAATCACCTCATCAGTGCTGTGGGCACAGAATTTCTCCTGTACCCGATGCAGATGCAGTCTGTTTAACAATCCCACTTGTCCTGACTTCCCAAAGCATCTCAGCCACCCCAGAGAGGTTCATTTCGTTAAAAACCTGTCATCCAGGGCTGCTATTCCCTCTGCCCCTCTTGCTGAGCCCCAGGGCCTGGAGCTCCTCCACATTCCATCCCAAAGGAAGCGTTTAACACAGGAGCCTGGAGGTCTTTGCCCTTAGAAATGAGCTTGGCAAAGATATCCCAGCATGGGGAGGGATGGAGGAAAGCTGCTTGGATGGGAGAGGGAAGGAACTTTCTGGATGCCCATATGGTTTCTCTCTCCAGTGGGACTGATTTAAGAAGCTTTGGGGTGAGGTTTTGTGGTGGCAGCCAGGTGTCCCTTTTGTCCCATCCTTGCCCCCCAGCTCTGGGCACAGCCACAGCCTTGTGGGCACCATTCCCTCCTTAAAATCCTTCCCTGGGAATGGCTGCAGGGCTGAAGGGCTCTGTCAGCAACCCAGGCTCAGCCCCTGCCATCTGCTCCAGAAAATGTGGAACTTGCACATCATGGGGAAATGGGAAACATGGCCAAGCCCTGATCTGGGGAATCAGGATTCCCAAAAACACTTGGTTTCCCATTAGGAATCCCACTGGAGATGATGCAGAGGCAGAAATGCTCAGGAATGAGGTGACTGATGGCCCTGCAGATGGATTGGGTAAAGCCAGGGAGCAATGGGCAAAGGGAACCTGTTCCTTGAATGACACTGCCATGATTTTTTCCTTGCTTTTTCTTCGGGGAAAAAGCTGCAAAGACATTGTACTCCAACTGCAGAGGAAAAGCAGCTGGAGCTCTTCAAGGGCTCATAAATCCAGGGAAGTGCTGAGTAAAGAGGTGGTAAAGCCCATAACTGTTGTTTTCCAAGGCCATGGAGCATTTGTGGATTCAGTCAGAGCTTTGCTGGCTGAAGGAGCCCCCGGGGCTGTCCCTGCCCACCCAGGGCTCTCACCTGGAGCCTCTGCTCCCTTTTCCCTGTCCCACCACAGCCAGGGAGGCACCAGGGCCATGTCCCTGTGGAATCTGATCCCAGGAACCCTGCTGCTCTAAATCCAGGCACAATCCCATCTCCCAGCATCACCCCAGGCATTTGCAGAGGTTGGGGGTCACTGGAAGCAGTGGGTTAAACTGTGAGTGGAATTTTCAGGAAGGCTCCAGATTTCTCTGCTCCCCATCCAAGAGCTCAGCTCACAAACTTGATTTTCCTACCAGGATTTTTGCTTCCTGAGCAGCTCCTGAGGGGCTGGAATTCTGGAAGGCACCAATGGCTCAGTGGGACAGGATGGGGCTCCCTCCTCTCCCTCCCAGGCTGGGATGAGGCTCCCAAGGAGCAGTGGAGCAAATAAAACATCCCTGTCTCCCAGTCCTGCCCCTCCTGGTGCCATCTACTCCCCCCAGGTACATCACAAATCATGGGGGCTTCACCAGCACCAAACTCCTGCTTTAACAACCAAATCCTGGAATCCCGAGCAGAATTTTCAGGGTTATTCCTGTCCCATGCCAGGAGGCCAGGAACAAGTTTTTAAAAGCCTTTTAGAATACTCTTCCAAAGCTCCACCCAATTCAGTCTGGACGGGGATGGAGGGTTGTAAAAGAAGGCAGAAATTCTCATTTCCAAGTTTGGCTCTTTTGCTTCATTAAACTTGGGAACAGCCAAAGTTTCTTAGCAGGCAAAGGCTGTGGGATGGTCAGTGAAAGGAGCTGGAATCCCACAGGAAGCCACACATTTGATCCATTGGCAGCAAATGTGCAGGTCTGTGTTTTTGGGGGTTTTTGATCCTGCCATAACAGCCTGGACTGCTTTTCCTGGAAACTCCAGTGCTGGTTCAAGTCTCACTGCAGGGCAGGCAAAAAAAGCAGCTCCCAGTGCTGGATCTGCCTCCTTCCAGTGCCTGGGACCAGCAGGACCAAACCACCCCAGGGCAGCACCTGGGGCAAAACTTTCTCTGGCACAATACAGGTTTATCCTGAGCTCATCCCTGAATTCAGCAGAAATCCCAGTGGGACTTGAGCTGCCCAGCACATTCCCTCTGTGCAGAACAGTCCCTGCCACAGCCAAGGGACACCGAACAGGGACACACTTCTGGGAGCAGCCAGAGGGTTTCAAGATTCCCAACTCAAAAGATTCCTGGGGAAAAATGCTTTTCTCTTCCAAAAGTGAAATCCAGACTCCCAAAGGTGTTGTGTGAGTCTTGGGGTGCTTAGCTGCATTCATCCACAGGAACACAGGGCTTGGCTGGACACAACTCCCTCCACCAACCTGGGATGTTCTTCCACAACCTCCGGCATGACGGACCTCAACACCCTTTCGACAATCATTCCCACTCAGTAAAACATCCTGTGCTCCTCAACAAATCCACTCTGGAAGCTGCTGAGAGCTGCCTCAGCAGCTGGCTAATTGCTGAAGTTGCAATTAAAGCAATGCTCACTTACCTGCCAGAATATGCTGTCTATTGTGTTCCCCAGGAAACCGTCCCTGCCCTCCGACGACACCAGCTTAGGTCCCAGAATGGTCATAAATTCATCAAAATCCACCTGGCCATCCCCTGGAATGAGAGGAAAAGATCAGAGACTCAGCAGAGAGAAGAGTGGGTTGGAAGGGACTTTTAGAGGCCATAGAATGCAACACCCTGCTGTGAACAGGGACGGCTCCCACCATCCCAGGCTGCTCCAAGCCCCAGTGTCCAGCCTGGCCTTGGGCACTGCCAGGGATCCAGGGGCAGCCACAGCTGCTCTGGGCACTCTGTGCCAGGGCCTGCCCACCCTCATTATTATCAATTAATTACCCCTGAGAGCCCAACATGCCCCTCTGCTGCACATCAGGGACCCCCATGCCCTGGGAAACCTCCACAGCAACTTCCCAGTGCTCATGGACCCAAATTCTTTGCCATGCCAGGGAATGGCCCCTGTTGTGTCCCTGCTGCTCCCAAGGACAGAATCAGGCCATGCACTGAGGGGAAGAGGTCATTCCCCAGTCCCAGAGAGTCCAGAGGCACTTCCCAAAAAGCCATTCTGCCAGGGAGACAGGAGCCAGCAGTGTGGCCAGGGCTCTCCCTCCCAGCTTCTGCACAAGTTTTACAGCCCCAGGCTCCCAAGGGAGGGAGTGCAGGCAGAGCAGGGCCAGGCTATTGCAGATCCAGCAGGCATTTCAGCCCAGCTCCCCAGCAACATCCGTGTGTGTGCCCGGCATGCAGAGCAGGCAGTGCAGGCACAGCCTCAGTGCCTCCAGCAGGGACTGGTGACAGCTGCTGCCACTAACGAGCCGAGCTGGGGCAATGCTCAGTGTGGCTCCTGCTCTGAACGAGGCACGGGGCTGTTTGGAGGAAGTTCTGTATGACATGTCACTTTTCCCTCCACAAAAAAAAGGGATATTCATGCCTGCTGAAGGATCTTAAAAATCCCTGTCTGTCTGAGCAGTTCAAAGCCCAGATCTCCTGAGAATGCTTAACCTAATCTTGTGGAAAATCTCCTTCATTGATCAGGCCATGGACATCTCCTCCTCCATGTTATTGAACTGATAGGGGTGGATAAATCAGATCTGCTTCCAGCGTGGGATCACAATCAGCACCTGCAACCTTGGGGTTGTGTTTTACTCCCACCCAGCCCTCCCTGGAGCTGCTGTGGCTCAGTGACCCGCTGTGAGAAGTGTCTCAGACCGCGGGACTCCAGCAGATCAATGCCAGGGCCGCAGCAGCTGCTGCAGCACCGAGTGCCAGCCGTGCCCCGGGCGGCACCACCGCCCTATCTGTCCTTCTTATCACATCTGTCCCCCTTATCACATCTGTCCCCCTTATCACGTCTGTGCTTATCACCCCCGCGATCCGAGCAGGTGCGCGGCCGATCGCCATCTCCCGTGTCCTTATCTCCGCACAAAGGCCGAGGGAAAATCAGCACTGCCCGAGCACTCCCTGGGCCGAATTGCGATCTCCGGGCACCAGGAGATCTGGGATTTCTGGGAGGGAATCCTGGGGCGAGGCTCTGAAAGGGAACCCTGCAGGGATCCTGTAAAACGCACCAGGAGCCCGTCCCGCTGCTAAAGCCGCTCCCAGCTCCGGGGCTCTGCAGGACCGAGCTCATTTCTGGGACAGCTTATGGAGGTGAGGGCTGGGCACCCCAACACTTGGAGAGCCATTTGACATTGATGGGCTGTGGAAAACGCGTTCCCTCTGCCGCCCCTCGGGGAGCTCCAGCGGGAGATGGATCCGTTCCGGCACGCTGGATCGCTCGGGAAGGTAACGCAAGGTGACAGAAGCTCCGGGTGATTTACACCGCGGCACAGCGCTCGATGGCACACACGGCAGCGAATCCACGCGCTGGGATGCAAATCGGGATGCTTTGGGATGCTAATTTCTTTAAATTAGCCAGATTAGCAAGAAAACAATTTGCATTTTAAGGAGATGCTGGTACCTGCCCCCGCATACATTTGGCCTGTGCCCGTGTCACCCGAGCACGGAGTTACTCCATTTGGGTTCTCTCCAATGTCACTCCATCCTGAGAGGACAGGCAGGACTCTGTCCCACACGTGATTCCAGAGAAAAGGCTGCCGGGACTGCTGGGCTCTGACTTTGTACAAGACTTGTACAAAGTGACTTCCTTGTGCCTCTGCCAGGGATCATCACTAACTTCATAGGCTTTAATTATCAGCTTAATGAGAGCATTTTCCACAACCTCCGAAGAAAGATGCCATTGAAAAATGCATTATTCCCTTACTGACTGCTTTTTCAATTAAAACTCTTAACTAGCAAGGCAACTAGACCCTACTTTTGCCTGGTAGAAATGTCCCTTTAGCATTCAGGTGAAGCTGCAGAAAACAAACCTTCCCTGCCATCAGCACCTCAGGAGACTGCAGCATCATTTCATCAACGGAGAGAAAGCACGGGTTTGTCTGAAAATTCCTTTTGACAGCCACGGGAGAAATGTTGTAAAAACCAACAGCAAAGCCTGCACGGGGCTGCTCCGCACAGCCACGGCATCACCAAAGCCCAGTATACACATCCCATCCTGGTGGGGAATTTGGGTTTGGCACAGGCAAGAGCCGCCCTCCTCACCCTCCTGCTCCTCCCCACGCTGCGCTGGGAGCTGCTGGGGGATGCACTCGCCGAGCATCTGCTCGGGATCGAGCGCTGGAATCAAATCCATCCCTCCCATCCCTGTGCTGCAGATGTGCTGCTCTCCCCAGCGTCCTGGGCATTCTGAGCCGTGTGTGGATTATCCACAAAGTAATCAGAGTTGGTTTAAGGATGGGGAGAAAGGAGGAAAAGGCCGGGTGGGAGCTCGTGTGCTGTCTGCCCTGCCTCACCTTCCTTGCTCCTCTCCAGGAGCCATCCCGCAATCCCTGATCCCAGCAGGGCTCACAGGACGCAGTCCCCCTGTGGGATGGGTGCTGGTCACATCCTCCCCTCCTCTGCCTCTGGGCTCCCGCTGAGGACTGAGCAGAGCCCATCCTACTGGAGTTCCACTCCAGCCAGTGGAGCTGTCCCATGTGCTCCCTGTCCCGGGACAGCTCCCTCCTCTCCCTGCTCCCAGACACAAATGCAGAGTTATAAACCCGGGTTTGATGTCCCTGACTGAGGAAGGGAAATGGCTTTGTGGGGACTGGGCAGCGATGGGTTAATGGCTGCACCTGAGGATTTCAGAGCTGTTTTCCAGCTTAATGATTCCATGATCCCAAAGCACTCACACATTCCCAGGGCTTGTTTACAAACTGGGAGGGCAGGGAAACCTAGGGGCATGGTGGGGTAGGGTCTGCTGGGACAGGGAATCCTTGGGAATGGTGGTGAGAGGCTGATGGAACAGAGAATCCTTGGGAATGGTGGTGAGGGGCTGATGGAACAGGGAATCCTTGGGAATGGTGGTGAGGGGCTGATGGAACAGGGAATCCTTGGGAATGGTGGTGAGGGGCTGATGGAACAGGGAATCCTTGGGAATGGTGGTGAGGGGCTGATGGAACAGGGAATCCTTGGGAATGGTGGTGAGGGGCTGATGGAACAGGGCAACCTGTTAGGTGGCAAAGGGGGTGAGGACAGAGGGGCTCCAGGCAGGATTCCACCCCATCCCTGAGTTCCACTCATCAGACAAGGGATGGGTCACTGCCTGTGTGGGTGATCTTAGCAGAAGACCAGAGCTAAGCTTAAGCACTGGATTAAGCCCACCTAAAGCACTCCTCGATTTCCCCCCCAGAGGTGCCCTCACATTCTCCTCCTCCATAAAGCTCTGTGTTAATTAATGTCACCGAGTCACCCGGGGGCACCAGCGCTGGTGGCTGAGCCTCATGACTCAAGCAGTGACTCAGAACCTCTCTGGCCACCCCAACAGAGCCAGATCAGATCAGATCATCATCCCCAGGCCCTCAGCTGGGTGAGAAGAGCTTCCAGGTGCCCACAGAGGTTTGCTCCCTGCAGGACTCTCAGTCCTGGCAGTAACCAGGGAACTGTGGCAGAAAGAAGGAATGGCAGCTGTGGGAGCCTGGCTCGTTGTCCCATCTTGGGAAGAGGATGCTGAAGGCACCAAGCAGCATCTCTGGGTTCTCTGGGAACCTTTCCAGTGCCACAGACCCTGTGTGGCCAACAGACACTTGCCAAAACTCCCCCTCACTCCTTGTTTGTGTGGTGCAGAGAGACCTTGGGGATAATTCCAGCTTGAGGACCCCCAGCATCAACATTTGCCATGTGTGAGCTCAGGTTGGCTGCCCCCAGAGCTCCTGCAGGGAATCCTGAGATCCCATGGCACATCCAACACGCTTAGGCTGAGTGTGGGGATGAAGGGTTGGAACTGGACCATCTTTAAGGTTCCTTCCACCCCTAACTGTTCTTTGGCTCTTTGATTCGAAGTGCACCAAAGGTGATGGAGCAGGTGCAAGGAACAGTGTGGAGCTGGGAATACAAGAGTTTTCCCAGACCTTGGAGCCCAGGGAGATTTGCTTTGGACCTGAGTGACCTGAGGAAGGGCTGTCTGCCCCTCTGCAAAATGTCCATTGGGCCTCCTAAACAAATCTGTGAGATCACAGAGTCATGGAATCATTGAGCTGGGAATTGACCTCCGGTACCATTGAGTCCAACCTTCTCCCAGCACTTCCAAGGCCACTACTGATCCCCCAAGAGCCACATCCACACAGCTTTTGAACACTTCCAGGGATTCCTGACCACCCTCAGTGAAGAATTTTCCCCAATCTCCACCCTGAGCCTCCCCTGGCCCAGCCTGAGGCTGTTCCCTCTCCTCCTGTCCCTGTTCCCTGGGAGCAGAGCCCGACCCCCCCGGCTGTCCCCTCCTGTCAGGGAGTTGTGCAGAGGAGAAGGGACATAGAAAAAAGAAAATCATTAATGACTGAACATCTGGAGGGGACTGGAAACAGGGAGCAGACTTTGGGTTGGACACCATCTCAGGGGAGATGAAAGAGCCTCTAGCCCTTTGGAGAGGGGATTTACCCTCCTAAGCCACTTCCCTTGAACACCAATTCTCCTTCAGGTTCTGATCCCACATCCGCAGGACTGAGAGGTTCCAGGTGCCATCAGCTGCTGGTTCTGCATTGGTTTGTACAGCTGAGCACAGGAAATTCCCAACCTCTCCCTAAGCTCTGAGCTCCAGACAAAGGATTTCATCTTCCCTCAACCCTTCGCTATGGGAAGCAGGGATAGTTGGATGTGCTGGAGGATGGGCAGCAGGAACCACAGAGCCAGAGCTGTGCAGTCACCTTGTCAGGGCAGCAGCAGCCCCAAACACCCCCAGCTGCACCCAAACCACCCCCGAGCCCCACCCCACCTTCCCCTGGTCCTGATCCCACAGGATCCACCCTCACAAGTCTGCCCAGGTTGGAAATGCCAGGCAGGGAGAGCAGGGCTCCAAATCCCCTCATCCCAGGCAGCAGCAGCAGCTCCTAGGAACTCCCGTGCTTTGAGGGAACAAGGGAGTGCTCGGAGGAGCAGGGGGTCCCCCATTCCGCCCCCATTCCCATGGGACAGCCCCGCCCTCAGTCCTCAGGAGAGACCCGTCTCTCCAAAAGTCTCCTGTCACAGCCCCTCCCTTGGAGGGTGGAATTGAATCCTCATTGGGCTGGAGAAAGGCAGAGCTGGAGAGGGGAAGTGGAGGGGTAAAACATGTCTGGAAATGAGAGGGGGGAAAGGGAAATGGGGGGGAAGGAAAATGAGAGGGGAGAAAAAGGAAAATGAGACGGGGGAAGTCATTCCTGGATTGCATCACCTCTACCCCCGGGCAGAACGGACTTAGCCCTGGTTTTCAGAGCCTTGTGCATCAGACTGGCTGCATAATGACTGATCCCTAAGTGAGCCTTTTCCCTGGCCTTTCTCAGGATAATCAGGTCCCTGGCAGTTCCCTGCGCGCCCCGAGCCCGGCGGCCCCGGAGGCAGGGTGAGGATGTGCGGTGCGAGCCTGATCAGCATCCGCACTGCTCCTGCCGAGCGTGACCTCCAGCGAGCGGCGAGGTGAGATATTTAAAGTTAATGAGCTGGGTTTGCAGCTCGGGGCCCGGAGCACACAACTCCTGTTTATTTTTATTCTCCAGCAGCTCCCTGCAGCGCCCGGCCGGCCCGGGCTGTCACTGCCGTGCCCGGCTCACCCGGGCAGGGCTGGCGCAGTCTGGGCGAGGCACAGGATGAGCCTCATCCCAGGGAACAGCTCCAGCCACAGATTTCCCAGACAAGGCTTTCGGTTTCAAGGACTGGGAGGTCAGAGCCTCCTCGGCAGCCTGACCCCTTGCCCAGCACGAGGCAGAGAATTTCTCCCTAATTACAGCCTCAGTCCAGAACTACAACGGGAACAGGGGAAGTCTGGCACAAAACTTTGGCCTTGGAAAAGTTTTAATTATAGATGGCTCCAGTGACTTCTGGGAGGAGGGGAACAGCTGCCCTCCCCTCCCTGCCCCAGCACAGGAAGGACCTGGATCTGCAGGAATGAATCCAAAGGAGACCACGGAGCTGCTCCCAGAGCTGCAGCCAGGCTGGGGGAGCTGGGGGTGCTCACCTGGAGAGGAGAAGCTCCAGGGAGAGCTCAGAGCCCCAGGCAGGGCCTAAAGGTGCTCCAGGAGAGCTGCAGAGGGACTGGGGACAAGGGATGGAGGGACAGGACACAGGGAATGGCTTCCACTGCCAGAGGGCAGGGATGGATGGGATATTGGGCAGGAATTGTTCCCTGGGAGGGTGGGCAGGCCCTGGCACAGGTGCCCAGAGCAGCTGTGGCTGCCCCTGGATCCCTGGCAGTGCCCGAGGCCAGGCTGGACATTGAGGCTTGGAGCAGCCTGGGACAGTGGAAAGTGTCCCTGCCCATGGAATGAGAGGAGCTCTAAGATTCTTTCTCACCCAAACCATTCTGGGATTCCAAGAAAAGCTTCACTGGATCTGAAGAAAAGATCAAACATCTCCAATGGAGCCGCTCAGTCCATTGAGTCCCTCAGCTCCTGCAGTTTTCAGAGCAGTTGTGTGGATCTGGCTGCTCTGGTTCCATGACAACCATGCAGGAAAGATCCCTGGATTGTACAGACACATCCCTGGAGGAGGGGATTTCCATGGGGGCTGGAAGGCTCCAGCAGGGCACAGGAGGGTGGAGCAGGGGGGGTTTGTCCATCCCACACTGAGCAGGGGATCTGGAGAGTTCCTCACTCTGGCACACCTTGGCTTGTCCTGCAGAGGAGGGAACAGCTCCACGGGGCTGGTTTGCTTTCCCATTCAAAATAAATCTGTGAGCTCCCAGTGTCTGAGGTCAGACAGGGACTGAGGAGGACAGGGAATCTGCTGGGACCTGTCCCTGCTCCAGCATGAGCACTCAAACAAGGAGGAAAAGCCCAAGGAAAAGAGGGGCTGCAATAAGAAATCAATCCCCATCAGACACCTGCTCACTGGCCCCAGGGAGCTGCAGGATGCCCATGGAGCAGCCCGGTCAGCAGATGTCCTCAGGGCAGGGCCCTGCAGGGGCTGCTGAGGGGGATGTGCCACCAGCCTGGCCACCAGTCCCCAGAGCCCCCAGCCCTCTCTGAAGTCCCCTCCCTGGGCACCCAGAGCCATTCTGCAGGTCTGTGCAGACTCTGGCCCCTCCCCAGCTGTCCCATGGCTCAGGAGCAGCGGGATCACCCCCAGACCCCCAGGACTCCCATCAGCTCTGCTCCCTGCCCTGGAAGGACAGAGGGCCCTGGGTGCAGCTCAGACACCCTGGGCAGCTCCTTTAAGCAGGGCTCTGGGAGCTCCCTGGGGCACACACATCCTGGGAGGCCAAAATGATCCCAAGGCGCTGCATTTCAGGAAGAAATAAAATTCAGCAAGGATGAAAACAAAGCACAGGGCAGGGTGCACCCCAGCCCACAGCAGGGATGGGTTCCAGGGGGGGACTGCAGCCCAGGGCTTCCTTTTGTGCTGTCCCTGCAGCAGGGCTGCACTCCAGCAAAGGCAGGGTTGGACATTACTTGGCATAATTTGATATAATTTGGTGTAATTTGATGAACCTCTCGCTGCTCCTGAGCTGCAGATCTGTCAGGCTGCAGCAGCAGCTGTGATTACTCCTCATTTCTGCAGTGAGAACACAGAATGGGATAAAATGTGATAATCCCCATTGTCCAAATGAGAGCAGACATGGAGAGAGTGGCCCCTATAAATCCACACGTCTCATCAAATCCAACCTGCTGCCCAAAATTCCCAGCTCAGCAACACATTTTAAAGGACAGCCAGGCTGGAATGTGGTTGGATCCTTTCTCACACTGAAAAATCACTTTGAGATCAAAGGACAAACCCACAACCCATCATAACCCAGCTGCCCTATTCCTGGAAGTGTCCAAGGCCAGGCTGGACAGGGCTTGGAGCAACTTGGGACAGTGGAAGGTCCTTGCCCATGGCAAGGGATGGAGTGAGATGATTTTTAAGATTATTTCCAACCCACACCTGGGGTTCTGGGATTCTCTGACCCCTGTGAATTCTGATTTTAACCCAGAAATTGTTCCTGGTCCCCCTCCAGCAGCCTGTTTTATACTGAAACATTTATATTGAGATATGAAATGAAATGTTTTATCCAGCTGTTTTCATGCTGAAACACAAGGAAACATCCACAGCCATAAAAAAACCCTCAGGAAAATCCAAAGAAGAAAAGTGGGAGAGACAAAAGATGGAGAAAAAATGTTTCCAGCTTGATGTCACCATTGTCCCACCAGGGGAGCTCAAGCTTGTGGACAGAAGCCAACATTTCATTGATCAAAGGTTGGACAGGATGACCTTGGAAGACTTTCCCAACCTCAATGATCCTGGGATTTGTCCAGCCTCAATGATCCTGTGATCCTGGGATTTCTCCATGCCTAAGGACAAGGAATTTGCCTTCTGCCTGCCCCAGTGGAAAGCTGAACGCTTCATTTTTGAAGGAGAGATTTGCTGTCTCCAGGTGTCCCAGCCCATGTCCTTTGAGCATTCCCACCCCAGCTCTGGTGTCCCTCCCCTCAGCAGGAGCCAGTGCAGGCAACCCAAGGCAAGGACCCGGGGGAAGTCGAGGACAGCAGGACAGTGGCCTGGAAGGGGGGCTTGTGTGGGAATTCTGGATGCTGAGAATTTTGGGCTCTCTGTGCTGACAGGCACAGAACTTCAGGGAAGCACTGCATTTGACCTGAGGCCTTGGAACAGGCTCCCAAAAATGAGTGATGGCACTGGGATCATGGGAATGTAGTTTGGATGGTATTGTTTGATCTCACAGGGTGAAAAACTTAGATTTGGGGTTTTAGTGTATGGTGATACATGGGAGCCAAGATGGAGATTTTTGGGTGTGGATTAGTTGTCGTTTTGCACCTTCTTCTTCCTTCTTCTTCACAAATCTGGGTGGTTTTCTGGAAATGGGTGAAAGAGGTTCGCATTGAGAGTTTTGGGTGATCACAATTAGATTAGAAGCATAAATAATAGAGATGTCAACTGTTTAGTGGATAATTGGGACTTATATAGCCTTGAACAGACACCATTTTAACTCTCTCAACTTGTTAGAGAGAGCTGACATCTCATGAGTTTGTAATAGATAAGGATAATAAACCTCAGAGTGAGACTTCAAAAACCTCTCCTGAGTTTTATTCGCTCTGACCTTGGAGCAGGAAAGAGCCAGGAATTCCAACAGCTTGGAGGGACACAGTGACCTGGGACACCACACAGCCATGGCATTGGCACTTCTTCCCTTTCTAGAGACAATCTGGGACATTCTGGGATGTGTCACCTGAAGTGGCAAAATCAGAGAGGTGACATCCTTGGGAGCAATGAAAAACTGGGGGGGAATCTCAGTTTGAAGTTCTGGAAGAGTGCTGGAATCACTGAGGTTGGAAAGACCTCCAAGGTCATCAGGTCCAACCTTGGCCCCATGGCCACCAAGCCACAGCACCAAGTGCCACTTCTGCCTGGGTTTGAACATCCAGAGCAGCCTCAGGTTGTCCTGGAAACAACCAGGGAAAGTTTAGGTTGGATACTGAGAGAATTTCTCCATGGAAAGGCTGGAGAGGCATTGACATTGCCCAGTGCAGGGGTGGAGTTCCCATCCCTGGAGGGGTTTAACAGCCCTGGGGATGTGGCACTTGGGGACATGGGGCAGTGCTGGCCTTGGGACTGCTGGGGCTGGTTGGACTCAGTGGTCCTAGAGAGCTTTTCAAACCTCAGTGATTCCAAGACTCTTCCAGAACTTAAAGTTGAGATTCCCCCATTTTGCATTGCTCCCAAGGATGCCACCATCCCAGAAAGTCCCAGAGGTACCAGGCAGGTCCCTGCTCAAACCAGCTCAACTTTTGCTTCATCAAAATGCTCCCTATTCTCATCCCAATAAATAAATTGACATTCAGTGGTGGATTTTCCCCCCTCTTGTGGTAGCCTGGAGTTATTTTTCCAGCTGCTCCTCTAATTAGTGCACCAAGTGCTCATTTTATTCATCAGATAAAAATCCCAACGAAACAATTTGTGACACTTAAGTCACACATTTATCTCTTTTATGGCAAATCCTGCTTAAAGAGGAGGAATCCCAGATAAGGCCACACATTCCATGTGCCATTTCCCAGCGTTTTTATCAGCATTGCTGCCAACTGGAAGAATTTACAAATAATTCATTTTCCCAGCCCAGAAATGTATAAAATATTTCCCTTTCTCTGTGCTGGCAGAACATTCCAGGTCATTCCCCAGTTTGCAGAGGGAAGCATGGGCCCCTCTCACAGTTTGTGTCCATGAAATGCAGAATTATGGCTGAAAATTAGGGAAATCCATGAGATAAAGGTCAGATCTGACCTCTGGGAGTATTTCCAGATCAAAATTTTGGCTCCCTATGAAGCACAGCCCCCAGAGGGGTGCCCAGGTCCACCAACAACCTCTGTGGGAACAGTCCAAACACTTCCAAACAAAGCTTTGGGATAATGGGAATCTTGGAACCCCCAGCCCTCAGCTCCCTTCCTAAAGAGAAACATTTTTGCCCAGCAAATCCCTTTTCTTTCTGTCCTGTCCTGGCACTTCCCATCCCAGCACTGCCACAACATCTCTTGGAGTTCACAAAAGGAGGGCTCTGAGGATTTATTAGGATTTGTCTAGAGACCTTGAAATATTCCAAGGAGATTCCCATTTTTCTCCATCACTGAGGGGTTTTGTGCCAATTGTACGATTTTCCCCGTGGCAGCTGCATTTCTTCACCTGGGTGAAGCACACCTGGGAGAATCATGGAATACCTGGAGCTGGGAGGGACCCACAGGGATAAGGGAATCCAGCTCCTGCACAGACACCCCAACAACTCCATCCCAGGCCTGGCAGTGCTGTCCAGGCTCTCACCAAAGCTCCGGAAGAGCAGCTGGAGAAGGGATTTGTAGGGATGCAGGGGATGCCCAGCCCTGCTGTGCTCCTGCCTCCAGGGAAGGGTGGCAGCAATGGGATATTCCCAGGAAATCAGGGCAGAGTCACTCGCTGCACTCCTGGGCACCCTGGCAGTGCCAGGCTGGTGGCATGTCCCTGTGCTGGCCTGTCCCCTCTGCAGCAAGGCTGGGGACATGTCCTGTCCTAGTGCAGGGAGGTGCTGGCAGCCCTCAGCAGCCATGGAGGCATCAGACTCCTGACCTGTGACACCTGTGACACCTGTGAAGGGCTCCTGGCCCAGATCCCAGCCAGGGCAGTTGTTGCTCAAGTTCCAGCAGGGTTCCCTCCCTAACCCAAAAGTGATGGATTATGAAAGAATTATGGAGCATCCCTTCCTTCCTGCTCCCATGGGAGCTTGGAGAGGGTCACTGAGCAGCTGCACACGGTGGCCCTGGGAGCAGCTGTCCCCATGCCATGTCCTGTGCCACTCCCTGTGCCGCTCCCTGTGCCATTCTGTGCCACTCCCTGTGCCGCTCCC
>VYXD01001094.1:655148-665838 GCA_013397195.1 Hylia prasina | reverse complement strand
AGAGGGGTGCTCAGCATAGGGCAGCTCGGGTGAACTTTCTGTCACTGCTGAGGAGCTGAGGCCGTGGATTGCCCATCACCAGGGAGTCAGCTCCAGCTCCAGCTCCAGCTCCAGCTCAGCTCCAGCTCCAGCTCAGCCCCAGCTCAGCTCCAGCCCCAGCCCCAGCTCCAGCTGCTGGGTTTTTCCAGCCCCCAGTGAATTTGGCTGTGGCCAATGAAGCCCCTCTGCCACTCTGGAATTTGCTGATGAAAACTGGATGATGGGGCTGCTCAGGCTGGCTCAGGTTAAACCCCAAGCCCTGCCAATTTTCTTACCTCATTTTCAGGCCCTGGCAGCAGTTTTGATGGGAAGGAAGGAATGGATGTCTGGCTGCTCCCCCTGCCAGCACATCATAACTCATGGCATGGGCCAGAGATGTGCAGAGGATTTTACCTCCCCCCTGTCTCTCCTGACCACTGGAGACTCCTCCCTGAGTGTGACCTTTCATCCATCCACCCGAGCTCCCAACCCATCTAATGCCGAGCAAAAACCTGCGAAAACTCAGCAACCCTCCCCAGGAATCTATGGGAAGGTGGTCAGGCTGTTCCTGGGAGCACTGGGCACACCCAGCATTCCTGCCCTGCTCCTCAGTGATGCCCTTTCCCAGTGGGAGAGGAAGAAGGAGCTGTTGCTGGTTCTCATTCCACAGTTCAAATCCCAGGAAACGGTGAAGAATCCATTGGAGAGAAAGTAGCCATAATAATATAAATTCAAGCTCTACAGCACTAATTCAATTTGCAGGCAAGGTAAATCTTTCACAGAACATTCCCCTCTTTGCTCAGCGCCTCAGGAATTTCCCATTCCTGACTTTGTTTTAAATCCATGCGCACCAGACCTTCCCCTGGCCCGGCCTCCCTCAGCCCCCAAACCGCTGCTCCAACCCTGCACCAGTACAACCAGTTTGGAGCTGGTGGGATGTGGAACAGGAGGATCAG
The DNA here is from genome assembly GCA_013397195.1 of Hylia prasina. Lineage (NCBI taxonomy): Eukaryota > Metazoa > Chordata > Aves > Passeriformes > Sylviidae > Hylia > Hylia prasina. Next base: position 664,864 of record VYXD01001094.1, on the reverse strand, counting down.
CTGCCATCCCTGCAGAAAGCACACAGAGCTCCCTGGAAAGCCTCAGCAGGAATTTAGCACTTCCATCATTCCAGGTTTAACTCCAATCCCCACCTCAGGTCCCTCCACACCAGCAGTCTGCACAGAACGGTGCCAAAGCCTGCCAGAGCCAGGGAAGGACTGGAGATGGATCAGAACTGGGAGCCAAGTCCCAGCACTCTTTTTCCAAAAAAGCTCAGAATTTCGGGAATAGACCCCAGGAGCTGGCAGCACACTAATCCTGGCTTTGCCAAACCTGAGCCCAAGTCCCTCTCTGCCAGGAAAGGCCAGCACAGCAGGGCAAGGGGCAAATAACAACTTTTGGACAAAGCACTTTTAAAAGTGATGGATTCCTTTCCCCTCACTTTTCTTTATGGAATGCGATAATTTCCACAAGGGATCTCTTCTTCCTGCCAGGTTTTGCAGCCCTTTCTCTGCTGGACACCCTCGGCAGGGTGACAGCCCTGCCCTGCCCTGGTGACAATGGTCCCGTGCCTCTCCCGGGGACATGGGGAACCCCCAGCAGGGCAGCCCCATCTCCCCGGGCTCTGCTCTCCAATCTCCCCAAGGATTCTGGCATCTCCCTGGCTCTCCTGGATCCCTCCAGCCTCAGCCCCTGCTCTGGCAGGATTTCGGTGTTTCCACCCTGCCACGACCCCGGGACAAGGCTGCATCTGCACCCCAGCTTCCCTGCACGCTCCTGGCAGCAGGAAGGGTTCCCCTCCTGCCTTGCCAAGGACATTTTAGAGGAATTGCTCGTTGTGCTCAGCTCTGAGTGAGCTCTGCAGCAGCCGAAATTCCTTCCTGGCTCCAGCATCCTGATCCTGCATTTCCCTCTCCCCACTAATGGGGGTTCTGTTGCTTTTATTCCCTCAGTAATTGTTTGATGAGCTCTCGCAGCAGGACTTGGCTAGGAATGATTCCACCCTTCAAAACTTCTCCTTGCAGAGCAATCAACACCTCGTTAGAACAGCTCCCAGCACAGCAGCTCCAGCCTGCGGGGAGCAGCCAGGGACTGGCTGGGAACCCTGCTCCTTCCCCCGGCCTTTCACCGGCCAGGGGCTGCCCAGGAGTGCAGAGGGAAAGGCTCAGAGAGCCCGGCAAAGATTGTCTGTGCAGGGTGGGATTTTTGGGTGTCTGGGCCGGTCCAGGAGCTGAACTGGATGATCCTGGGGGTCCCTTCCAACTCAGGATATTCCATGATGGTGATGGCATAAAAGAAATTGCTTCCATCACTTGCAGCCTGGCTCAGCTTCTGACATCTGACTTTGGTTTGTTTTTCACCTGTGGAATGTCCCCCTCCAGGCTGGGACAGCACCTCTCCACTCGTGTGAGGGCACACTCAGCTCCTCCTGAGGGGCAGCTCCCATTTCTGCTCTGTGTAACAGGGGCAGGGCCCAGGGAAGGGCAGGAGCTGTGCCAAGACAGGCTCAGGCTGGAGGTCAGGGAAAAGTTCTTCCCCCAGAGGGTGCTGGCACTGCCCAGGCTCCCCAGGGAATGGGCACAGCCTGAGGCTGCCAGAGCTCCAGGAGCTCCCAGGGATGCCCAGGCTGGGATTGTTGGGATTTGTGAACTTTGCAAGAGCTGATCTGTCTCCACCCAGCTGTGTCCCACAAGGGATGATCCATCCTCCTTCCCTGGACTGCCTGATCCCCAGGATTACCCACAGCAGGTTCACATCTCACCATCCCCTTTCCTTTTGTGTGGGGAAAGCCAAGTTCCTCAGCTCCCTCTCCACCCTTCCCTTTGTGACAAGGAATTGCTGGATCCGGATCCAAGGGCTGCCAAGCCCTGGGAAAGCCCCCGTGGATCCCCCAGGAGAGAGCAGAGCCCCGTGAGGACTCACCATCCATGTCCAGGCGCTGCATGATGATGGCCAGCTCCACCTCGCTGGGCATGTAGCCCAGGGAGCGCATGGCCATGCCCAGCTCCTGCTTGGAGATGAAGCCATTCCCGTCCCGGTCCAGCACCCGGAAAGCCTCACGGATCTCTGTGGAGGGAAGGGAGAAAGGAGGAGTGTTGGAGTATGAATGCCCCCGGGCCAAACACAAGCAGGCCCAGCAGTGCCCGGAAATGTGAGGGTTGAATTAGACCCTTCAGAAAATCTAAAACACATAAATCCACTCACAGACATGAGGTAGAAATGCAAGTTTAGTTTTAAATAAATAGAGGATTTTTAAGTGCCTGTATTAGCTAGTAAGAGAAGCCCTAAAGCCTAGTTTAAAGCTCAAGTAACATTGCCTTTTGCAAAGGTACTTAAATTCTAGTCATAACACAAATAATGTAGCCCTGCAAGATAGAACAGATAGAGCTATACACGGAGCATTTGTGTAAGAATTTGCATTTGCCTTCGCACATCAATTTTGGCTTAGGACAGGTCCAACACTATTGCAAGAAAATTTGTGTAAGTAGCTAATTGGCTAAAAATAGAATAAAAATGCACTATTCTGAGAACACAGACACATACACACAGGACTCACAAAACATCACAAATGCAGCTGTTGTTGCTGCTGTGACTGCTACTGATAAAGGACAGACTGTGGATGCTGTTGCTGCTGCTGTGGCTGCTGCTTCTGCTTGGGACTTAGAGACTTTATGTTAGAGGCTTTCTGCATGCTGGCTTGGACTGTAACACCTCTGCCTTCACGGGCCTGATCTAGCCATGCAGTAAAGGACTTGCTCTCATAACTCCCCATTGCCAGTCTTCAATGAAGACGCCCCAAAAACTTGACAGAGGAGCTGCTATGGTGGAGGATTCTGTGGATGCTGAGCACAGAAGCAGCAGCTGTTGCCTTTTCCAGTGTTAATTGTGAATATTTAATAATCTTGGAGCAGGATGATCAGGATATGTTAATGCACACCCATAAACCTCCGTGCAGTCCCACAGTTCCTGTGCACACGGGGTCGCCCAGGATCAGGGACACAGAACCATTGGGAAGGCTGGAAAAGCCCTCTAAGATTGAGTCCAGGAACTTAACCCAGCACTGCCAGGGTGACCACTGACCCATGTCCCCAGCTGGCACATCCCCAGGGCTGTTAACCCCTCCAGGGACTCCACCCTGTGCCACCCTTTCAGTGAAGAAACAATTCCCAAAATCCAACCTGAACCTCTGCTGGCACAACTTGAGGCTGTTTCCTCTCGTCCTGTTGCTGTCACCCTGGGTGATTTCTGTCTCCAGATCCTTCTCACAGCTTCTCTCTAATTTACAATGTTTTTACAGCACTAAACAGTCTCAGATCAATAAAAATACTGATGGAACATAAGGAATCACTTCCATCAATCGTCCTCAGCCTGGCTCAGCTCCTGATGTCTGACTTTGGTTTGTTTTTTAACTTTCAACTGCTCCAGCCCATGGCAGCCCCTCTCCACTTGTGTGAGGGGAGACACCGAGGGGCAGCTCTGATCTGTGCTGTGACAGGGAAGGGCTGGAGCTGGGCCAGGGCAGGGTCGGGTTGGATCTCAGGGAAAGGTTCTTCCCCCAGAGGGTGCTGGCACTGCCCAGGCTCCCCAGGGAATGGGCACAGCCCTGAGGCTGCCAGAGCTCCAGGAGCTCCCAGGGATGCCCAGGCTGGGATTGTTGGGGTGTCTGTGCAGGGCCAGGGGCTGGACTGAATGATCCCTGTGGTCCCTTCCAGTCAGGAATTCCATGATTCCATATCCCACCACCTCAATGTCTCTGCTCACAGACCTCTCAAACTCCCCACCCCAAACTCCCCAGATCTGCCTGTTGCAAATGCCAGAGAAAATTTAACCTTCCAGCAGCTGGGAGTCTGTTTCACTTGAAAGGCTGGAGGTGAGGAGGGAAAAAGGTATCAAATCCTCATTTTTGGTGATGCAGCCTTTGCCCTGTACTTGTAGAGGGAACCAGGGGATGCTCCATCATCTCCCTCTGGGAATGAGGATGTAGGGAACACCCCAGGGCCCCTGCAACTGCTCAGAGGAGTTTCACCTTCATTTAAAGCATTTCAGTGGAGAAGCGGGAGGGAAAACTCAGCAGGTTTTTTAGGAAAAGAGACCCAAACTAATTAAAAACTTCTCCATTCTCCATCAGGAACTGGAGGATGGAAAATGTTTGGCCTGCCTGGAGTAGTTCAGGGTTTAAGAAAAATATTCCCAGTCCTCCATGGGCTGCCAGAGTCACCCCCCCTCCTGTCCTCAGGAGTCAGGGGCTGCAGGCAACCTTTGGATGTTCCTGGGAGAAAGGCAGGAACATCAGAGCCCACCAAGGAATGGTTCTGGTAGTCTTTGCTAAGTTTTATTTAAAGCCTTACAATTCAAAATCTGCTTCTAAACCACCTCACCCAGGTTCAGCCCCTCCCCTGCCCCCACCAGACTGCTCCCGTTTCCATGGGCAGCTTCCTGCCTGGGTAATTCCCTGGGCAGGGGCCAGGCCACTTCCCAGACTGCTGATAAGCCCAGCTGTGTTTATCTCCGCGGTTTGGGATCAGTTTTAATCCAGCCCAAGAGCCCAGTGATGCAGAGAGGGAAGGGCCCATTCATTCCAGGGAATGTTGGGCCCCATCTCCGACCTCCCCGCTCTGGGCTCGGGTTTGCATCAGCTGTGACTTCCTGAAGCTGAATTCCCTTTGTGTCCCTGCCAGCCCAGGCTGCTGGGAGGGAAAGGTGGGGAGGCTGCTCAAAGCTTTGGCTCATAATTCCAGGAGCCTTTGGAGTAGGAATGAATCCCTGAATCCCATCAGACTCTGCCAACAGCAGGGAAATCTCCTTTCATGTGCTGTCCTGAGAGCTCAGTGCAGTAAATATTACACCCAAATCAATTAATGGGAAAAAACAAACTTCTGACAGCTGAAGGCAGAAGAATGAGATTGATTGCAGGGAGCTAGGAGAGGATTTTAGGAAGTAAAATGTGAATCTGGAGAAGTTTACATGTGAGTGAGACTGATCCAAATGCCAGGGGTAAATGCCAGGGATAAAGGACACCTCTGCAGGGCTCTGCTGTGGAATACCCACAGCAGTCCCAGCTGAGGGCCCTCTCCAGGCACACCCATCCCAAAAGCTGCATTAACAGCACTCAGCCTTTCAGCCTTGAGCAGAGCAGACCCCCCCACACACACACATTTGGGGCTTTCTGTTCCTCTCAAAGACCTGAACTTTTGACCAAGCCTGGCACATCCTTCCCAAATCCCCTCCCATCACCAAGTGGAGCCTTTTCCCCACCCCACTCTATAAATACCACTTGTGCAGAGGTAGATGTGAGCTATTTATAGGCTGAACATACTGTACAGGGAGCAGTGTGACCTCCTCTTTATCTCGCCACGGAACAGCTCCTCCTCACCTCTTCTCTTCCCAGGGGTTATTCCCAGGCTCCTGCAGGTGCTGCCCATCCTGAGCACGCTCCCTGAACCCAGCTCTGCTCCCAAACCCTGCTCCAGGGCCCTGTGGCCCCTGGCTGCCCCTCACCTTCCTCTCCAGCTGTTACATTTCATTACCCAAAGCTAAAAATACAGCAGCCCTTTCCCCAGATGACTTTCCCCACCAAGTCACCATGGCAACAGATGCTCCCGGCTCAGAGCTGCGAGGGGATGTGGTCCATGGAGTCAGTCTCTTCACAGACAGAGCCGGGGCTTGGGAGAAGCTCTGGGATCTTTCCCATCCCAGCGTCTCCACAGGGATGCTTTGCCCTGATCCAAAAAAGCAGAGCCCTGTTATGTTTTAAGGATCACGAGGGGCAGGGTGTTGAGGTGCTGCTGCCCCAGGAGATGCCCTTTCCTCTGCCCAGCCTGGATGGCAGTAGAGAAAACCAAGCATGTGGATTTCCCCTCCCTGGGGGTCAGAAATCCCAGTATTTATTCATCCTTCCCTAAGTAGTGTGTTCATGTACTCCCAAATGTGGGCAGCTGACACAGAACTGTATTAGAGGATAAAAGAAGAGGTCCCAGGAAAAATCAGAGAACACGAAGGTCATCCTTCCCCATGGAATCACAGGGTCCTGGAATGATTTGGGTTGGAAGGGACCAAGGCTCATCTTGTTCCACTATTCCAGGCTGCTCCAAGCCCCATCCAACCCTGGCCACCCAACCATCCTGATTAACACCTTTGTTAATGACCTCAGAGAGGCAGCGGCCACAACATGAATTACATTCCCAAAGGATCTAAGACTGAGAAGAATTGGAATGGTGAAAGTGCAGCGAGGAGAAAGGAACAAATAAATCAATGAGGGTTTGGCGGCAGAAAGGGCTGAGGCAGCAGGACCAGAGTCAGGTCTAAAAGGTTTCCCATGAAAGTTTATCCTGATGTTTCTTCTTGGGTGTGAAGATTTCTGTTCCACAGGAGCCCAGAGCACAGCACTCCCTTCCCAGAGTTGTTTGAGCATTCCAGAGCTGTGTAGGGAAAGGGGGCAGATGTGTTTGCTTTTAATTCATTCCCTCCTCTCCTCCCATTGAACAGCTGCACTTTACAGCTTCCCGATTACCGAGCACATGTCCAATCACCCCCACCCTTCTCCGGGAGAAGGAGGGAAGAACCAGGGAAAAGAAGGATTCTTCATTACCTTTCTGAAGGGCACAAACAGCGCTGCCAGAGCCGGCCCTGAGTTGTTTAACTCCCCCAAATCCATCCTCATCCACCCCTCCCGCTGCTCCTGCTCCAGCTCTGTCCTCTCCCTGCTCCTGCCCGACCTTCCCGCTCATCTCCCTGGTCGGGTTTATTCCCGTGATTTCCCTGGGCAGCCATCGGGATTTCATGGTGTCTCCTGGAGAAGGAGGAACAACGATTCCCTGGAGAATTGATTCCATCACATCCCCTGGCCGCCCTCGGGTGTTTTGGGGTGTAAATCCCACCCTAAAAGCGTCATTACCCCGCAGCCAGCCCTGCCCAGCGCTCAGCGATCACCGCCATTCCCGCAGGGTTGTTGTCATTACTGCGATAAGAGGCGAGATAACACCGCCCCAGATCATCGCAGTCCTTAAGAGCACCTGTGGGCCCCCAAGTACGGAGGGAACGATCTGAAAGCTGCAAACAGCTCGTCCTCGAGTGAACCGGGGAGTGAGGCTTGCAACTACTACGGCTAAAAAAATGGAAATTTCCAGCCCTCCATCTGCTATTCTCACTCTTGGTTTTTTTGGGTGGGTTTGTTGGTTTTTTTTCCCCTGCCGCAAATTGCAACGAAGTGTCAAAATAACCCCGTTTTTATCTAATGGCAACGCCCCCCGCCCCCCACACGTATTCCAATGGGAAGTGTCAAAATATTTCCCTTGGTTCTTGGGATCTCAGCGGAGCCGCGCAGCAGCCGCGGACGGAGCTCTCCCCGCGCCCCCGGAGCTGCTGCAGCCTCTGCTCCTGTGGCAGCATCCCCCAAACCTGGCGGGAGCAGGGCTGCTGGAAGGGAGTAACCAGCAGGATTTACAGGGCTGCGGTGCTCCAGCGGCTCGGAGAGACACGGGGATGGCAGAGGCACAAACAAGCCAGTGCTCCTCAGCCTGGAAAAGCTCTCGGAACTCAGGCTGAGCCAGAGGGGTTGTTTGACACGGAATTTGGCAGATTTTTATTCATCTCTCCCTTCCTCAGAAAAAAGCAATGTTTTGTGGAAAAGACATTTTTGGTGCTGCTGTCCCCAAACACATTGGAACGTTTCCAGGTAACCTTTGGGAACCCCATTCCCCCAGAAGTGCGGGACAGAATTCCAGGCTGCTGCTCCCAGATCCACCCTCCAAGGGAAGGTTTTTAGGGATTGGGAATCCCTGAGGGCAGGCTGGGGGGGGCACTACTGCAATCCTGCAGGTGTCAGAAGGATTTGCAGAACAGCAGCTTCCATTCTTCCCTGTAAATTTCCCTGCAGGAGACCAGCAGGGCTAACCCTCAGCAGCAGGGGAAAGAAGGGTGGCTGTGCTGGGACCCCAGTGGTAAATCAGGAGGAAGAATCACATTCTCAGTGCCTGGGAAAGGGCCAGGCCGGGCCTCAGGGATGAGCTTGGAATGAAGGAAGTGAGGAAGGTGTTGGAGAGGAGAAAATCTGAGAGAGGGGAGGGCAGGACTCAGCTCGTGGAATTTTGGAATGGTTTGGGTTGAACAGAAGCTTAAAACTGATCCAGTGCCACCCCTGCCATGGGCAGAGAGAACTTTCACTGTGCCAGGCTGCTCCAAGCCCCAGTGTCCAGCCTGGCCTCGGGCACTGCCAGGGATCCAGGGGCAGCCACAGCTGCTCTGGGCACCCTGTGCCAGGGCCTGCCCACCCTCCCAGGGAAGGGCTTTGATTTCCACCTGTGAGGGGACAGGAGGAGGGAGGGGACATTCCAGGGACAGGGAAAAGCTATTTCAGGTGAGGAGCACCCTTGGTGTAAGAACAAATGGATATGAGGGAATTCAGCCTGAATGAGAAGCAAGTTCCAGAGGTGAGGAGTGACTGCAGCATTGGGAAATGGGGCTCTGTCTGTTCTGGGCAGCTTTGGTGACCAAGTCACCTCCACCAGCAGCAACCTCAGTCTCCAGAGAGCTCTTCCAGCCGGCTGGGAACATTTTTATTCCAATTTTTTCAGCCTTGGTATCCTGTACCAAATATTTCTGTGCACACTGCAGCAGTCAGCATAAACACATGGGGATTTCATGGTAATTCCTACAGGTTATTTCATGTCCTTACGGTTGATTTCATGTTAATTCCTACAAATGATTTCATGTTAATTTCTACAGTAGATTTCATGTTAATTCTTACAGGTGATTCTATGGTAATTTTTAGAGATGATTCCATGTTAATTCCTACAGACAATTCCATGTTAATTCTTACAGATAATTTCCTGTTTCTACAGGTGAGTCCATGTGAATTCCTACATGAGGGCTTATGTTCTGAGCTTCATCATCTGTCAGTCACTGCTTGAAACCTTTCCTCAGATCCCTGCCCTCCCCTCCTGCTGCATCCCTGGCTCCATGGATCTCTGTCAGGAGACTCCCCATAGTTTTTTTGGGCACCCACCCCCAGACCTGGAATTATAAATAGCAGCACCAGGATGGAGGGCTGCCCAAGCCAATGGCTCAGTTCTGCTCCCTGGATAAAAATCAGCTTTTTGTGCCACATCCACTGCAAATCCTTGTCACCCTGCAGGACTGGGTGTGGGGACAGCACCTCACATCCATTCCAGATGGGGCTTTGGTCCCCTGGCACAAACTGTGTGATCCTGAGGGGCATTGGCCGAGGCTCCACCACAGAGACCCTTCCTGTGACTTGTCCAACTCAAAACCTCTGTGGGAAAGGAGAGGGGCTCCAAACACCCAGACAAATCCAGGGAATTGCACAGCACCAGCACAGGCTCCTCCTGGGCTTCCCTGCCATGGATTGTTGACCATGGAGATGCCCTGGGAGCAGCCCAGAGCTCCCCTGCCCTGGGTGGGCTCGGGGCCCTCCCCAGCTCTGCTCCCCAGGGTGGGGCTGGGCTGGGCAACCAGAGCCAGGAATTCTGTGAGGCTTCCTGCAAGTTACCCAGCCTTGATGGAAAAGGAAAAAGAAGAAGAAAAGAGACAGAAAAAGAAAAATAAAGAGAAAGTTTTAGAAAAAAGATAAAAAGAAGAAAAATAATAAAAATAAGGAAATCAAGAAAAAAGGGGANCTATCCGCAAACAACCTTCTCCTCCGTCCTCCTTCCACAGAGCAGCACGGGGAAGAGAGCTTGTTTCCCTGAGCGTCCCCCACTGCAGCTCCCACTCATCCTGCTCATCCTGCACACCCCAGGCATCCCGGGCAACCCTG
>VYXD01001094.1:636056-647262 GCA_013397195.1 Hylia prasina | reverse complement strand
CCTGATTCCCCAGTCCCTGTCTGGTTCCCCAGTTCCTGCCTGATTCCCCAATCCCTGCCTGATTCCCCACTCCCTGCCTGGTTCCCCACTCCCTGCCTGATTCCCCAGTCCCTGACTGGTTCCCCAGTCCCTGCCTGGTTCCCCAGTCCCTGCCTGGTTCCCGGCACGCATTCCTGTGCCATTCCTGCGGAGCCGAAGGCAGCAGGGATGCTGAGGGCTGATGAAGCCCAGACACGCCTCTCCCTTTCCCTGCCCCCCGCGATTCCCTGTGGGAATCAGGCTGAGGATTCAGCCCCATGGCAGGGCGGCACGGAGCCCCGAGCCGCTCTGGACGAGCCCGGCAGGTCCCTGCGGGCAGGAGGAGCCGATTTTCGGGAAGGTGAAGCGGGGACTGTCCCCGTGAGGCGCTGCCCAGCCTGGGGGGCTCCGGGCACAGCAGATGCTGCTGAGCTGCTCCCAACTGCACGGGATGGACGGGTGCTGTGTGCTGTCAACACCGAGCTCCTTTCATTGCCATAAACCTGGCTGAACATCCCAAACAGAAAGGGGGTTATTAATAAATCAGCCCCGAGCGCAGGCGTAAGCAGAGCCTCACGCTAGATGCAGAGTGATTTATACACAAAGCAAAATAGATCAGTCTCACGTTGCTGGGAAAGGACACCAGATGCCTTTGACGTCACCTAAATTATCTCTATTTTTAAAAGTTACTCTTTCCCATTTGCTGCCAACTCAGAAAGTCCAATTTGCCAAGATAATCTATCGAGTGGGGATGAAGATTTCCAAAGTTGAAGTATCAGTCTCTTAGCAACCGTAGTACTCTTTGTATTAAACTGAGCCCAGGCGTCTCCTGGAGCCTTCTCTGCACCTAATCAGCGAATTCCCATTAAAGGCACAATATTGGAGAAACGTCACTTAGGATCCAGGATACATCTAAACACATTGAGTCCATGTTCTCTCTGCTCAGAGGGATATTTATAGCAGGGAGACATGTCAGGGAAGGATGTGGCATCTCTTATTCATGCAAGGGTCTGGATAAGAAATGAGAATGTCAGAAGAAAAAGGTGCAGCAAGAGCTGATAAGAAGAACAACATAAAATCATGGGAAGGACTTCTTCCAGCTGAGTCTGGTTCAAGTGGTGGCCTTTGGGTGGTGGGTAAAGGGGGGAGAAAAGAAAAGCTCCCTTTCCTCACCTGCTCTGCTTCCAGCCCAGTGTTTGGAGCCGTTTGATGCCTCCCTTTCTCCAAGCCTACCAGAGTTCTGGAAAGGGCTTTTGCCTCCCACATCCACATCTGCTTCTCCCAGCCCAGCACAAAGCTCTGAATGCTGGGAAGCTTCCCTTGGGTAACACCTCCAGGTGCTCTGCAGAAAGCTGCTGGAGAAGGGCCTGATACAGTTTTGGATGGAGAAGGGATGACACAAAGCCACCTCTCTGTCCTGTCCCTGTGGAGCTCCTGTCCTGCCTGCCCAGCAACTCTGGCCTTTGTCTTTCACAAATGTAACAAAAACTTCAGAAAAAAAAAATGGCAGCACGACTCCTGAGTCACTATTCCAGCACAGATGGCCTAAAGATGCTTCCTTATCTCTCTAAAGATGTTTCCTGATCTCCTTGCATCCCTGTGAGGAAACAGGAGGAGCCGATTTTCGGCCCATGGGGGTGGCCTGGGCTGTCCCCACCCTCCCAGGACCAGGGCCACTCTGTGCACCTGAGGATCAGAACACAGCAGCATTTTGGGATTTTAGGCACCATCCTCTGCCCAGGACCCCCACAGCTGCCTCCCACAGCCTGCACATGGATCACACTCACCCTGGGGGCTGCTGCTGGCCAAGAGTGAGGGCAAGGAGACATTTCCTGGTCCTGGAGCCATTGGAATTGGACCTCTGGACTTACAGGAGTGGGAGCAGCTCTGAGTTGGGCCGTGCCCTCCCTGCTGCCCTGCAGCCACCCCACAGCCCCGGCCCAGGGCAGGGGTGGACAGAAACACATCCCAGTGCTCACAGGTGTGACTGTCACAGCTGAGCCAGACCTCCAGGTGAACCTCCTGGAGCACCACACAACCTTGGATGGGAGCAGGATCCTGGGAAGCAGCCCTGAAGCAGGCACCAGGCACTCCCCCACCAAGCAAACAGCCACAGCTCCCAGAGCTTTGGGACCTCTCTGTTCCTTATCTGTCAACAGATAAGCAGAAAAGGAAATCAATTCCACCTCTCCTCTGCTCCAACTCCAATCCCATCTCTCTAAGTACTGCTGACCCTATTTCCAGAGCGCTCTCCAAAGCATCCCACGAATAATTCCATTATTGCCTGGGATTGTTGCTTATGATGTGGGGATTGCTCTGCACTCAAGGGCATAGGGAAGAGAGGCTGAGTGCCTTTGGATTTACAAGGCAGAGCAGCTTCCCCACCAGCTGGATTGTTCAGGCTGGTTTTGCTTCCTGGCACATGAAAAATCCTGGGGAAATGATCTTGAGATGAGTGTGCAGCACCTGATTCCAGAGGCACTGGGAGCAGTCAGTGTGACACTGCCAGGGACACTGGGAGCAGTGTGACAGGGAGCTGTGGCACTGCCAGGGACACACTGCAGTGTCCCAGCAGCAGGGTCAGTATAGCCTCAATACAAAAATTCAATATATCAACATATCCCCACAATATCCATGCACAGTGTGAGCACAGACACAGCACCCTAAACCTCCTGCTCTGCCTGGAATACAAAGTGGAACTGGTCCCAGCTTGAAATCCCATTGAATTTCCCCAGGCAATGATGAAGTTCCTTGATAAACTGACTCTGGAAGTATTTCTTGCAAATATGAATTGATTTAGACTGATAGGAAATAGAATCAAGAAACAAACCCACCTGACCGCTCTTGGCAGCTTGGCCATCAAATACATAATTCAATTCCAAGGAAACCCAGCTCTGGTCTGGATTTCCAGCATGAAGGAAGCAACTGCAGGAAGGGAAAGAATCCAGCACCAATCCCTTTCTCACAAAAGTGGTGCCTGCTGGGGCTCTTCCAGGGGTGCACAGCTGCCCCCCCCTGGGAGGAGGATCCTGGTCCAACACCTGGATTCAGAAGTTTGCTATGAAAATGTCTCAGGAGAGAGAGGGAATTGTCTCCCTAAGGAAGCAGTGAGAAGGGAGCAAAGTTCCTAAGCCAGTTCAGGGGGAAAACCCGAAGTTTCTGGTACTTTCCCTCTCCTCTCCATGGAAGCAGCCTCTCCCTCAAAGCACAAACTTCTGCTGGCTTGTCCCAAGCTGGGAAGCAGCTTTTGCTTCCAGAGGCTCCCACTTCCCTCTGCAGCTGATCCCACTGTGCTGGACAAAACCTGCCTGATATCCTGGAGACACTAAAACAACACCTCCAGAGCACTCAGGAAAAGCTGCTGTGAGTTCTGCAGGTTGCCAAGAGCTCCAGGGGATTCCACAGTGGCCAAGGAATAATGAGGAGCAGGGAAATCCCAGCTGAGCTCCTTCCACAGGCTGTATCTCTGCCAGCTGCCTGTGGAGAGGGGCTGCAGCCCAGCACAGGTACACCAGAGGATCCTGGACATGGAGGATCTGCTCCAGGACCTCCCCAGGCCATCCAGGACGTGGGGGAAGGATGAAAGCAGCTCGTTGTTCCTAGTCTCCATCTGATATTCTCTCCAAGGCTATTTTACCAACAGCACAGAAGAGCAAAACAGGAGGAAAAATCCCAAACAGCTCTGCCACTTTCTTGGAAACAGGGAATACCCTGAGCTGGAAGGAATCCACGAAGATCATCCAAGTCCAGTTCCTGGCCATGCACAGGACAGGCCCAAGAATTCCAGCAGGAGTTTATTTCTGCAGCACATCAGCTGCTTTCCCTCCTCCATCCCTTCCCATCCACTCCATCCCAGATCCCAGAAAGGGACTGGGAGTGCCCTCAAAGGTCACACATTCCCTGTGCCTGGATGAAGCTCACTAGGACAGTGTTCATGGAATCAGGGATCATCCAGTGTCACCCCTACCATGGGCAGGGACACCTTCCACTGTCCCAGGCTGCTCCAAGCCCCAGTGTCCAACCTGGCCTTGGGCACTGACAGGGATCCAGGGGCAGCCACAGCTGCTCTGGGCACCCTGTGCCAGGGCCTGCCACCCTCCCAGGGAACAATTCCTGCCCAATATCCCATCCATCCCTGCCCTTGGGCACTGGGAAGCCCAGCTGGGCTCATCCCTTCCCAAGGAAGGGCAGTGAGGGGATCTGGAATGCTCAGCCTGACCCAGGGACAGCTGCAGGTCTGCAGCTCCAGGGCAGTTCTGGGTCCTGGCAAGGGCAACACCAGGTCAGCGTAGATCTGATCCTCCCTCAAGGGCCCTTCTTCAAACAGTCCAAAGACCTCCACAAATGTTCCCATTCCATTTCAGGACCACATTTACTTCTGTTTATCCTGCAGGAAGGAGTCCCATGGATTACCCACGCCAGCAGTGCTGCTCCACTTTCTCCTCTCCCGAACACCTCCTCCAGTTCCATCTGACATTTGCAGCTCTGCTTTGGAGCAGACAGTGAACAACTGCTCCATGTTCTCCTTCTCCACACCCTTCTCCCACTCTGGGGCCTGGATTCACTGCATCCTGGGCTCTGCTCAGGCTGGAAGCCTTTGTTGAGCTGTCACAACTTCTTGTCACCTGTCCCTCCAACGTGGCCCTTCCAGCCTCTGGTGGACCCTCCGTGGCCACCAGAAACACTGAGCTGCCATCAAACCCTCACAAGAACCCCTCTCTGCTGCTGAGCCATTGGCAGAAGAAGAAAATAAAGAAACCTCCAGGCCCCTAAACCAATCCCTGAAACACCCAAGATGTAAATCCCACACTGCAGACTCCAGCACTGTTGGCAGAGCTCCCCAAGCAAACAGGAGCTTCCCCAGTTCACCGTGAGTAGGTCCCACAGGCCAGGAGCTGGGCCACATCCCCATGTCCAGCCCGGAGAAGGGACAGCTTTCCTGGGACAGGCTCCATTCCAGAGGAGCCAACATCCGTCTCCAGTGACCTCATGATGCCAGCACCCCTGCTCAAGGCTCATGGATCCCAGGGGATGGGAAGGACTCTGACCTCCCCTCCGTGGCCGGCCAAGGCCCCGGGTGGGACATGGGGAACACCTGGAGTCCCAGACCAGCCCACAGCCCAGGTCAGGAGCCTCCAGCCCCGCCATCTCCAGCAGGAACCATTCCCACCAGGCTCCCTGGAGGTGGAAGCAGCAGCTTGGGCACCTCCAGTGCCTCCCCCTGGGGCACCCCCAGCTCTCAGGTGGGCTGGTGAGGGCTGGCCTGGCCATCCCCTGAACGGCCCCATCCCAGAAACACGGAGAGAAACCATAGCTGGCAGGATCGGCCTCCTTCCCTCCTCGCTCTCCCTGTTCTCATGGAAAAGCTGCAGCACCATTCACACATAATCACAGAAATTGCTGCACATGGGTGCAGCTGCAGGGCCAGGGCAGTTCTCTCCCTTTGGAAAGCCCTCATTCCCTGATTCCTGTCAGTTCTATCCTTTTGGAGAGGCCTCAATCCCTGATTCCTGGCAGGTAATTCCTTTGAAAAGACCTCATTCCTTGCTTCCTGTTAGCTGTATCCCTTTGGAAAGGGCTCATTCCCTGGTTCCTGGAAGGTGATTCCTTTGGAAAGGGCTCATTCCCTGATTCCTGGCAGCCCCTGAGCCCAGAGGTCTCCCAGCACCAACCAGCGCAGCCCCTTTGTCAGCATCTTGCTCTGGGGTAAGATTTTGCTGCTCCTATCATCTAAAAACATCTCGGGAGATTTTGCTCCAGCCCAAATGGCTCTGTCTGAAAGGGTTTCCAACACCAAACATCTGCTGGGAATTCGGAGCAGGGTCTGGCTTGGTTTGCCTGCCCTTTTCCCAGCTTCAAACAGCTCTAGAGCCTGGAGCTTGGCTTCACTAAAACCCCCAGTTCCCCCAAAATCTGAAATAAAAACCGGCCTAACACCTCCCTCCATCCCTTTCCCACTTCCTCCAGGGCCTCCTGCATGGTCAGGTCACAGTTTCCTGTTGGTTTTTCTTGGGCTGAGCTCGCACTGGGAGAGACTGGATGGGCACAGAGTCTCTGCCCTGAGGAGCAGTGGGAGGAGAAGGCAACTGGGACCAGCCTGAAGCCCACAGAGGGTTCTGTGCCTCCCTAAATCCTGCACTGCAGGTTGAACTCTTCCCACGCCCTTGCCCGTGGCATCCACACCTGGGGGAGCATTACTGGGAAGCTGTGGCTGCCCCTGGATCCCTGGCAGTGCCCAAGGCCAGGCTTGGGGCAGCCTGGGACTGTGGAAGGTGTCCCTGACATGGCAGGGGTGGAGTGGAGTGAGTTTTAAAGTCCTTCCAGCCCAAATCATCCTGGAATTGTGTGATCTCTGTGACAAGTGCCTGTGTCCCACCCTGGGGTGTCCCAGAGCTCCTCAGGGCAACCAGGGCCTGCTGGGACAGTTTTCCACCTGGGAATTCCAGAGTTTGCTGGGCCAGAGCCAAGTGAACAAATTTGGTTCCCCTTTGTGCCAGGCTGGGCCATTTTAACCATTAACTCTGCTGGTTTCTTTGGGCAGATCCAGCCCCTTGGGAAGGTTTTTGTTCCAGCCACGCTGATCTGAGGAGGCTCCAGTGGAACCAAGGGACCTCCTGGTGCCCAGGGAGGGCAGAGCCAGGAGCACAAAGTGCCACACTTTCTACACTTCATTGGGAAGCTTTACAAATTAATTGGAGTACAAAGTCAGGTCTAATTGATGTTTGTATTGATTGAACTGCTCCAAGTCTTAATTTTGGTTGTAAAACTTCCTTTAAAACAGAGCCATTTATAATTAAGACAGGATCTGTAATTAATGGAGTTTTATACTCATAAAACTGCCTCTCTCATCAGTCTAAATTAAACTCCACATGAAAGTTGGAGCAAATTAAATACAGTAGATGCCAAAACTACTTTCTCTGAACTCTTGCTATTCTTATTAATGTCAAAACAGAAGAGATGTGAAGGTGTGGAAAAGTGTTGGAAATCCATGTTTGGAGAGGAGACAGCAGGGAAGGACACTATGGTCTGTGCCCACCCCGTGCAGGGTGAGCACAGAGACATCCCCATCACCTTCCAAACGAGGCAGGAGCCACTTCCCACATTCCAGCTGGAAAATTAATATTTTCATATTAAAAAATTAATATCTTGCCCCTCTTGCACCATTCTAACAAACACAAACCTGCTTGGAAAAGTGTTTTGTTCCACCAGAGTCACGAGGTCACCACGCCCAAGGGGGGTTGGCAGAGGTTCCCTTCACATGCCAGGGGTTATTTAAAACAAAGGTTAATTAAAACAAGGGTTAATTAAAAGAAGGGTGAGGATTGGTCTGCCCATGCCCCCAAATTCCCATTAATGAAACTCCTCAGCTCTGGTAACTGGTTGACCAAGTGACTCTTTCCAGCCTGATCCATTGGAAACCTTTGCAGACATCAACCACAATGTTTACACAGCCCAGACAATTCTGAGCTCGTGGCAAGAAAATAAATCATCGTGGACATATGTACAGAGCTAAAAGTTCCCCAATAAATCTGTTTGCCATTTCTGCCTCATCCATATCTAGGTAATTAGCAATTCCCTGCTTTAAATGCTCCCATTTAATTGGGGTTGCTGTTTACAGTGGAATATCATTTCCTCTTCCCAAAAGGGCCATTACTATTTTTGTATCATGGGCTTTTATGGCTGCCACATTCTGCTCTCCCCACTCAAATTAAAAAACTCAATGCAAGCCTCACCAAGTATTTATGGCTTGAAGAGTCCTACACACATCCCTGAGCTGACATCCAGAAAGCTTCTCACAGCTGTCCAGAGTTATCCAGGGCTATCCCACGGAACTCCAAACTCCAGCTGGAGCCCAGGCTCCTCAGTAGCTGCTGTGAAGAGGCTGCTCAGGCACTGGTTGTTCCCAAAGTCATCCTTTGGGATGCCCAGCTGCCCCAGGGACAGCAGCAATCAGGGACTGGGGGAGTCTCAAGGAGTGCTCTGGGTGAGGAACTCTGGCCAGTGCCACAGGAGGGTTTGTCCCCTCCCTGGGGATGAGGATTATCCCAGCTGCTCCTGAACAGCCATCAGCCAAAGCAGAGCAGGGGCTGATGGAGGTGGAGGAGGTGCCTCCCCAAAAGTGTGGGAAGGAAATGCCCAGGCAGCACCAAACCCTTTGGTCTGATCTGTTTTAGAGCAGAACCAGACGGGTCTGTGGCCCTCCTGCCTCAGAGCCTCCCCTTTCAGCCCATTTTCTTAATTTGTGCTGCTTTCATCCCATCAAAGCCTTGAAGCCTCAGGAGCAGGAGCTGGGAGAGGTAAGGGAATGCAGAGTGTTGATTATTAATGAAGCACATAAATTACCATACTGGTAATTACCCAAAGGAGTGAGGTTCAAAAGAGCCTTTCTCTGTTCCAGCAGCGATTCCCAGCCCAGACACCCAGCCCAGCCTGGGGCCAGCCCTCCCTCACAGCCAGGCTCACTCCAGTGCAGGACAAACTGGGATGGGACCGGGTCTGTGCCACCCAGAGCTGAGACCTCCTTCTCAGCCAGCAGATGAAGGGTGGCAGAATGAGCTGTGCCCATGGGCTGCTGCATCCCAGAAACCCCCCAGGATGGATGGGCTGTGACATCCAATCTTCCAGCACTAAGGAACTGAAACTCAGAAGGGTGAAGCTTTCTCTAGGAGCTGATCCCTAAAAGGTTTCTATTAGAATCAGAAACAGACTCTGAGGACATCACCAGTTATCTGATTCCTTCAGTGACAGCCCAGCTCCATCCATGGGAATTTTCCTGCCTCCATCACTGAGATCAGAATTTCACATTTGTAAAAGCAGCATGTTTTCCTTGGGAGACACTGAGTCCCTCCCCAAGCTCGGCTCTTCCATTGGCTGAGCAAAGGCACCAACCCTGCTCCTCCTGAGAAACATTCTATGGGCAGCTTCTCCATGCAGAGGAACTCCAGGGATGTGCCACATTTGGCTTCAAGCATTGCTGGGATGGAGAAACAGGTGCTCTCAACACGTCATCAGGGGAGTTTTTATCTGCCAGGCCTCCACACTGTGATTCCAGCCCCGGTTTGTGGGTGAGAAAGTGAAATAATCACACTCAACACCTGAAAGCAGCAGCTTCAGGTCTCTGTTATTGCAGATAAACCTCAGCAGAGACATCCCCAGAGACAGGAGTCAGCCCTTCCCCACAGCAAACCCCACAGCAACGCACACCAGGTGTACCTCGGGCTCAGGTGGCACCGGGGACACCCAGGTGGTGCCCAGCCAAGAGCCCTGGCCTCTACTCTCTTACAAGGGAAATAAACTGAACCCTTCAGTCACCTAAAAACTCCTCTGCAAGCCCTGAAGGGCAGTTGAGCAACAGCTCCTGAAGTGTGAGCTGCTGTCTAATCCCATCTCCTTCTGCCAGGCCTGAAGGAAGCACTTCAGCCTCACTCTCGTTGATGGAAGCTGCAGAAATCAAAGCACATCTCCTTATTCAAGCAGGAAAAAAGGCAGATGGGAGATGCCAGACCCAGTGCAGGACAGCAGAGAACCTGAGAAGGCAGACTCCCCCTCCAGAGCCCTGTATTTAACCAGATTCTGGATTTGCTTTGCTGCCATTTCCTCCGTTCATACATTCCAGCCTTTTCTTGTGAAAAGTGAGAGCCAAATAAAAAGGGAGGATGGGGAATCCGGCAAAGGAAAGCTGTGGAGAAACGAGCCTGGAAGGCTGCTGGAATGAACCCTGAAGGAGCCATGAGCTCCCTAAGCCCCTTCCCAGAATGGGGTGGAAGTGTCCCTCCTGCATCCCAGCCAACCCAAAGCCTGGATATTTTTACTGCTGGGCTGGAATGGCCATTCCTGGGCTTTGCCAGAACCTGGGCTTGGCTCCTGGGAGTTCCTCAGGGGAGCAATGGAAGCACTTGGGAGCCACGGGTAGGACCCTGAGGGCACAGGGGGGGCTCAGGTGTGACCCCACTGCCGGGGCTCCTCTGCCAGGACAGGAGGGATCCCTGCACACCCCTGCCCGAATCCTGGCCCTGCTCCTGTGCCCCTGGCTTGGCTGGGAAAGAACCATCCCGAGGCAATGTGTCTCCTGCAGAGACACATTTCCCCAAACCAGACCCAGACTCTCTGAGACACCTCATCAGCTCCCAGCAGCTGCCCCCACCCCGTGTCTGGGCTGGAAGGAAATGGCTGGATTTGATCTTTCCGTGGATGCTGGGACCTGGCCAGCCAAAAGCTGCACGTTTGCCACGCCTTCAGGGCAGAACTGAGTGAAAAAGCTCAGACTCAAAATGAAACACTTTGTTTTGGAACAGATGAGAATTCCTTTTCCCTCCATAACTTCCGATTCATGAGAGAAAAATGCAAAAATTCAAATGTGCTGATTTGGCTCAGATTAAAAAAAAATAGAAAAAAGTAGGGGCATCCATTTATTTTTAAACTCCAGTAAACTGAATAACCCCCTATTTGCAGAGTTGCATTGGGAGGCTGTGCCTGTCCTGAGGCTCCCCAAGTCCCTGAGGAACAGATTTGTACAATCAGGGATGTTGTTACTCCCGTGCTTTAGAGAGGGAACCTCAGCCCATTTCACTTCCACTTCCCCCAGGAGCAAAGCAGGACAGAACATCCAACTCTCTCTATTTTCTCATTTTGTCTCCTGCAGCACTGGAATCAAATTTACAAAGCAGTGACGAGCTCCGTTGAGTGTTTGTGCTGGGCATTTCATCCCTCAGACACGCTGGCAAACACAGCTCCCCATTTCAAGGGCAGAAATTGCTGTGTCCCCACACGGCACAACCCCCTCCTTATGTGCAAACGTGAGGAATTGGTGAGCACAAAACTGCTCCAAGTCCTTTGTACCTCTGGGAAGTAGCAGCAATTCCAATTGGTTCCAGAGCCCCGAACCTGCCCCTCCCCATCCAGAGCTGTTCACACAATCTCACGCCCTGGATTAGATTTCATTGAAAGGAAAGTAATGAGATTTGTGTTTCCCCACAAATTAAAAAGAAATTGCCCAAAAGAATAATCCTAAAATACAAAGTACTGCCTCATCCCAGATGTTTCTAATAGGCTTGTGTTCTAATGGCTTATTTAGAGGGACTTTTCCTAAATGACATCTTAATGATGTTCATTCAGCACCATGAGACACAAATATAATTCACTACCAAAGCTTGGGGGTTTTCTTTCTTTTGTTGCCCACCCCCCCACC
>VYXD01001094.1:610991-635982 GCA_013397195.1 Hylia prasina | reverse complement strand
AGCCTTTGTGCTGTTCTGCACTACTGAAGACTGAAAATTCCAAATGTCAACGTTTCTGGGAGTTCTTTTTCTTGCTCCTACTTGGCTCGTGCTGCCTGTGACCCCTCAGCTCCAGGCAGGACATGGGCTGGGACTGAGCAGCTCCCTGCTTGCCCAGCCCATCCCAGTTCCAGTCAGATTTGGGTCCCAGCTGCTTTCCCCACTGGAGAATGGTGCCAGGACTCTGCAGACGTGGGCACTGAGCTTCATGACCTCCTGTCCTGTCATCCTACGTGTGATGCTCCTGTGGGTCCTGCTGTTGTCCCAGCACTGCCACTGTCCCTCCCTTTTGTCCCTCTCAGCTGGGATCAGGCCACAAGAGCCCTTCAGAGGGGGGGTGAACAAGAGACCAAAGCAGACAGGTCCTGGCTCAGCTCATCCCCCAAACCCTACCTGGTGCAAGGCCCGGGGTGCCCCAGAGAGCCCCTGGCCAAGCCCCCCTGCCCAGCATCACCCACCCGGCGAGGAGGGAGGGCAGGACCTTGGGCTGAGCCAAAACCACGGCTCAGCTTTAACTCATTTCATTTGGAGAGTGAACAGCCTCAGCCAGGCTGGCACCAGCCCTAGAAGCTGCAGTGCTCTCGCCCTGCAGCGGCTGTTCTGGCACCAAGGGCTCCCAGAGCATTCCAAAGCTGCAGCTCCTGCCTGGCCCTGGGAGCTCTGCTGCTCTCCCGGTGCTCCTGGACACTCCCTGCACCCCTGGACACTCCTGTGCTCACAGACATTCCCTGTGCCCCTGGACACTCCCTGTGCCCCTGGACACTCCTGGCATCCAGGGTCAGATCAGAAAGCAAAGGGGGCTGAGCTCTCCTGTTCCTGCTGTTCTTGGAGCATCCCTGTCCCTTGTAGCCCTGCCTGGGGGTCTCTGCATGGCCCCAGGGCCTGGGAGCACCACGCTCCCTGGCAGAGGGGCACCCCACGGATGGGTGCCCGAGGCTGGACTTCCCAGGGCTCCTACAGATCTGCTTTGATGTCACTGAAGCCAGAGCTGGGAGAGCAGCACCTCCCGCTGGGCTCCTGCTCCATGCCCGTGTCCCCCGGCCCCACCTGGCTGTGGCCCCGGGCTCCAGGGACAGCAGGACACGGCTGCACGTGGCTCTGGCTCTGGCTCCTGTGGCTCCAGGAACAGCAAATCCAAGGCTGGAGGCAGCTGCTCCTCTCAGCTCCTCCCCAGCTCCAGACCCTGTGCCCTCCGTTCCCTCCCACCCGTCCTGCCCCTTCCCACTGGGGCACAGCCCCCCTGTCCCTCCCCTCTCCTGCTTCCCCGGCTCTGACTTGTTTGGAACATGCAGTGCAGATCCTGAGGGAGCATCCTTGCACGATCCATTTAATGAACCCGGCCTTGGCACCTCTTTCTCATCTGAGCTGAGGCTGTGATGTCTCAGGAGTCTGGGCAAGGGGAACTGGCAAACAGAGAATTCCAGCCAGAGGGAGAGGACAACCAGGTTTAATTCCCGGTACTGCTGACATCCCTCTGTTGGCCTCACACCCTGCTCACTGTGCCAGGACCCTGGCCTTGGCCTCAGGACAGGAAAGGCACTTTCTGGCACAAAGGGACACGGGGACAGGAACGCAGTGTCCCTCAGCAGAGCCCTGCGGGTGATGGATATTCCCTGGAGCAGCAGGGCTGGGATCCTGACAGTGCCAGGGGAAGTGTCCCCACCCCAAACTAGGAGCACCGACCTTGACATCTGGTGATGATTCCAAAGGCTCTGCTCGAGTGGCATCTGAAAAAAGCCCTTCAAAGGCACTAGGTGAGACCCCCTCGGTCACTGGGTTTCTGTCCCTGCCACTGCTGCAGCGGCATTGTGCCACCCCCGTGTCACCAGCAGGGACCACAGGGACATGGGCACTGGGGAGTCCAGGCAAAGCCACTGCTCATGGGGGGCTCTGGCAGCTCCCAAGGCTGTGGTGGCTTCTCCCCCTTCCCAAGTCCCTCTGCTGCCTAGTAAACAGGCACAGAGGAATTGGCCCCAGCCAAACCATCCCAGTGAAGGGCTGTGAGCAGGGATCTGTCCTTCTGCTTCTCCAGGGTACATCTAACCCCTAAACCTTCTCATTTAGGGGGAAAACCTGTTTCTGAATGTTCCCCTGTACAGATTCAGTGGGGTTTTGCAGGTGTTGGTGCCTTGGAGAGGAGGTTGCTGTGAGGAGCCAAGGCATCGATTCTGCTGGGCTGGGGCTTGATTACAGTTGATGTGCTGAAGGGAACATCACCTCCTGGCTGCCATCCCTGTCCCCACAGCCCCCAGGGACACCTGGCACTGCACTGCCCCACCAGCCTGGCAGGCAGAGTAGCAGGATCATCTCCAGACCCTGCAGGATCCTGAATCAAGGTAATTAAAGGATGGATCTGCAAAGACCAACTCTGAGACCCTGTCTGAGTGAGCAGAGCCCTGGCAGCCCCACAGGCCCCTCGTGTCCACCCTGCTCCTGGGCTCTGCATCTAGGGCTGCCCTGCTGGGATTCACCAGAGCCATCCCTGTCCCAGGTCCTCAGCTAGCAGCTTGGCCAGCCCTTTTCCCAGCCCTTTTCCCTGCCCTCCCTGAGCTCCTGAGCCCAGCACTGAGAGGCCCCAGAACTGAAATAAAGAGTGAATCATTTGCTCAGCACTCAATGCCACCAAGGGATGCCTAAGGCAGCTTAAATCTAGGGGAAAGGCCAGGTTTGTGCCTCTGCCTGCACAGTTAAGTGGGAAGAAATGGCTTTCCAGAGGGATTTTCAGCTGGGGACCAACTGTTTGAGTCCCCAGAGCTGCTGGGGACTCAAACAGTTGGCTCCAGGGAGCACTGAGGTTGCTCCAGGGCCTCACTCCTGTGGCTGGGGAAGGAGGTGGATGGCTGGGACAATTCCCACCTGATCCAAAGGAGAGGCACCATCATGGCCCTTTATGGGCTGGGGAGGATGTCCAAAATCTGTTCCTGTGGCACTGCTAGCCCTGCCCAGCCCCAAAAGCCTCAGGCAGGAATTGATGCCTCCCTTTGCCAGGGAAAGATGCTCCGGACAGACTGACCCCATCCCAAAGGATCCCTGGGAGCTGGGCCAGCAGGGAATAATGACCTGTTTAGGACCCGGCTGGGTGAGCACAGCACACCAACACCTCTCTGAATCCACAGCTCTTCCCATCCTGGAAAATGGAGCACACAGAAGCATTCAGCCTCCAGGGAATGTCCAGGGAATGTCAGAGCTCTGGGCTGCAGGAACCCTGTCCCAGGCAGTGGCACTGCCTGGGGAGCAGCTGAGCAGAGCAATAAGGCAGCAGGTGAGGATGGGACCCCTGGCTGCATCCAGGAATAGCAGGGACTTGCTA
The DNA here is from genome assembly GCA_013397195.1 of Hylia prasina. Taxonomy (NCBI): domain Eukaryota; kingdom Metazoa; phylum Chordata; class Aves; order Passeriformes; family Sylviidae; genus Hylia; species Hylia prasina. The sequence continues at coordinate 632,633 of VYXD01001094.1, read as the reverse complement.
AACGCAGGTTTAAGACCAGAGATCGAAGAACTTGTAAAATTAATGATCCACCCTAGGAGCTTGCATCAAAAATTAAAAATCCCTATTAAAAATTGGATAAACGTGTCACAGCCAGATTTAAATGCCTTTTACAGCAGATTTGCTCCATTTCTGTGGCTGGAGGGGACACAGGCAGCACATTCCCAGCCACAGCAGCATCGCCCTGGCAGGACCCATGGAATGCCAGGGAGCACCAAAGCCTCAGCCTCACCAAAGCCCGGTGAGAGAGACACCCACAGCAGACCCAAAAGGAGCTGCACCAAGGCACAGTTTGGATCCCACTCCCCAAATCCATCTTTTTCCAGCTTGAACAGGCTCCATCTCCACTACAAAAATCCAGAAAACCTCCAGCCCTGCTCAAGGATATCTGAGTATCCCCTCCCTGTCTCACCAGCCCGTTCCAAACTGTGTCAGCATAGCTGGAGCTCAAACCATCCCTTTAATTGTTGTCCAGATGGTGTCCCTGTCATTTTAATTTGTTGGCAGCCAGTCCCATTTTATTTGTACTCTCTTGCTGCAAGGACTCTTTCCTTGGAGATGCTGCCGCTGCCTGTTCCTGGATTTAGGGGGCTGACAGTCCAGGTGACACATTCCCCCTTGGGAGGGGGTGTGGGACAGGGGGAGCAGAGCCCTTGGAGCCCTTCCCAAGGCTGGGTTTGTCCCCTTGGAAAATCAACCTGCCAAAGCCCAGACTCCTTGTCCAGGGCTAGAGATGTAAAGGAGAATGGAAATACTTCTGTTCCGGAGTTTCCCCCCATCCAAAGCTTTTTGCCACCTTCCTGCTGAGGAGCTCAAGTGCTGCAGAATCTCAGAGCTCATCCCCCAGCTCCAGTGGTCCCGATGGCAGCACAGCAGCTCAAACCCTCAGAAGCCGAAACTCCTCTGCAGAGCCCCCTGTGCTCCCGCCCTTTGGGTGTCCACACACTGCACTGCCTGTCTGGGGAGGGAGTGATGCTAATTCCAGGGAGAAAGAGCTTTCCTGGAGGCTGAGGGAGGAAGGTTGGTGATGCTGGATGAGTGTGGCACACAGGACCCTGCTGCCACAGAGAAGGATTCCCAAAGGGAGCTCAGGAGAATGGAGCTGTGCTGGGCAGAGGCCTCCCCTCAGCTCCCAGGAATGCTGGCACCTGGAGACTCCTGATGGGACAGAGCACAGGGAATGACACCCACAAACCTCTGACTTAGGGGATCCCTGCAGCCTCCTCAGGGCTGAGCTGTCACAGCTTCAGGGACAGGGACCCACCCCACCCCCATCCAGGAACTGTCTGGAGCAAATGGGAACCTGCAACTCAAGAATTCCTGCAGAGTTCACTGGGCAGGCCCTGGCACAGGGTGTCCAGAGCAGCTGTGGCTGCCCCTGGATCCCTGGCAGTGCCCAAGGCCAGGTTGGACACTGGGGCTTGGAGCAGCCTGGGACAGTGGAAGGTGTCCCTGCCAGGGCAGGGGTGGTACTGGGTGAGCTTTGAGGTCCCTTCAAGCCCCAAACCTTTCTAGGATTCGGTGATCCTCAGGACATTAACACTGCACCAGATTTTATCATTTCTTTAGCGAGGCTGCTCCGTACCTGGAACTCCCAAGTCCCACACAAGGAAATCCACACTGGAATTGCAAGCTGTAGCTGGAATACTGGCAGAAGGAGCTCAGCAGAAGGGAGAGACAGAGCTGCTCCTGTCCCCAGCAGCCTGAGCATGGTGCTGGCACAGTTTCATATTCAGGGACATGAAACCCCAGCACAGCTCAATAGCAGACAGAAATAATTCCATTTCCAGCCATGGCCACTCACAGCAGCAATGCTGGGGATGAACCTCCCTTGGAAAAGAGCTCTGGGAAACAGCAAATGAGCTTTATACAGTCCCAGCCACTGCATTAATGCTTGCAGGGCTTGTACTGAGAGTGAACATGGGGAGCTGTGAAGGGATCCATGTCCAGAGCATCGCCTATCCCAGGAGAATTCCTTTCCCTTTCCCTTTCCCTTTCCCTTTCCCTTTCCCTTTCCCTTTCCCTTTCCCTTTCCCTTTCCCTTTCCTCCCTCTTTCCAGGTGTTTTTCCCTCTCCCTGGAGCTGAGCAGGCTCAGCCTGTTGCTGCTCCATGACTCAGCCCACTGACTAATGCCTGTCTCCCCTGGGTCTCCCTCCCAGAGCACATTCCTGCTCCTGTTCCCTGGATCCCACCTGGAACACGGAAGATAATCAGCCCTCAGCTGGGGAGGCTGGAGAGACTCTGTCTGTCCTTTCCCTTCTGTGCCATGCCCAGGGCAGGATTAAAGTGCCAGGGAAAACTCAGCCTCTGGAGAGGGACAGAAGCTGTGGCACAGCAGCTCTGGCTCTGCAGCCTTCCTGATAACAGCACAGAGAAGCAGCCCTGGACCAGCCACAACCTCCTGGCTCACGGGATTTTTGTTAAATAACAGCCCCCAAAGGAGCCTGGTTGGTGGCAGAGCCCTGCAGGACACGGCCCCTCCTTCCCAGGATTGTCAGCAGACCTGCAGAGGAGGGTGAGCAGCCCTGACCTGGGCTGATTTTCAGAGGCAGGGTTATAATGGCACAGCTGTATTTGTGATGTTGGGGCATTTTACCTGTGGTAAATGTGTCCCCAGAGTGTCCCCAGCCCCACGAGTGCCACCCTGCCCTGCTGCTGGGGCCCCTTGGCCCTGCCTGCATTACTGGCCAGCAGGAGACAGCTGCTAATCCCAGCTCCATGTGGAGCAGCACTTAACCAGGACCCTTAAATTCCCTCAGGAGCTGCTTCCAGTGGACTCTGGAGCTACTCAGGGATCTGTTCTACACCCAGGAAAGAGACCCAGGTGAGAGCTGGTGACAGAGGGGAGGTGCTGAGAAGAAGCAGAAATCAGGCATCTGCTGTGGTTTATAACCCATAATGATGGGAAAGCCTCCTGGTGAGGGAAGTCCCCACATTCCTGCCCTGTATTCCCTTGCATCCCAAGCTCCTGCAGCCCCTTTTCCTTGGCTGTTCTGCTCACACCTCCAGTTCAACCAGCAAAACCCTGGCATTGCCACCCTAGAGCTTGACCTCAGGGGCTGCAAGAAGCCCAAAAATCTCTCCCAGTCTAGAAAAACTCTACAGACACCCCAGCCCCACCTGAGGCAGCAGCTCTGTGGGTGAAGCACCAGATGCCAACATTGCCCTGCAGCAACGTTTTCTCCTGCTGACTCCAAAGGAACCTGGCTCAGGTAAGGGTTTGTTGGGATGTCTGCCTGGACAAATGCTGCTGCTGTGGTTCACAGTTGGGTTTCTCTGCAAGGCCCTACTTGAATCTCCCCCAAGCCCGCTTATCATGCCTCTCCCTTCAGGTGAGATTTGTCACATTCCCACTCTGGAAACATTTTTTCCTCCTGACAATACCCTTTACATAGTGCCTGTGGAGGTGGATGACTCAAGCTTGACATGATTATTTCCATCCAGCATTTTTTATTAAAAATACTCCTGATGGTTCAGAACGTGAGGACAGGAGCTGCCTTGAAAGGGATGTGGAAAGCTCAGAGTCTGCACAAACTGTGCCATGATTTTATGTCAACCAACAAGAGCCAGAAAATCTGTGTAAAACAGCCCCTCACAGCCTGAATTTATCATTTCATGCATAGAAACCTCCAAGCACATGGCAGTAACATCCACCTGAGACTACTCCATGCTTCCAGTCCCTCAGAGCCAGGTTGTGGATGAGCTGCCACTTCCAGCTCTGCTATTTACCCGGAGTTACAAAGTTAAGGATCTCCTGATTTACCTCTGGGCAAGTTAATTCCCTTTGTGACAGCTCCCAAACACCTTCACACTACTCCAGCCCCACAAATAGCAAAGGCTGCTGCTTGGAATAGACACCCATCAGCAGAGTGACCTCTCCTCTGCCAGCCTCCCCCTGCTGCCAACAGCAGCATGGAAAAAAACAGAGTGGGGTTAGGGATGACAGATGGCTGATGCAAGGCAGGAAACTTTTGCAGGGAAAATTTCCTGTGCTCTCCTGAGGCCTCAGCTGGGAAACTGGACACGATTCTGGTGTCCCAAACATGGGGAGGACATGGAATTGTTCAAGCAAGACTGGAGGAAGCCGTGAAGTTGACAAAGGGACTGGAGCACCTTCCCTATGGAGACAGGCTGAGAAATTTGGGATTGTTCGCTTGGAGAAGGCTCCAGGGAGAGCTCTGAGCCTCTCCCAGTGCCTGAAGGGGCTCCAGGAGAGCTGGAGAGGGACTGGGGACCAGGGATGGAGGGACAGGACACAGGGAATGGCTTCCCACTGCCAGAGGGCAGGGATGGGTGGGATATTGGGAATGAATTGTTCCCTGGGAGGGTGGGCAGGCCCTGGCACAGGGTGCCCAGAGCAGCTGTGGCTGCCCCTGGATCCCTGGCAGTGCCCAGGTTGGACACTGGGGCTTGGAGCAGCCTGGGACAGTGGAAGGTGTCCCTGCCAGGGCAGGGGTGGCACTGGATGGGCTTTGATGTCCCTTCCAACCCAAACCATTTTGGGATTCTGTGATTCTAAATATTCATTTGGAAAATAACCCCTCAGAGAAGAGGCAGAGAAGCACTTTGAGCGTTTGCCCCAAGCCCTGGGCTCCTTCCCCCTTACATTACTTGAAATCAGAGCTCTTTTCCATTTCCTGATCTCCCTATTCTCCTCCAGCCCTGACCTGCAGCTGAAACAGGGAGATCTCCTGGATATTCCCTGTAGGATGAGCTGGGAGCAGGGTCAGGCTGCAGCACCGTCCCCCTGCAGCATCCCAGAAACCCTTCCCAAGTGAACAGTGCTGACACACACAGTGCCAGACACAGAAAAAGAAGAAATCTGCTGGAAAGAACCCAACAGATCAGGCACTTGTTGGAGCCTTGAGTGCAGAGGAACGTTATAGAAAATTCCCAGTGACTCCTCCAGCTCCAAACCTATCATAATTTAATCTGTGTGACTGGAATTTCTCAATAGGCTGGAACTCCCTCAGGACCGAAATCTCATTGAAAAAGAAACCAAGGAGAATTTTGGCATCTCTTCCCCAGCCTGGAAGATGAAATGCAAATCTGTTATTGGCATCGAGCTCTCACAGCTTGATCCATCCACAGAGCTCCAATAGCCTGACATTAAATTCTCAAGGAAGAACATTTTGTTACTCATCCTCAGACAGTTTATGCTTAAAGGCAGAAAGACTAATTCTGTTTGGGGTTTGGGCAGTGAACCTTCCCCAATTACCAGCACAGTCAGGCACTGATCTGGTATTAGAGACAAAACACAGGGAGATGGAGACTGCTGACTTCATTTTAAATATAAATTCCAGAGGCTGAACGCTGCTGGCACATGGAAAAGCATCTCCAGCTTCTGCTGCTGCTCTGGCTTTTCAGACACGAATCAATTTGGTGCCACTCCCGTGTTTGCAGGTGGAGGAAGATAACCTGAGGTGGAGCTCCCGTGTGCTGTCCCAGAGCTGGGGACTCCTCACGGCAAAGGCACAAAGCCCTCGCCAAGAAGGGTGTAGAGCAAAGGCTGCCCGGAAAAGAATGGATTCGAACACGAGCCTGTGCTTAACAGGCAGGGAATAAATGGATGATGAGGTAAAGAGCTCTGTCCAAACTCCCGGGGGCTCTTTGTGAGAGGAGGAACGATTCCCCCCTGCGCGCGCGCTCCTGGCACGGCCACCTCAGTGGGACCCGAACCGGCAGCACGCGGCTGCTCCTTCTCCAAAGGCGGCTCCTCCACACCCAAATTTCCGCATTTGCCGTTAATTAACGGCGACGACCCGCGGCTCCGGAGCGCCGGATTCTCCCGGGGCAGGCGGGGCTGGGCTCCGGCTCCTCCCGCAGCTCCCGCGGACAAAGCGATGCCCGAGGGCTCCCGGATCCGCACGGGGACCGGGGACAGCAGGGGAAGGGTGGAACTGAGGCTGGATTTCCTTCCCTCGCCCAGCACACGCTTCCATGCCAAGGGAAGGCAGGGGACCAAAGCAGGAACGAGCGTCCCCCGTGCCCTGCACGGCCCTGCCAGGGGTTCCAGCCCCGGGGCCCCTCGAAGCAGCTCCTGACACGTCTCTGTGAATCTCACAGGCAATTACAGCGGCCGTGCTTTAATCGGGACGGGAATAACAGAAAGTCCTTGTTTGTGCTTGGAGTGAGCTGCAGGATCTCCTCCCTCCTGGTGTGTGCTCACCCTGCATAGGGATGAGGCAAAGCTGTGCCTGGCCATACCATTGGCATCTTTGGGATGAGCAGAAGCTGAGCCAGCTCAGTTCAGCTGAACTCAAACCTTCAAGCCAAGTTCCAGGAGAAGAGCCCAGAACGTGACCTTGGAAGTCCTGGGGTTCCTAGGTCTGAGCTAAGCTGCACTGAAGTGGTTTCTCAGGTTGTCTCTCACCTGAGCTGTGTCCTCACACCCTCATTGGGAACAGGAAAACACTGTTGGTACATGAGCTAAACTCATGTAAAGCTCACAAACCCAAATCCAAATGCTCCGAGTTGGAAAGGCTGGGAAATGAAGGTCTCATTTACCAAAGCACACAAGAAAAGGGGCAGGGTGGGCAGAAATGTTGGCCTCCTGTTTCTCAAAAATGCCTCCAAGCTGTCCTGGAAGGGGCAGTTCCACCTTGTACCCCTTCCCTTGATCCTTCCCTCAAAAAGCTCTCCATCAAAGCCCCTGACTCTGACCATGGCTTGTGTCCACTGGAGGGCAAACCAAGAGCTCCAATTCATTCCACAATACTCAAAGACTGGCTGTCAACAACTAACTCTAATTATTGAACTCAGAAATTACCCTGGTGAGCCACAATTCCTCTATAAAACACACCTTCCCCCCGAACCAGATAGGGAGTACCTGGCCACGCATCCCGGGCCAGGCAGAGGGGATTAACAACAACAGCTTCCAGGGGGAAAATGATGGGATCCTCCAGGCAGCACACGAGGACAACCTTCCTGATGGCCTGTGCCAGACTAAGGCTGCTCTGTGCTCCCTACCACTGATCTGGAAAATGGAATTTTAAAGCTCTTTCCATCTTGTTAAGCCACAAGCTACCTCCATGCATCTTCTTACCTTGAGACATGGAGAGGAACCTCCCTTTGGGAAGGCCTCAAAGCAAATGAGACTTGGTGGGAAGAACAGACTCAGCTCTGCAGGGTCCCAGGGAAGACTAAAGACATCTTTGGGACAGTATGAGCCTAAATTTTCTCATTTTGTCTGTAAAATGCAGGCTTAAGGTTTCAAAAAGCTGCAGAAGGACAAAAGCTGCAACCAAAATCACTCCACAGCTCCCAACACAACTTTGGTCAGGGATGTTCTCTGTGTCCCCGACCTGCTGAGCTGTCCCACTTCCCACCTGCCTTCCAAGCATGGGACACCAGGGAGGAGGTGCAGAGGAGCCCTCCCCACCCCCAAGGCCCGGGCAGCACTCACCATCCAGCTCCTCCACGGAGATGTTGGCCAGCTGCTCACTGTCGCTGCCAGCCGAGAGCGAGCGGTTCAGGTAATTGCCCTTGTACAACAAGCCAGCTGTCACATGGTGGAATGGCATCTTCTCCCTGCCACCAAAATGGGAAAAGAGAGGGTGATTGTTGTCATCTGCCTTTGTTTGATGGGAACGAGCAAAGCCTGGCCTGGAGGAGGGGCTGGACCAGCACCCCAGGCTGAGGTTGGGTGTGAGAGGGGTGGGCTGAGCTGGGACCCAGTGCCTGAGGCAGGAGCCGAAGGAACAAACAGCAAAGCAGCTGCTGCCTCTGGGTGCTGGAGAGGAGTGAGGGGCAGAGCAGTGGAGCCTTAGGAAAACAGGATTTCCCAACACTCAGACTGCAGATTTCAGCCTTGGTAATAATTACAGAGAGCACAGAGCTCTGCACTGACCTGCAGGTAAAAGGTTATAGGTTACTCCAAACATTGTGGAGTGTTTGGGTTGGAGAGGACCTCAAAGCCCATCCTGAACCACCCCTGCATGGGCAGGGACACCTTCCACAAGCCCAGGCTGCTCCAAGCCCCAGTGTCCAGCCTGGCCTTGGGCATTGCCAGGGATCCAGGGGCAGCCCCAAGTGCTGCCCAGCAGCAAAACTTCCAAAGGCATGGAAGGGTCTGGACACCCCTGAGACCCCACTAGGAGCATGTAGCACCCTCAAAGGGTTCAGCCAACCACCCTGAGCAAGGTGTTTGTCACTGCAGGGCCCCAGCTCCAGACTCCACTGAGAGGAGAACATCCACATTCAAGCAGGACCCCACAAAGAAAATTCCCATCTCCCAAATCTGACAGCTGAGGAGAAATCTTGCTCCAGGAAGGCTGGAGCAGGGAGGTGTTTGCAAACCCCACAGGTCCCAACCCCAGGGAAGGGCAGGCATTGCCCAGCCAGGAGTGGGAATTTCTGTCAGCAGCACTCACCCTGTGATTTAGGAGACACGAGGAGGAGGCGAGTTTGCCAAAGCCAATTGAAATATTAACAGGAAGATTCGTCATGCCCAGGGCTGGATTCAATCAGCACAAGCCTGTCCTGGGCCTATTGTGCTTTGGGCTGCACATTTCCAGCAGAAATAAATCAGCAGAGTCCCCAGAGCCACCCAGAGCTGGCCAGGGACTCCCCGGGGCTGGAGGTGGCCAGGACAGGCTGGGAGTGCCTCTGAAAGCCCCACTGCTCTCAGTGCCCGGGGCAGGCATCCCCCACCTCAGGGAGCAGGGCCCAAGGGCACCCTCAGTGCTGCCAGGTTCTCTGCCTCGGGAGAGAGGTGCCACCTCTGGAATGCTGCTCCAGCCAACAGCACAAGCACCAGGATGATCTGGCTCTGCCTCAGCCATGTGTTCCCAAATAAACCAAACATACAGACAATATAGATGGATTCCTTTGGGAACAAAAGCCTTCCTGCCTCCCTGGGCTGGGAACAGCTTTGACAGACCCCCCAGGAGCAAACCAACCTGGAGACACAGGCAAGCACAGAGGGAGAGCCAGGAGGTTCCTCTTGCACTGCTCAGCACGTTCCAGGAATTTCTCTGGCAGTAATTATGTAAATAAATCCTAATCGTAACTTTAAGTATTTTTATTTGGGAGCCAGTTTGCTCCAGCAGCACATTAGAAACGTAAACAAGGGGTTCTGTTTTATTAAGCACATCTGTAATTTCTCAGCCCTTGCCAATTCATAGGTTTCACTCTGAGACCTTGCTCCCTCTGACACCTGCTTGGCACTAAAATAGGAATTTTACCTGGCCAAGGGACACTCAGAGGCAATGCCAGCTGTGGTATCACTGAGAGACACTTCCAGTCCTTTGCACCACCTTCATTTGTTTCCAGGCCCACCACAAACCAATTCCTGATTTCTCTGGATAATCACCCCCCCAGAGTTGGAAGGGACCCACAAGGGTCATCAAGTCCAACTCTTGGACAACCCCAAGAATCACTAAAAGCAATTACACTGATTTTTCAAATCACTTGGAAAGGGTTTAAGCCTCCCCCTGGGGTGAGCTTGCACTGCAGACTCAGTGTTGGGTGAGTCCTTGGGGCTGGGGTCTGACACCCCCTGCCCCAGCCCCTGAATGAAGGACACTCCAGCCCTGCACTCCCTGAGCTCACCCACAGATGGAACAGCAGCAAACCATGCATATAAAGCATCCCTGAAATCACTTTCACAGCCTTGGCTTCTACAACCATTAAAAAAATGACAATGCCTCTCCCCTGAGGGCTGGAGAGCTGAAAATCAGCTCCTACCTGGATCCTGTGGTGTGTTTTAGTGCTGGAAGAGAGCCATGATACCCTGGAGTGAGAAATCCTGGATTAAATTCTGCTGCCCAGATATATTAGGTTTTTTAAAGCTGTAATATCATTCAGCAGAAACCCTGCAGAGCCTCTGGAATCCAGCACCTCTCAGCTCTAACAAGGGATGCTCCAAAGGGGCCCAGCAGCAGAGGCCCCAGGGAGGTGTAGCTGCGCCTCAGGAACACTCAGCACCCTCAGACAGGAACCTGCAGCCAAACCCAAGCCTGAAAGGGGGAGAAAACAGCAAAAAGGGGCCCAGGAGGGGCAGGCAGTGCGACAACGCCAAAGCACCGGGGGTGGGGGGCGGGGGGAAGCCCTTGAGGCTGAAATCCATAAAAGCTTCATGAGAGTATGCAGGTGCTCGATGCCTGTCTGGGATAAAAGGGCTGTCCTGGTCCAGGCTGGAATTCCCATCCCTGGATGTGTTCAGGGCCAGGCTGGAGCAGCCTGGGACAGTGGGAGGTGTCGCTGCCCATGACAGGGGTTGCACTAGATGGGTCCTTCCCACCCCAAGGCATTCTGGGATTCTGGGACAGGCTCACTTTGAATGCAGCCAAAATGTCCATGTCAAACACGGAATGCTCCAGCTTCCCTGTGGCTGCTGCTCCCCGTGCCCAGCGAGACCCTGGGGAACTCAAACCAAGGGTGGAGTGGTGCTGCTGCTCCATCCCCCTGTGACACCTGCAGCTCCCCCAGCAGCCGGTGCTGGGGCTGGGGGCAGGGCACTGGCAGGGGTTTCCGTCTTCAAACCTTCCATTTGAGCACTGTGGCCCCTCCTCGGGGTGGCACTGGGGCTCCTGCCCCTTCCCCAGAGCTGTCCAACTAGCCCTGAGCAGGGAGCTGGGCTGGGGGCTTTGCTCTCCACCACAGACACGTTTTCCACTGGGCAACTTGCAAACGAAATGCAGTGTGGGGATTTGGGAGCAGGGAAATCTCCTTGAATAATATCATGAAAATACCAAGAAAACACTGACATTGAGCCAGAAAGGCCTCAAAGAACCCCTCACCAAGTGTGTGGACACGTCCCCATGGTCCCCTGGCAGGTTCCAGTCCCTGTGCCAGGCTCCCAGCAGGTCCCACCCCCATCATGCACTGCCAGCCTCGCTCCTGCCTCTCAGCACAGCCACGTTTGTGGGATTTAGAAGATTTTCATAAGCAATATTCCATCAGGATTAAAAAAAGCCATCTCCACACTGCTGACATGTGTGGTCCCCATTCCTCACCAGCCCCTGTGCTGCTCTTCCCAAAAAGGCTTTCAGAGCCCATGAAACCCCACACAACCATTAAACCCAAGGGTCAGGTCTGGGATCCATTTCTGAGATGGAGCTGGGATCAATTCCTGCTGATCCTGGATCTCCCTGGGTGGTCACCACTTCAGAAGAGGTTCCTTGTTCCCCTCTCTCCTGTGTGCAGCCCAAGGGATGCCCAGGAATCCATCCTGGGGAGTCCATCCTGGTTTTCCAGCCTGAGGGATGGAACACACAACACCCTTGGCACTGCCTGGGTGTCCCACCCAGCCAGAATCCTGGATGTGCCTTCCCCATGGAGCTGGAATTCCGTAGATCCCAGGGGCTGGGAGCACCCTGGCAGGATTCCAAGCTGGATGTTGAGCCCTGTGGTGTCAAACAAAGCAGGCAGGAATGAGAAGAAGTGGGATGAGGATAAAATGGAGATTCCCAGCTCTGCCACAGACTGGGCTGAGGGAATCTGAGCTGGAAATGGAAAGCACACCTCCATGGATGGCCAAGGACACAGGAGTGGAGCTCCAGCACAAGCTTTGTTCTCTTAGCCCTTTCTCAGGGCTGAAAGGAATACAGGAATATATTGAAAATCCAGGAAGCAGCCAGATGGTCAGGAAACTGGAATAGGAGCTGGAAGTCCCTTAGGTCACTTTTAAACCCTTTAAAAATTCATCAAATGAAGTGATGGTGTTAAAGATGCTTCTCCCTGAGCACAACAATATTTGAACATCTAAAGAAAAGAAGAGCAGGGACTTTGGAGAAAATGATCCCATTTTCCCCAGGGCTGAGCCACTGCCGTTGTCCTTGGAGGGAGGCTGTGTGATCTCCAGCTCAATCCAAGGGGACAGCAGAGCAGAGCCCTGGTGTCACCTGGGAAACTCCTGGGTTATCTGACTCTCCATGTGGCACCAGCAAGGGAACACCACCAGCCTCCCAAAGAGGCTCCATTGCTATTTTTTGTCCTTTTCCATGGTGCTGTCCATGCTTCCCCCTCTCCTCTGACAGCTGAGGGTCGTGGTTAGGCCTGGCTTAACCTCTGGCATAGGAAAGGCTGAGCTGGACTAAATCCCCCCCTGGCTGCTTTGAAGCCAGCACAGTTCAGGGAAGACAAAATCCTTGTGCTGGGAAGAGTCACTTTGTCCCTTGTCACCTGCATTGCCGGCTGCTAACAATAGCTTTAAAGATTTTTTTCTTTTTTAATTTACTTTGTGCACAAACTTGGCACCTGGAGCAGAATCTGAGCCCGAGCTGTGGCAGAGCCTGCAGGGCTCCAAGGGCTCCTCTTGGCTCGGGAGGAGCTCGGGGGATGCAGAGCTCGGCGAGGTGGGAGGGCTGAAGCTGCAGATATGAAGTGCCCAGGTCTGCTTTAATCAGGCTCAGCTCAGGGCTGAGAGGGCCAGGACTGAGAGCAGGCTCAGGCTCATTCTGTACCACAAACCAAGAGAAGTGGCCTTGGAAGGAGACTTAGGATGGGGAAAAGTAAAGTCTGGTTCTTTTAAAAGAAGGCCCTAAAATAGATCCTCCCAGGGAGGACAGTCCTGGAGGGAGTCTGTGTTTGCTGACTGCTGATCCCAATTTTTATGGATCTCAGAGCCCCAAGCCCCCAGGAAGGCACTTTTGGGATATTTATAAAGGAGACAGAGCAGAGGCTCCTGCTGAGCCTGCACAGGGCACTGAACACTCTGGGCAGGTCTGGAGAGCCAGATTTGCTCAGATTGGGCTGCAGTCACTGGGCTGAGAGTGCAGTGAGCCCTAAAGCTCCCCCTGAGAGCTTTTCTGGGACACAGGAGGGCTCCCACTTTGTGGGGAGGTTATCAGGAGTTAGACCCGCCTTCCCAAACATATTAGACCGACACATATTTTCAGCAAAGGAATCCATCCGGAAAAATTCAACCTTTCACAAGGATTTACGGACTGCAAATACAAGACTCAAACCCACACACGTGAGATTCACTGAACATCTGCTTGTGGGGATCCAGGTAAAATCCAAATTGACCTCCAGGGACCATTCCCAGTCCTGACCCGTCACATCCCCACATGCCCTTGGCACACCTTCATGGCATTTGGGCTCTATCTGATCATTTATTGGCACAAGCCTAAGAAAATGTTTCTCTAATTCAGGCAGGAAATGCAGATCTGGCACACACTGGGTTAGGATACCAACAGTAAAGCTCCTCATGGTGATCACTGGGTAAAAAAGCCTTTACAAACAGATCATTCTCAGCATTCAAAGATGTAACTGGGGAGAAAAAAAATCCTCTGCAAGGCAGAAAACAAGATCTGAGCGACAACCTCATGTAATGCACAGCACCTCAGGAGCCACGAACTTCCACATTCAAGAACTACAAAGCACTTGGAGCTTCAGAAGATTTTGTGCTGGGGTTTTTTCCCACCTGCTGCAGTAAATTCGAAATGAAAAAGCAGAGGAAGGGCACTTGAAAAGACACCACGTCTCTAAACAACTGCTGCTGCTTTGAACTTCAGCAGAAAGGGAGAACTGAGGGTGCCAGGTCAGGTATAAAATCCAACATTTCTGTCTGGGAGCTGCACATGTGAGAACATAGGGGGCAGAGAAATCAGAGTTGTTGTTTGTTGTTTTTGAACCGTGGCTGGGGCTGATCCCCAGCTCGAAGCGCCGGGAGGAGAGGACTGCAAGGACCTGATAACTCTGTCCCCAGGACAGGAGCAGCACTCACAAGGGGATAAAGACCCTTTCCACTCCAAACAGGCTTAAAGTGCCCAATTAAAGAACCAGCACCGCTGAGTCACCAGTATTTCCTCTCACCCAAGCTCCTCTCAGCTCCCAAACTCATCCTCACCTTCTGCAGACAGAAATTCCCAGATTTTTGCTGCCCTCTTCAACTTTCTGTGACTGCTGCTGCCTCCAGTTGTGTTTAACCAAGATTAGTAAAAAAATTCCATCTTCCAGGTTTGGAAAGCCTCTGAGTTGATGTTAAAGTAAAAAAGAAAAACCAAACCAACCAAAAACAAAGCCAGCAATGCAACAAAAATCTTTAATCTCTTCTCCCCTCTAATAATTCGCCTGGAAACATGAAAAAATCAGTTTTGCCCCTGGGGAGGCCCAGCCTCACATTTCCTCCTGTGGGCCAAACTCCTTTACAGGACACGGGGACAGCCATGGTGTCCATCACAAGGGGGTCCCAAAAAAAGCCTTTTTCAGGTGACAAGGATTTAGGGGAGGAAACCCACACAGGCTACAAAAACCTCTCAAATCTCCAGGCAGAAGGGAAGCTGAAGGAACCCGCACAGTGGGAATTGAGGCAGAGTTTTATGACAAAGATGATTAGCCTCTGGAACAAATATCCCAGGAGGGACATGTCCTGCCTGGCCAGGAGGGACACAGCCAGTGTGACCAGGAGGGACACACCTGCCTGGCCAGGAGGGAAGTCACTGGTGGAGTTAAGGGGTGAAAACTCAGGTTGGATGGATTTTCTCCCACATTGGAGGCTCTGAGCTCCTCCTGGGCCTTAAAACCCAGGAGGAGCTACCCTAGAGGGAGGATGCTGGAGCTGCCAGGTCCTGCAGCACCTCCAGCCCACCTGTAGCTCATTTTCTCTGCCCAGGCCATGCAGTTTGTGCTGCAAGGGGAGCCAGGACCACCCTGTGCCCACCAGGGATCCCTGCCAGCATGGAGATGGGCTCCTCCTGGCCCTCTTCCCAGAAATCTTCTCCAGCAGTCAGAATGGACAAAGCCAGTGGGGAACAGGTTCAGCTGAGCACCCACAGCAGGTCAGGGGTGCCAGAGAGGCTTTGGAGCATCACCCACCCCTGGCCAGCCCCTCACACTGACCCCACCCCACAGTCCTGGCTACTCGCACACAAAAAGATCCCAATTCTCTTTCTCTGGAACCCTCAGCTCATTTTTTTTCTGAGTACAAGAGATCACTCAGAACTAAATGAAGGGAATGAGGTCCTTGTTGACAGCAAGAAAAAAAAAAAAAATCCCAGAGCTTTGAGCTGAAGAGCACACCAAAGCAGGGAGAAAATGTCACTCGTGTACTCCCACCCCCCATAACCCAGCCCTAACTCAGGTTATTTCCCTGCTCTGCTGAACCCTTTTCTTCTCCACTCACAGCTGCTGAGTGTTTGCTCATCAAGCCTGGCTGGAGGGGACTTTTCTGAGCTTCTGTTCATCCCCTCCTGTCCAGTTCCCTCCCCTGGCCAAGCATAAATCAGCCCTGGAGACACAAGCAGCAGTGATTCCTGGCACCCCCAGCACCCTGGTTCACAAAACAATACACAATGGATTATTCAGAGCACACCCTGCGTCACACACCAGTAATTATAAACATGAAATCTATCAAATAATGACAATTAACAGCGGATTTGACAGAGTAACACACTCCAAATAGCCTGGTGGTTGATTACGTCTTATTAATGAAATGCCAAAACATTGAGGGCTCTTAGCAGGACAATTAATTGCTCCCAATAAATCTGACTTCTGCCAGACCTTGTCTTTAAAGGAGGCTTTGGGACATCTGGTGAGGGTTATTTTTTAAAGCAATGGCTGATGATTCCTACAGAAAATTCCCTGGGAGCTGGGACGACTGGAGCCACCAACACACAGAACTGAGCAGAAGGGAATTAGAGACAAGGGCAACCCCAACACTGGAATAATTTTGTGTAAACTGGGATGGATTGTGCTGTAAGATTCCAACCAAGATCCATCCCCAGCACTTCTCCTGCAAACATCCAGGGCCAGCAGCTTCCTTGGAAAAGTATCCTCAGACACAATGGCCCAGATTCAAGAGGATCCAAAGAGGATCCCGGGCTGCTGGGAGAGAGTGAACAGACCCAAAGGGAGAGCAGAGGTGTCCAGAGCCACCTGGCTGGTTGTCACTAACCCAGGAATGGGCTGTGGTGACAAAGGGTGCAGGGACTGTTATGCCAATGGCTCCACTCCTCCAGAAACCGGGGATGTCAGCTGCCTTGGACACACAGGACCTGCAGCACTGCTGCCAGGTCTGTGTGTCCATCTGTCCCTCCATCCCCTCGGAGCAGCTGTTTAACATCACCCCCCTGCTTGTGGCAGCAGGATCCCAATGACTCCAAGCCCCAATGACCCCCCCCACAGCACTCACTGGGAATGGGCCTTTTCCAAAGGCCAAGCCCCTGAGCTGCCAGGCTGCAAAGCTCTGGAGCACTCCCTGGCCCCAGTCTGTGCTGGAGCACCTCATCATCCTTAATTCCCCAGACACCAGATCCTATCAGGGAGAGCAGGGTCAGTCTGTGCTGCTTTTCCTGCAAGCTCCTGGTCCTTGGAAGATTTCAGTAGAGCTGTTCCAGGAACCCCAGTGATCATTTCCTGCTGGAGCAGTGTTACGCTCTCAGGGTGGCACAAATTACAGCATCCTTATTTTTATTTCAGCCTTTATTTGAAGAGAACGTACAAGAGGAATCTGATGCTGGCTGGGCCTAAAACCCACAAGCACTCTGTAAACAAGCTCGACCCTGAGAGATTTCCATGTTTCTTCCTGAAACACCAGGAGAACCAGCAGTACTGGATAATTGGAAACAGTTACGGAGACTTCATTTTCTTGTTTTTTCTGGGATTTGCTCTCAGGCTGGCTCTTCCCAACCTTAATACCTAGCAGGGTTGATCTCATGATGTCAGGGTTGACTCTCCTTGGAATCTCATTTGCATAAGGGTTGATGTGCCCAGAGCTCTCCTAGAGAAATGGCTGCCCTAGAGACGTCAGGGATATTCAGGGGGAAAAGGAGAGAGGCCATTTCTCCTCGAGTGCTGCTTTTAAAAGGGGTCAGGGCAGAGTCCTTGGGAGCCTTTGGACATGTCCTCAAACCCTTGGGGCCATTTGCTAATTAGCAGCACGAACACGTGCAGGAGGAGTTGCAGCGCTGCCCATGGGGCACCTCCTTCGGGGTCACAGCGTCCCTGGAGGCGGCAGCACCCGCAGCTCCCTGTGCTGAAGCATCAGCAGGGCTCACCTGGGCCAGGTTTCCCTCCTCTGTTTGCCCGAGGCTTGGCAGGAGGGGAAAGCCTCCGAGGTGTCGGCACACCCGAGAGGGAGAGAGAGGCTCCTTAGGCACCGTCAGCCCTGCAGCTCCTGAACTCCGGGAGCCTCTGCCCTCCTTTGCCCTGCGGGAACAGGCCCTGGGCAGGAACAGAGCACAGACCCCGGGAATTGGGGCTGGGGAGGGACAAAGCCAAACTGGATTTGTGCAGGACATCAGCGGAGCCCTTCCCGTGACCAAATTCCGGCTCCTCGGGCCGGCTCACGTTCTGGTTTAACATTCCAGCAGCCAGGAGAAAGAGATCCCAAGGAAATGAGAGGCACTCAGACGTTCTCCCTGCTGTCACCTGTGTGTCTGCACGTGCTGTCACCTGTGCCAGCCACACCAGGACACCCAGTGACCACAGGCAAGCCCCACTGCCTTGGGCCCTGTTCAAAGGCAAAGCAGCCCCATTTTAACCCTCCTGCATTCCTGAGTATCCAAACCCCTGCTGCAGGGAAGAACTTCAGGGAAAGGCATGGAAATACAGAAGGGTGAGGAAAAGGGATGGACAGGAGAGCCCCAAACCAGCATCTCCACCAAGCTCCCACAGGCATCACTCGCTGCAGGGGTTCAGAGATGAACCCAATGGGCCCTGTCATCCCACCGTGCAGTGTCCCCACCCCAGGGACAGCCACGAACCTGCAGAGATGCCAGCACAACAGGGAATGGCTCCATGCACGGACAGATCTAACCCCTCCAGCCAGGTGAAATGGCTGGATAATGCCTGGGAAAGGGAGGTCCACAAAACGTCCAGGTCCAAAGAGGGGCCTGGAAGCCTCAGCCAGGGCCGCCCCGAGCAGCAGTGCAGGTGTGTGAGGGAAAGAACTAAAGGCAGCAGTGCAGGTGTGTGAGGGGCAGAACTAAGGGCAGCAGTGCAGGTGTGTGAGGGACAGAACTAAGGGCAGCAGTGCAGGTGTGTGAGGGACAGCCCCAAGCAGCAGTGCAGGTGTGTGAGGGACAGAACTAAGGGCAGAATTCAGCACAGATATTTCAGGTTTGCTTTTCTCCTGCTGTAAAAATGCAAATGCAAGGATGCCCAGCAAGCCTCCACAAGCTGATGTTAAGTTCAAGGAATGAGAGGGCACTTTTAGAACAGCACACAATTTCTTTACATTTTCCAGGTCCTGCCCATGCACTCCAGGTTCGACATACTAAATTCAGACTGTGGCTTTTATTGTCATTGCTTAATGTCTTTATTCTGAGAACCATTTTCACATGTTAGTGCTTTTATCGAAGGAGGCTACAGTTAATTAAAAGCAGACCTATAAACCAGTTTGTTTCTATTGCCCTCTTTTCATGATAGCCCAAGAACTATTGCATAATACCCAGATTTACTTGAGTTTCTGCCTCACACTTTTAACATCAACCACATTCACAGGTTAAAAACACAATTAATGCCTCCCCAGCCTTGCAGAGCTCCTCCATATGATCAATTCCCAGTACATCATTAGCTGGGGACTGTATGAACTGAATAAAACTGACTTGTTCTTTTTACACAACATTAAAAAACCCTCTCAGTTCACCTCAGGAAGGCACCTGGCTACAATGAATGCTCTCAGACCTTTCTGACACTCCCAGCATTTTCTGAAAAGGTTCTGCCTGTTTGAATTTGCGTCTCCTCATAGACTGCCTGCCATATTTCATCCCAAATCAATAAAAGCTCTGTGAGCTCAAATCTAGAATGATGGTGTAGGGTATTACAAGTCCAAGGAGTTTCTCATTGTGCATTTTGCTCAGTTTACCACAACTCTGGGAGACAAAACATGCACAGCACCATCATTGCATGGGTCAGGCCATGACTGCTTAGAAGTGAGGACATTTACAAAAGAAATAGGATGAGAAAGTTGCATTGCTTTGAACTTACAGGGGCAGCGTTCCTGGAGGCAGAGGGAGCTGCACGGGACCAGCCATTGCAATGTACCTGGGCTGGGGCAGGAACGCCCGGACAAGCAGCACCAAAATGCTGCTTCTGAACCCACCTCTAGTTACAGACCTGCCATGGTGTGGAAGGGGTCAGCTGCATCAGCAGAACCCTCCAGCACACCGTGACTGGACAGAACCTGTGTGGAAATGAAGCCAGGGAGGGGGAGCGGGGAACAAGGAGGCTCAGCCCCGCTCCCCACAGGGCTGAGGCAGGCAAGGAAAGAGATGTGGGTTAAATTACCCTTTGTGCCTTTTTGCTCTGTTTTGGTTTGGGGATTTTTTTCTCTTTGTAAGCCAAGTTCTGCCCTGAGGCTGGAAGGCAGAGAACTGCTCTCGAACTGCTTTTGTTCCCTGCTGAAATCCTTCTGATCCGAGGACCTAACCCCTGCCCCACCGAGAACTTAAGGGAAGGCCGAGAGAATCAGCCGAGCTCTGCACACTCCCGAGGAATCGAGAACCAAAACGCAGCTCCTGCAGGACAGATCCTCCCCGCGGGAGCGCCCTGCAACCCTGACACCCCCTGGGAGCTTCCCCCCGAGCAGGACCTGGCTGCAGTCCCTGACTTCCCGATGGGATTCTGTCCCGAGCCATGCAGACCCCTCCGGGCAGAGCCTTTATCCACAGGTGCAGTGCAGAGAGGATTTGGCTACAGGTCCAGCCGAGCATCCACCGAGACTCCCCGAACTGAAAGGATGAAGCTTCCCTGTCAAACCCTTCC
This sequence comes from Hylia prasina, assembly GCA_013397195.1. Lineage (NCBI taxonomy): Eukaryota > Metazoa > Chordata > Aves > Passeriformes > Sylviidae > Hylia > Hylia prasina. The sequence goes on along the minus strand of VYXD01001094.1, from coordinate 612,961 downwards.
CGGGAACTGAGTCCCACACATGCATTCCGGGGGAAAGGGAGCATGCAGAGACCCACGGGAGGCCAGCTGGAAAATTCCCTGGTAAAGAAATGGCATCGAGAGCTCTTACCTGCTCGGATTTGTATTCCCAGCTAGCAGCACACCTACAGCCCCAGGCTCTCAGGGGGCATCGCGGGGGTGCGGATTGCTGCAGGTCATGGGTGTGTACAGCCAGAAGCAAAAAAAACCCGACCCAAAACAACCCCCCCAAAATCCCCCAAAAGCCACAACATGACCCAAATGAGATCCCTGCAACGGCTGTCTCGTTACAAGCAAGATGAGATGAAGGAGGGGTTTTTACTTGCTCTGAGGCATCATATGGAGCTTAATCACAGCAGTTACGTATTGGGTTCTTTTGGCCTTCAATCAAGTGTGTCATTTCGGTGGCAGCTGCCTACGTGATGCCAGCACCCTGGGCGCTCCAGTCCTGTGCCAGTGCCGCCTTGTGCAGCTATTCTACGGCTCAACAACGGGCGAATTCCATCTCCCAGGCTGCGGGAAGCTCCTCCTGTAGTCCAGCGAGCCCTTGGAGCCACCCAGGATCACACACCTCTCCTCCGGTACCCAGAGCCCGGGGAGCCGCTCCCGCCGCAGCGCCCGTCCCGCTCTCATCTCCCGGCGCAGCCCATCCGTATCCCGAGGACTTCCAACACTCCCAAAGCCACCGGGAGGGGACACAGCTCGCCAGGCGCCCCGCGGACGAGCGCAGCACGGCACTAAGGGGGAGGCAGCTGCTCCGTGGAAAACAGCAAAACTTGGTGGGTGGGAAAGGTCTGAGGAGCGGCTGAGTAACCGCGGAACAGCTCAGCCAGGAGCCGGCACAGCCCGGCAGCTCGGCCCTCCCCGCTGCAGCCCTGAGGCTGCTCGAGGGGGGAAGCGGGAGGCGAGCGCTGCAAATCAGGTGTTGAACCTGGTGATGGAATCAGCTGAAACCAGCCGGGGCTGGGCTCAGCACGGCTCCGAGCAGGCAGCGGGGGGACGGGCACGACTCTGCTCGGGAGCATTTTGGTTGCCGACAGCGGCATCAGGAGGTGTTTGGGGCCAAATTCCTCCCTCAAGTGCATTCGTTGGGTTTGACAGATTCATTAGGACCCATCCATTCAAACAGATGGCGGATGCTCCCTCTGCTCCGGGATCTGGGATCTCCATCCGTGTCCAGCTCCCCGAGAGCAGGACACTGCATAGACACCGAGCTCTCATTACATCACCCGGTACGGACGAGCAGGGGGCCAGGAAGCGAATAAAAGAGGTTTTCTGGGCGGCCGAAGTGCTGTTGTGCCGCTCCATGGCAACTCCACAAACACGCGTGTGAGCGCCCACAGCCGCACACCGCCGGCTCGGGGGCACGGCCGCGGATCCGCCGCACAGCGCGGGGCTGGGTACCGAGGGGAGGGGATGAGCATCCCGAGCAACCCCCCCGCGCACCCCACGGCCACCCGCGGGTCCCCTCGCGGGGATCGCTCAGCTGCCGGCCCGTCTGAGCCGGCTGGCAGCGCTGGCCGAAGCCCCAACAGGTTCCCTGTGGAGCTGCGGTGCCCCCGAGCCGGAGAGGGGAGGGCGCTGCCTTCGCGCAGCCGGCTCCCTCCGAGCCCTCCCCTCCGTCCCAGCCCGGCCGGGGGGCAGCCCGAGCTCCCCATCCTTCGCCACCTCCTCACTCACCTCTCCACCAGCCAGCTCCTCCGCCACAGGTTTGCTCGGCTCCACTGTCCCCCCCCTCCCCTCCAGATCGCTCCCAGACGAGTTATTCAAAGGAGGATGGAGGGAGGAGGCACAGAGAGATCTGGGCGGTGGGGATGGCGGAGAGAGAGAAAAAAATAATATAAAAAAAAAACCAAGCAAAGGGATGAAATCAAATCAAACAAGCGAAGAACTGGACTGAAAGGAGGTGATGCTGGAGGAGGAGAGCGGCGCGGCGCGGCAGCCCCGGCTCA
>VYXD01001094.1:563376-605503 GCA_013397195.1 Hylia prasina | reverse complement strand
CGCCCAATCCTGCCTGCTTCTTTTTATTTTCTTTTTTTAATTTAATTAAGTCAGTGGAGAACGGAAAGGCCTCAAATGAAAACCACACTGGCCCCAAATGTCTCCAAGGCTCCAGATGTGAATTCCTCCACCTTCTGCTGGCAAGTACAGCCTGGCTGTCCTCCAGCACTCAGGGCCCAGCCCCTGCTCAGGAAGGAGAGCAGAGACCCAGGGATGTCCTGGAAAAGATCAGAAGGTGGCTCCAGTCCATCCCTGGAATGTGGAATCATCCAGACCTGAGCTGAGCTCTCAGGGCACATCCCACGGGCTCTGCTTTGGCCCATGGAGGTATTTGGGGTTTGCTGTCCCGTGCCAGCCCATGTCCCCACGTGTCCCTTGGTGCCAGAAGCTGGGTTCAGCCTCAGCACGGTCCCAGGGGCACTGCCCAGCACCTGCTCCCCCAGCCAGCCCCGGGCAGGGCTCCTTGGCCAGCTCAGGGAGCCTTTCCAGGCCACGTTTGTAATTCTGCTGAGAGCCGCAGTCCTAATGGATGGCTGGAAGTGCTCCACAGCTCCTGGCTGTCACCTCCCAGGTGTCACCGGCAGGGCAGGGCCGATCTGCTCTGCATTCCCCAGGAGCAGCTCTGGCTGGGTTTTACCTCCTGACACAGACACAGGACCCAGGCTGCTGAACCAGGAGCCCGGGGCTCTCTGCGCTGCCATCCCCACCCCACGGCCTCATGGTGGCACAGAGGGCTCCCCTGGAGGAGCTGCAACCACCTCCTAACCTCGTGTTCCCCAGGTACTGCACCCTTTCTTTCCATCTCCTTAAATCATGGAATCAGAGAATCCTGGAATGGGTTGGGTGGGAAGGACCTCAAATCCCATCCAGTGCCACCCCTGTCAGGGACATGGACACCTCCCACTGCCCCAGGCTGCTCCAAGCCCCAGTGTCCAGCCTGGCCTTGGGCACTGCCAGGGATCCAGGGGCAGCCACAGCTGCTCTGGGCACCCTGTGCCAGGGCCTGCCCACCCTCCCAGGGAACAATTCCTGCCCAATATTCCATCCATCCCTGCCCTCTGACAATTAAACCCATTCCCTGTGTCCTGGCACTCCATGCTAAACGCAAGGAAGTTTTTTTTTTGTTGCAGTTAAAACTTTCCATGAACCACAGGGAAACCTCCACGAGGGCTTTGGGGTGAACCTCAGAAGGACATCCCGAGCCCTGGATGGGGCACTGATGGAACAGGTGGGGAGCACACCTCGGCTGAAGCACAGGAGAGCTGGATTCCCTGGCCAGGAGCTCAGGAACAGCCCCTCTGGAGGAGATGGTTCAGGGAACATGAGGCAGGAGGGTCAACATGCCCAGGCTGGGCTTATTGCATTATTTACTGGGCCAGATACCCCAGCTCTCCATCCACCACCCCGAGCCATCAGCTGGGAGCACCTGTCCCAGGGGGCAGGCATTTTCCAGGGCCTGAGCAGGAGACAATCCGGCTGCCTTAATCACTGAGTGCTTGGGCCCAGAAATGCAGCGTCTTAAGAGAAAATCTCACTGTATTTTTTTAAAATGAAAGCCTTTCTGCAATAGATTCAACCAAGAAAAACCCTGCTCAGTCCATGGATTGCAGTGCAGGTATGAGCCAAATACATGGTGAAAAGGAGATAAACACTGTGTCCTCCTGCATGGCCACAGGAGACAAATTCCCCATTTAGAAAGCCAATAAAAACGTATTTCTTTTAGAACAACTGCATTCATGGCACATTGTTTCTCTGAGAAAAATATGTCAGTGACTTTGAACTCCTTCAATGCCATCCAGAACATATTTTTTTTCCCAAAAGTGTCTCGAAAGTAGCAAAAAACACGAAAGAATTAATGACTGTTAACAGCTGAAACAGATGGTCTGCTGTGAGTCCCCACAGCCTCATGCAACTGTGAGTCAAGCCATTTTTCAAAATGGTGAAGAAAAGTAACAAAAAAATTTTTAAAAAAAATCAATTTCCAAGGCTACCGGGCTTCCAAAATTCCAGTCGGACTTCCCAGGCACGAGGCACCAGGAAAGGAGGGGCTGGCTCGGTTTGGACCCACCTTTGGCTCCAGCACAGAGTCCCTTTGCCCTCACGGGAGATGCTGAGGGCTCGTCTGCGCTCAGCAGCGCCTGGGGCGGGGTTCTGCTCCAGGGTTTGAACCGGGGTTCCTCCCCGCCGCCACATCCCCCACACGCGCCGTGTCCCCACGCCGTGTCCCCACGCCCACCCTCGGGGGCAGGAGCGTCCCTCCCTCCCTCCCTCCCTCCCTCGCACCGCCGGGAAGGGACCGGAGAGGGGAAAAGCACTTGCCAGGAGGGGAATTCTGGTTGCCTGCTCCGCTGCGGCGGCTCCTCCTTCTCGCCGGGAGACTCATCCCCGCGGCCACCTTCATGCTTGGGCTGCCCCTCTGCCGGCTCCTGGATCAGCCCCATCGGGCAGGCGGCTCGGCGGGGCCCGGGCGCTGGGCGAGCTCATCATGGGGCCAGGCGAGCCCGGAGCGCGACTCTGCGGGCGAGGAGCGACACAAACTTCAGCGCACGCACGGCGAGCCTTTATCATTTATTTAAACCCCGGCTCTCAATAATTCATGCCGGAGAGCGGGACAACAATGCGGCACCGAGCGGCCACATCTGGAACAGATGTTCGGTTCCCAGTAAAAGCGGGGCTTGCGGGGAATGCGCAATGCCATGGGAATGGTGCGCTCTGGGACGCGGCCCCGCTCCTCCCGGGGCACCAGCCAGGAGCTCGCGTGTTGGCAGTGCAGAGCTGGCACAGGGCAGAGCGAAGGGCCAGGGCTGGGAGAGCTCAGACCCGCAGCTGCCGCAGGCGTTCCTTGGAAGCGCTGGGCGGATGCTGGAAAAGCTCCTCCACACATCCACACGGACTTCCGTGAGGCCCCCGGCCAGGAGCCCACTGCCACCGGTGCCCGCCTGGAGCGCCCCGCCCGGGGTCCCTGTGGCGGCCGCACCTCTGTGCCAGGAGGTGGCATCGGGAGGTGCTGACCCCAGCCCCCGCTCCCGGGATGCGCCGGGACAAGAGGAGGCACCGCGGCCACCCGTGCACCTTTCATTGCCAGGTGTCCCTGCAAGGCACCGCAGGGACCCCCAGGGTGTCCCCTCAGCGAGTGTCACCTGTCCAGTCGTGTCACACAAACCCTCCAAGCCTGACCATCCCCTCTGTGCCGTGTCCCCACGGGGCCCTGCGGCCGCTCCCAGCCCATGGCCACTTCTGGAATCCTCTCTGCGGCCAGGACGGGCCAACGCGGCCACGCCAGGGGCCCTCGTGGCTCGGGCATGGCTGCCCCCAGTCCCTACTCCTTTTGGGACATCACCCACGAGGCAATGAGCATTTGAACCATGCTCACAAGGCACGTGGTGTGGTTTAGGGACTGTCCCGTGCAGGGCCAGGAGTTGGACTCCCACGATCCTTGCGGATCCTTTCCGCTCAGGATATTCCATCAGTCTCTGACCCTTCGGCCAGGCTCCCACTGTGATCTAACAGATTCTTTATGCCTTGCCCTTTGCTGGCCCCGGTGCCCCCGGGTGTCCCATTCCTGCCCGTCGTTCTCTTTCCTGACACCGGCTCTGTGCCAGCCGCGGTCCTGCCGGGGCCCCGGGCCGCGCCCCGCCTGTCCCCTCCCTGCTGTCCCCTCCCCGCTGTCCCCTGCCCATCTGTCACTCGCCAGCTGGCCTCGCTCTCCCTTTCTGTGGAAGGAGAATTGGAAGCAACAATTTCTTTGCCTGCAATCGCACAACACCTCAAGCACCTGAGCTCTGACCCAGACCTCCAAGGTGTATTATTATTAATTATAATTAATTATAATTATGATTATTACTACCAGCACTGTTATCCCAGCCCTCTGAGGACACCTTCTTGATACAGTCCTTAGGTTTTGGGATACCTCTTTTATCTCTGTGATTTGCAACACCTCCTCTGATATCTGAGCTCCACTCTTTGGGTAATACAAATCTGGAGATGACTTTCAATACAATTTTGCTTCCTGAAAAGAAATTTTCTTCTTGCTCCTCTTCCTAAATGTGAACCTTGCACTTTACCCTGCCAGCCAGCCACTTAATGCCAGTAAGAAATGGACTTTCCTTTTCCCTAGATAGTGACTGATCTTGCAGATTGGATAATGAAATAAGTAATGCCATTAGCAGCCCATTAATCAGGGTTGAGCAGTGAATAACACCGAGTGCACGGCTGTCAACTGCTCCTGAATGACAAGGGAAGGGGAACTGGGCAGAAATGGGGAAACCACCCCAAATCCAGTCCCCTGCTCCCCACATGTTCCTTTTTTACTGCCAAGTGGCCAACAATCAGTTCTTTGCCTGGGGGATCCAGCCTTGTGACAGCCTGTCCAGATTAGATATCTGTGCTTGGGAGATTCCCTGCACATCCCAAATGCTGCCGAATTCCACACTTAGCAGGAAGTCACTTCCTTCATTTCTGTCCCTGCCTCGCGCAGGATGTGAAAAACGTGGGAGGAATCCAGGAGGGCCTTTCCCTGCAGAGCCATTAAGGGTGGTGGTGGCGGAACACGGCCACAGCCGCAGCAGGAGCTGTCCCCGTCCCTGGCTGTGCCTGAGCTCCCGAGCGTTCCCGAGAGGAGCGGGTGCGGTGCTGGAGGCAGAGGCTCCCCGCTGTCCTGCCAGCGGGTGAGAAACAGGAGATGCTGCGGCAGATCAGAAATGAAGGTGTGAGCTGGGAGGGAGCGGCCAGCGGCTCCTCCGGGAGCGAGCCGTCCCTGCGCCTCTGATTTCTGTCTCGCTGTGTCATCTCCGCCCACACAGAATGTGGCACCCTGGGCCCCGGGTCTCCAATCGCCACCCAGACACAGCTCTCAAGGGACTGCTCAGCTGTTTCACGCAGCTGCTGACAGCTCCCCTCCATCTTCCAATCCCAGGATCACTGAGCTTGGAAAAGATCTCCAGGATAAATCCCAAGCTGTTCCCCATTCCCACCTTGTTCCCAGCCCAGAGCACTGAGTGCCACGTCCAGACCTTTTCTGGGCACCTCCAGGGATGGGGACTCCAAACCTCCCTGGGGAGAGCCTGGCTGTCCCCTCCTGTCAGGGAGTTGTGCAGAGCCACAAGGTCCCCCCGAGCCTCCTTTTCTCCAGGCTGAGCCCCTTTCCCAGCTCCCTCAACTGCTCCTGGGGCTCCAGCACCTTCCCAGCTCCTTTCCCTGCCCTGGACATGCTCCAGCCCCTCAGGGTCTGCACTGGAGCAGCCCAGAACTGGACACAGGACTGGAGGTGTCTCAGCCTCAAGGTGTGGTCTCCATCTTTGTGCCAGGGCAGGGGGTTTAGGAAGAGCTCCATCGTGGGTAAGCACCACCCTGAGCTGCTGAGGGCCTTTCCCCAGGAGTGCTCACTCTGGGAGAGAGGAAGATCAGAAACAACAATCCTAAAAATAGAAATTATCAAAGAGAAGACTGACCAAACTCCTTTTTAATCCCCTAAGACACCTCCTCTCCTCACCTCCAGCCCATCTCATAGCACCCCAATGAGGACGTGAACACCTCGATGGCTGCTGTGTCACTGAAAGGGTTAATTGGGAAGGCATTTTCCGCCCAGCCCCCTCGCTGGCCCAGCACTTCGAGCTCCTGGCCCTGGATTCCCTCTCCTCCTTCTGGCTCTCCGTGCCAATGGAAGGACAGGGCCAGCGCCGATGGTGACTCACGGAGCCGCGCTGGTCTCGGCACATCCCTCCGTGGCATTCGGGTGACACTCGTCTCCAAAACGTGCTGCTGGGGAGAGGCAACAGGAGCACAAACACAGGCACGGAGCAGAGGTGGGGCTGGGTCCGAACCGGGGGTGACGCTGCTTTCTTTTCTCTCTGCTGGCAGATAATCAATTCTGCTCATAAGAGGAGAAACCCAGCTCCAAGGAAAAAGAAAGGTCCTCACATCACTTCTTCCATCAGGCTGACACCTCTTCATCTCAGGGAATTTAACATCTGTTACATAATTCAGGGAACATGTGGTTATTTTCCAGGCTTATTAATAGCCCAAACCCCACAGCTTAAATGAAAATGAGCAGCTGCTCCAGACTTCACCTCTGGAGAAGGAGCTGGGAGCAGGTACCGGGACTGGCTGGGGCTCAGGGCTCCCTCACACCACAGCTCCTCCTGATGAGCCAGAAAGGACAAGGCTTGGACTGATGCTGAGACAGCTGCATTCCCACATTTCCCCCAGTGCTTCTTTCACATCTCATTTTTCTTTCCAGGAGAGGCAGAGGATGGTGGAGAGGATCACTGATATGAGAGAGGGTTGGGGAAGTGCAGAGAGGAGGGGAGCGAAATAGTGGATCATTGTACCCTTCATCCCAAAACACTTCCATTCACAGGTCCCTTCCAAGATGTCCAACAGGGCCTGCAGGTACTTCCATGCCAGGATTTAATCCTGACTGCCTGAGCTGCTCTCTCACTTGGGCAACAGGCTGAAGGAAGGCCCTTGGCACCTGGAGAGAAGGTGGGAAGGCTGGCTGTGGCTCTGTTCCTGTGGGGATGGAAGGGCAGTTCCATGAGCATTTCACACCAGAATGGTGCCTTGGATGCTCCCTGAAGCTTCTAGGTGAGATTCAGGCTGGGCAATTAAGATTTGTCCCTCCATGTGGCTGTGACATACAACCCACAGCTCACGTCAGGCAAAGGGACAGGCAAAGACCCCTAGCCACCTCCAGCCCATCCAGAGATCCATTCATGTATCACACAAATGATATCCTCACTCTCTTGATGGTCTTAGCAGAACCCAAAGTTCATCTTGATTCAGTCCCAAATCCCTCTGTGGCTTTAATCCTGCGCAGAAAACCCAAACCCAGCCAAGGATGGGGTTGGAAGAAAAAAGAGAACCTATTCATTTCCTGGCAGTTGATAAAAGCCAAGATGATCTACCCAGAAGGAGCAAGGTCACCAGAGCCCAGTGGTGCCCAGGGAGGAGGAGGTGGCCCTGGTGCCCTGGGCAGCCCTGAGCCACTCTGGGTGCAGCCACTCGAGTGGGAGGAGGGCACTGGGAACAGCAGAGAGCAGGGCGGGAACTTCAGCAGTCAGAAGTCAGGAGCTGCTCCAGCTCCAGGTACAGGAAATGCCGGAATATCTCTAGGACAGAGCGCAGAGCTCACACATCTCATCCCACAGGGGAAAACAGGCAGGAATTTGGGGGTTTCTCCATGTTCAGTGAATAGCCAATGATTCACAGAGGGCAGGCAGCAGCAGCAGAACGCTCCAAAGACACGCTGGGAGCTGAGAGGTGACTCCAGTGTGAGGGAAAAGCCTTGGCTCCAGCCTTTCCTTCCAGAGGAGCAGGGAGCTGCCTCCAGGCAGCACATCCCAGCTCCTGCCTCACTGCTGCACCAAAGCTGAGCCATGGGACTGCAAACTGCAGTTTCCATGTGGTCAAGAACCACGGGACACAGACTGTGCCTTGGAAGATCTGGGAAGGGGAGCATGGGCAAGGCCTGGAGCCAGGCTGGGATTGGGCTTTATCCAGGAATCTCCAGACCCTGCTGCCTTGGTTGTTCCCAGCCCAGGGATGGGGGAAAAAAAAAAAAGACCTGCTTAAAAAAAATTAAATGAACAATTCCTCTAAATCTGAAATCACCAAATCCAAACTGCTTCAACTGATCCCAAACTGCTTCCTGACCCAGACTAGAAGGGATTATTTTGGGAAAAGGAAAGAGCTGTCAACTTCAGCAGAGTTTGACTCAAATTTTCTTTTTGCCCTCCCTATAGCCGCCTTTTACATCCCCACCCAGCTGAAAGTTCACTCATTTTTACTTTTACAGGCATATCTTCCCTGTTCACCAAGTCATGCTTATCTGGCCTCCTGGATCTGTAGTAATAATTTCTTATTCCTTCTCCTGTACCTGGGCTGATTCTCTAAGCTTTGCTGGAAGGATTTGGACAAAAATACTATCTTTGACATCCTGGGATTCTTTCATAGAATATTCCATTCCAGCTGCTATTTTTTGCCTTCATATCCTGTTCCCAAAATCTGCAGGGTGGCAGTTCTGGGGTCAATTTGACTTAAACAATTACCATTTAACTGCAACTTAAACAATTCAGCTTATTAGCACAAACACAGAGGCACAGGACATTAGGGGAGGAGTGTGCTGAGTACCTAAAAGCTCTTGGAAATTTAGAAATCATCTAATTATGTCTGGTACCCAATGAGTGTTTCACACACTGCTCACTGTCTTTAGAAAAAGCAACTGGCAATGTCAGAAAAATTGTAAATTGACAATTCCGGGTAACTGACCTCCTGTTCCTCTTGTGTGTTTGCCATGGAATGAAAGAAAAACAGGAAAGAGTCTTGCCAAGGTATTGGGAAGAAAAAAACAACAACAAAAATGAACGAGATTTTGTTGGCAGAACTTGCAAATTATTCCTGCTCCCTTTCACCCAACTTCCGTCACATAATTGCCGGGTGCTGCAGCAAATTCCCTGGAAATGCTCCTGCTGCGAAGGTGGAAGCAGCAGTTTGTGCAGAGCAAGAGGCTCCTGCCCTCAAAGCCCCAGCCAGGAGTGAAGCATGAGCAGAAGAACCAAAGAGAAATAGTGTTTAGGTGCAAAGCCGGCAGGTCTGGCTGTCAGCCAGGCTCCAGCAGGTGTTTGTGAGGATGGCCAGGCTGGAGTGCCAGGGAAATCAGCCTGGAACGGCCAAGAGCTGCTCTGACTCAGAGCTGCAGCCTCCGACAGCAGGGGAGGTGCAGACCAGGCTCTGGGCTCCGAGATGCCCGGGCTCCAGCAGGGCTTCAGCAGCAGTTTGAGGGCACAGATGTACTCAGCCAGCCAAGGAGGCCTCCTCCATCCCAGCTCCACATCCTGCTCCTGACTGCAGCCCCAGCTCCTGGAGATTTCAGTGGGGAAGCCAAGCTCACCCCAACCCACGCTGCCACTCCTCCTGGTGGCACTGACCCTGCAGGAGAGATTCCAGGCTGGAATGTCGGGCCAGGGAGGGGCAGAGGGGCTCTGCTCCATGCTGGGAATGACCAAAGCTGGGCCCAAGGGTGGCCCCAGTGCAGGGTGAGCCCTCCCCAGGGAGTCCTGCAGACTCTGAGCTCTGTGAGCAGAGCTGAGTGCCGTGACCAGGGAAAATAGGAGAAATTCGATCTAAGCTCCACCCAGGATTCTCAGTCAGGAGCAGATGAAAACAAACGCTGCAGTGGAGGTGCGGGCGGGAGACAGGGTGGGAGCAAAGGGACCTACAGGAGGCTGGGCTTCAATGGGCTCCATGGGCAGGGTGTGGGTGGGACCAGGTGAGGACACTCAGGGCCTCACAGAATCATGGAATATCCCGAGTGGGGAGGGACCCACAGGGATCATCCAGTGCAGCCCCTGGCCCTGCACAGACACCCCAACAATCCCAGCCTGGGCATCCCTGGCAGCTCCTGGAGCTCTGGCAGCCTCAGGGCTGTGCCCATTCCCTGGGGAGCCTGGGCAGTGCCAGCACCCTCTGGGGGAAGAACCTTTTCTGACCTCCAGCCTGAGCCTGCCCTGGCACAGCTCCAGCTGTTCCCTGGGCCCTGTCCCTGTCACACAGAGCAGAGATCAGTGCCTGCCCCTCCTCTTCCCATCATGAGGAAGTAGGAACTGGGATGAACCTCCCCTCAGTCTCCTCTGCTCTAGCTGAACATTCCAAGTGCTCTCAGCTGCTCCTCTCTCCCTCAAGGCCCTTCACCTTCTTCGTGGCCTCCTTTGGATGCTTTCTAATGGATTCATGGCTTTCCTACATTGTGGTGCCCCAAACTTCACACAATATTTGAGATGAGGCTGGCCCAGCCCAGAGCAGAGCCCAGAGCAGGACAATCCCTCCCTGGTGGCCCCAGGACAGGGTCACTGCCCCCAGGGCTCCGACAGCACCAAGGCTTGATCCCAGCCTTTGGAAACACAGAAAGCACTGGGATCCAGATGTGGAATACCTAAAACCTTCTCACCTGTCCTGGCATCTCAGAGTGCTCTTCTGAAAGTGGCCCTGTGGTACAGAACCACATTTGTGAAATCTCTGAGATTGGACAGAACTCCAAGCCCATCAGGTCTGACCTGTGCCAGATGCCCACCCTGTCCCCAGCCCGAAGCACCAAGTGCCAGGTGATTTAAATGATCCAGCACAAAGCACTTGGTGCTCCTGTGGAAATCAGGAACTGGCTTTCCTGGCTCAGGAAAGCAAATGTAAGGATTTGTAAGAAAAACAGACACAGTCTCTTCACCTCAGTGTGTGCTCTGCACCATTGACTGAAGTCACTGCACTTGAATTTACATGTTTTTCTAAAACAGGACTTAGCTGGCAGCTCTTGAGATCTCTAAAATAACTTTTTCTATACTGCTGCTGTTTTTCAGCAGCACTTTGAGCTATTACTTATCAAAAGGGGCCTCATTTCCCCAAATTAAATAAATACTCCATAAAGCATGGGATGTATAAATAAGTCCAATGTGCTTTCAAACATTCTAGGGTTTTGGTAAACAAAATCTATTCTGTATTTAAAATCTGCAGCTTTACCTCATGCAATATTACTGTGCAAAAGTTTTGATTTGATTATACATCTTATTAATTGTGCTCTTGTGTGTCTTGCCCCTTTCTCTCCTGATCTACTTATTTACTTTGAAATAAAAGCCAATCGTCCCTCATATAGCACTGCAATTTTCACCAGAATTTTTCTGCAAGCTGCTAGCAAAACATATTTAAGGCTGACCCCGACAACTATTCTCATTTTCCTTCAAACATTTCAATTATTACTTAATTTAGGCTGGCTTGAATAGTCCTGCCACCTCTAATTTGACCATTGCCACAGCAATGCAGGAGTGACTTCAAAATGAAAGGGGTTTGAAATTGCCATCAATGAACAAGTGGTGGTGGTTAATTATGACTTTATTCAATATTGGTGGGGCCAAAATTCAAATCCTGGGGTCAGTCCTGGGCCCCTCACTCCAGGGAAGATCTTGAGGGGCTGGAGCATGTCCAGGGAAGGGAACGGAGCTGGGAAGGGGCTGGAGCCCCAGGAGCAGCTGAGGGAGCTGGGAAGGGGCTCAGCCTGGAGAAAAGGAGGCTCAGGGGGGCCCTTGTGGCTCTGCACAACTCCCTGACAGGAGGGGACAGCCGGGGGGGTCGGGCTCTGCTCCCAGGGAACAGGGACAGGACAGACGGAACGGCCTCAGGCTGGGTCGGGGAGGCTCAGGGTGGATTTTGGGGAATTTTTTTCCTGGAAAGATGGTGCAGCCCCTGCCCAGGGAGGAGGAGGTGGCCCTGGTGCCCTGGGCAGCCCTGAGCCACTCTGGGTGCAGCCACTCGAGTGGGAGGAGGGCACTGGGAACAGCAGAGAGCAGGGCGGGAACTTCAGCAGTCAGAAGTCAGGAGCTGCTCCAGCTCCAGGTACAGGAAATGCCGGAATATCTCTAGGACAGAGATCACACATCCCACAGGGGAAAACAGGCAGGAATTTGGGGGTTTCTCCATGTTCAGTGAATAGCCAATGATTCACAGAGGGCAGGCAGCAGCAGGAGAACCCCCCCAAAGACACGCTGGGAGCTGAGAGGTGACTCCAGTGCGAGGGAAAAGCCTTGGCTCCAGCCTTTCCTTCCAGAGGAGCAGGGAGCTGCCTCCAGGCAGCACATCCCAGCTCCTGCCTCACTGCTGGATCCCCAGCCCTGCAGATGTGGGGAAGTGGTTCTTGGGGACATGGGGCAGTGCTGGCCTTGGTAATGTTGGGGAACCATAAAGAACTGTTGGATGTGAAAACATCAACTCTGGAAGCAGAGAACAAACTGTTTGGCTCTGAGATGGCCAGGAGCAATCCAAGGTGTCAGAATTGCTTCTATGATTGCAAATATAGATACACCATGTATCTACATGTACACACCTGACTCTCTCTATATATATATGTATTGTGGCAAATACATAGATTTTATATTAATTATAAAAAGGTATGAATGTACAAACACACAATATATAATTGTTATATAATTAAAAAATTATATAACACATTAAAAATTGAGAAGCTGCTTGAAGAAATAAAAAAAAGAAGAAGTTAAAAGATTAAAATAACTGCTTTAAACTCTCTGTTGCAAACCTGGAATAATCACAGACTGCCAAACCAACCAGAGGTAAAAGGACAAATGGTTGTGCAGCAACCCAGCAGCGCAGCAGAGTTAAAAGGCACTGCTCAAAGTGTATCCAGGGAGGAAAGAGATCCCTGGGTGTGACAAATTGCACGGACAGGAGGGGTGGGGTCGGCCAAAAAGGGGTCTGAACAACAACTCGCTGAAAAGGTGACACCAAAACCTGGTCAGAAGCACGGGTGTAGGAGTCCTGGCAGGGGGGTGTGGCTGAGGGGTAAGTGCCCAGCACAGCCCGGGAGAGACTGAAAGGAGGCTGAAAGGGGAAGGGAATTGTTTGCATTCCTTTTAGTTCTGGAGGTGATGGGAAAAGGAGGCAGAAACAAAGATGAACAGTCAGTTTTCATAATGGAAACAACTTCCCACTGCAGCCCCAGAGAGCCCTGTAAAATAGACCCACTCAGTTATTGGGGAATTGCCTGGGGACTGGAGGTGTGTGAGCGCAATGACAATTTTCATTAATGGCACAGAGTCAACCACGATGAACAAACCCTGGACTGGTGCAACAGCTGCACAAAAATTGTACAAAACCCAGCATCTGAGGTCTAAAGAGCTGAATTTCAGTGCCAAATCCTGCTCAGGAGAAAAGACCCCATGGTCTCCTTACCAAATGCTGAGCTCTGGATTCAGCATTGCTGGCCCAGAAGGAGTCACTGAGGTCGTGTGGCTGCTTTGGAAAGAGCCAGGGGAAAATCCAACGTGAGAGATTTCTTTCAGAGAAACAGAACAAACTGGAATTGTGCTGTTGTCTGGCTCTGTGGGCACCTGCAGGATAAATAAATCCCTGCTCAGAGCACTTGGGAAGGGAGATAACAGAATGAAGAAGGGTGACAGGAGGGAAAGGAGCTTGGACAGAGACAGAGAGTGAATTCTGCACAGAAATAGATTGACACGTCAGGGCCCTTCAGTCTAGCTAAGAGATACTTGAAAGGGATGTAGGAGATACTTATTAAACCAGACTTTTGTCACACCCTCAACATCACGGAGCAAAGGCAATAGAGAACAAACACTTGCTGTTTTTCACAGCACCAGACCCAAGAGGTACCCGAGGAAATTACCAAGAAATCGTTTCATAAAAAGACAAAGGCAGAGGAAGTGTTTTTGCAAATAGTGCCCAATTATGTTGTTGGATTTTTCCTGGAAGACATCAAGTGCTCACGAGAGGAACAGAACAATGCATTGAGAATGACAGATAGCCATCAGCTCAGGAAGTTTTCAGCAGGGATTGGGAAGAGCTGGGAAGTTGGAGGAGGAGTGGGCTGCACTTGCCCTTCTCCAGGAGATGAGGTGAGAGGGGAATTTGTCTTCACTAGAGAAAGAGTCCCTAGGATGGAGCTACAATAACAATGCCCCGAGTCTCTGTGGCTTTTTTCTTACTGCCAGAGAAGCAAGTATTTCCTCCTGGAGCTGCTGGATACTGAGAGCTGCAAGACATGTTCCAGGAATTTTATGTGGATCACAGTTTGGACATAGTGTTTAACTAATGGTCAAGAAAAAGCCCAGTGAATCATCACGGGTGACCCTGTGCCTTGCACAGAGCAGGTTCCCTTCATAATTCACATTTTAAACTTAGCTAATCTGTTCTTTCAAACCCTTCAGGGTGAATCTCAGGCATGGCATCACCAAAAATAAATCGCTTTAAGGGACTTTCATGAGCTTGCCTTGGGTAGTGGCCTGAGGAGTGGCAGGGAGGGAGGAGAGAAAGCACCGTTGGCAGCCTCTGCTTTCTCCAGGTTGCAGAGGGAGTGCTGGGCTCTGCCTGTCAGACCAGAGCCTGTTGTGCTGTACACACACCCATGCAATGATGCTCCCCATCCCAGCCCTGCTCTGCAGCCCTGCCTAGGGCTGGAGCTCAACACCAGGGAGTGCCAGGGCTGTACTTCCCTCACAGCTCTCTCTCCCACCCTGCCATTTATTTTTATAAACAAACCTTATTTGGGTGTTTTCTCTCCAGAGGCACATGAGAACACACAAAGGGGGTGCCCACAGCGGGACAGTCCTTAGGACAAGGACAGGGTCATCAGTAACCTTCATGTTTCCTTACAACCCCACTGCAAAGCTTCTCTGGAATCTCTGGGAAAGCCCGGGGAACCTCCCCAGCCTCCTCCTCTCCTTCCCTTCCTGCACCTTCTGCCTGCAGCTCCCATGTCACCACTTCCCTCTCCTCAAAAGCCAGACTGTCAATCCAAAGCAATCCCCTCTGGCCTTTGGGGTTCCAGGCTTGCAGAGGTGCTGAGCCAGAGGAGCAGCACAACTGTGCCCACAGGCCCAGTGCCTGGGACCAGGGTCCCCCCCGTGCCCCCAGGCACTCCTGTCCCACCTGGCCATGGATGGACATGGACACAGCAGCTCCTCTCATCCAGGCTGCACCTCTGGGCAATCATCACGAGGTGGCCAAGGCTTCTCATGGGATCCCAGACTGGTTTAGGTTGGAGAAGCCCATCTCATTCCACCCCGTGCCCGGGCAGGGACACCTTCACTATCCCCATCAGTGGCTTGGACAGCTGACACCTGAGCCTGGAGCAGCCTGGGGGCCCAGCTCTGACCCAGAGCAAGCTCTGCTAGGTTTTTGGGCTGGCAGGGGGCCAAAATAGGGTCAGTGCTCCCAACGGGATCAGCAGGGCTGTCCAGGGTTTCCTGTTGCCTCTGGCTGCTCCCAGCCTCTCTGGAGCTGCAATGCTTTCCTCAAGCATTAAATGAGATCCCAGGGGGAGCCCCCTTGCCTTTTGTGCCAGACAGGAATAAGCCCCTATCATCTCATCATCCACCCTCTCACACGGTTCAGCTCTGCTGGAAAGAGCATTTTCCACAGGTCCATCTCCTTCCTGTATCCCAGAAAAAGCCACTTTTACAGCTTCCATTCCAGGATTTTCTCAAATATCCCAAAGAGACCACTGCAGGACAAAATTTATACCTTCAATCCATGGTACAACCTAATGGAGAGAAGACTCCATCCACTCTTCCAGCTTATTTTTCTGGATTATCCAAGCTGCCTGGATCTCCTTTCCCACTGAGTATTCATCAGGAGCTTAGAGCAGCTGCAGGCTCAGTAGGGTGGATGAGTGGGGCTCCTGCTGTGCCAGGGTGCAGCTGAATGGGGTCCTGCCCCACCAGACTTTTCTCTGGGTTTTTCTTTGAGGCCAGGATGGGTTGGGATTAATCCCACTGGTGTTATTTGCATTACAACAGCTCTGGGATCCGGCACCTTTTGTTCCAGAAAATGGGATTTTGCATCTGAACTCATTGAGAGGAACTTATCAAACCAACACAGCTCTGCATAGACTGAGGTGCCAAGGGACGGTGCCACCCAACAGAAGCTGCTTGGCACTGTCACAGCTCCACGTGACAGTGGTTAACATGACTGTGGCAGTCACATATCATAATACCCCGGTGTCCATCACCAGGACAGAGAACTTTGCCCTTCCCAGGAGCCACCATCGACAATCGAGCCCTGTCCATGCTGATACTCAGCCAGAAGGTCAGGGAGTGATCCTGCCCCTCTGCCCAGCCCTGGGGGCACCTCTGGGGAGCTGAGTCCAGCTCTGGATCCTCAGCACAGCAGGGACAGGAGCTCCTGGAGGGACCAGCACAGGCTGTGAGGATGAGGAAGGACTGGAGCCCCTCCATACCCAGGGAAGGCTGAGGGAGCTGGGGCTGTTCAGCCTGGAGAGGAGCCCCAGCTGAGAGGGGCCCTCAGCCCTGGGGGTCCCTGTGTGCAGGGAAGGGCAGAGCAGGGCCCAGGCTCTGCTCTGGGGCCCAGCAGTGGCACCAGAGCCACGGGCAGGGACTGAGCCCAGCAATTCCCCCTGCACAGGAGGCACAACTTCTGCCCTGGGCAGTGCCCAGCCCTCAACAGGCTGCCCAGGGAGGGGCTGGAGTCTCCTCAGGGGGGATATTCCAGAGCCCTCTGCACACATTCCTGTGCCCTGTGCTCTGGGATGGCCCTGCCTGAGCAGGGAGGTGGCACCAGTGACCTGCTGTGCTCCCTGCCAGCCTGGCCCAGCCTGGGTCTGGGATTCTATGACACTCTGCTGCTGTCTCCTCCTGCACAGCCCCAGGCCTAGAGCCAGCTGAAGTGTCAGGGGGGTTGCAGATCATTACAAGCCACAAACACCCCCGGGGCAGCCAGGCCTGGTGACTCCTCCACTACAGCAGCAGCTCCATGGCAGCTCCTTGTTCTTAAGAACCTGCAGCTTTCTTGTGCTTAACCCCTGGGAGACCTTTACTCTTCCCAAGTTAATCCCTTCCCAGCTCCATAGGCTGCTTTGCCACAGTGGATTTATGAGGCTGCAAAAATAAAACCACACTCTGCATAGGTTCCTGTTTCATTTGCAGCTCTGGGGGTGCCAGTCCCTTCCTGCCTTTGCTCCTGCAGTGGAGCCTCCAGGAGAAACCTTTCCAAAACCAGCACGGGCCTCCTGCCAACTCCCAGTGAAGCATCAGCAGCTCCTGAGGGTTTATGAATCCCCTTTGAAACAGTGCCTGAGGCTCCCAGAGCACTTGGGCTCAAACTGGAGTCCAGGCTTTGGCTGGAGCCAGGAGCAACCAGAGTCAGTCAATTCTGAGCACAAGAGGATTTGAAGGGTGAAACCTGAATCAAACTGGGCAATATCTGTACATGACTTTCTTGAAAATCTGCTCTCAAGGATCCCCAGGGCTCCTGACACGATTTGGTTTAATTCTGTTTAAGTACCAGCCTCCAGCAGACATCGATTTCTGGCAGTCTCTGGGTGACCATGCAACACAAGGTTTGCATTGTCTGGGCAGCCTCCCATCTCCTTCCATTCAAGTGGGGGCTTAAAATAATGCACTGAGAGTGGCTTCTGTTCAAAAGGCTAAAACATGTCCCAAAGGAGGGGGAAAAAGGGTAAAAACATCCAAGAAGACAAGAACACAGCATGAGGTGGATGAACCTGCTCTGATAGGCCACCCGAGCCCAGCCAAGCCACCCAGATGACCACAACAGGTGACCATGACCAGGATGATCCATCCCTGCAGGTCCATGCCTGGATCCTGCCATTCCCTGGCCGTGACTCTGCCACCCCCCAGCCTGACACACCATGCTGGTGTCTGTCCCTCAAGCATTTCCCTCAATAACCGTGCAATTTCATTCATATGCTGCGTTTTTACCATTCAGACTTCTGTAGACTGCTTTTAATTTATCAGGCTAATTCCAACTGCAATACCCTGCCAGAGATGGAGAATGGGCTTGACAAACATCCCTTGCTCTAAATAGAAGAATCTATTAGATTCTAGCAGCTCGAAGTAGTAAATTTAGGTTTTATCTCCGTCAGATCCATATTGGTCCTTTCCTGCTCCAGACACCCTGCTGGGTTCCTTTTGTTTAAAGGTGACTGGCAAAGAGAAAGCAGAAATGAGAGCTCTGCCTTGTGTGCCTGGGCTCTTTCCACTCTACAGAGTCAAGGAAGTAGGAAAGGTTATTGCCTACAATAAAAATAGAATTATTTTTCTGCCTCTTCCTCAGAAATTCAGCTCTAGTTTGGAGCAGGAAAATCTCGGCTGGTTGGAGGTGGACAGGCAGGGCAAATGGAGCAAATGGCCTGGTGAAACCTTTAAAGTCTGCCCTTTGTGCCCACCTGGGGATGGTCCCTGGTGGTGCTATCAAGGAGCCTGGGGAAGGAAAGGGCTCTGGGGCTGCTCCTAACCTGTGCCACAGAGCATTCCTGGGGAATGCCAGGGAGTCTGCCACACTTGCTCAAGGCCTGATGCTCCATGAGGGGTCAAATTCACCCTTCCCACCTGCACCAGCCTCAGTGGCCCCCTGCAACATCTGCCAGAATGGGGAAGGACAAGCCTGGCACCACTCACCATTCCCGGGTGAAGAAAACAGGGGGAAAGTGCCAAAGAGGCCTTTTCATCCCCACAAAGGGGAGTTCAAACTCAGTTATCTCCCTTTAGAAAAGAAACCCTAGTGCAGGTCACCTTTAATGTGAGTGACAAATTCCAGGTGAGCAATTCCCTGTCTGTGCCTGCCAATCCTTCCAATGTCTGGGTTCAGGAGTGGCTGAAACCCCACACTCTGAGCTTAATTACAGAGCACAAAACACTGCATCACAATAATTGCTGATCTCAGAAACATCCCCTCACCCCCCTTCTTAATCTCAGTGTTCCCAGAATGAAATGGAAAAGTCAAACCTGTGCACCCAGCCCTTCCCCTCGCAGCGTACTGCTCCTTCCCTACCCAGGCATCCAGCGGAACACAGATCCGGGCTCGGGCAGCACAGGAGGCTCAGGAGGGAGGTGGGAGCTGCCACAGAAGCTCCATCCTCCCGCTGGGATCAGCTCCCCACCGCTCTCCCTGGATCCCAGGCTCTGCTGTGTCTCCAGGCTGCTCTTGGGAGCGCTGGAGATACGAAGGGCTGGGCCCGGGAATGATCCGTCTGTGCCAGGACGCATTCCCTGAGAGTCAGCAAAACTTTTCAGCCCTTCATTTCATTCTATTATTTCTGCTGATGGCACTATAAATAATTACTCCACACCCTCCGTGTGCTTGAGCTGCTTTGCTGAAAAAAGATGCACATTTTTTTCATCTTTCAACACTGCTTGTATTTTTTTGTGGTTTGCAAACCCTGCTCCTTGTTCTCCAGCTCTGCAGGATGGAGGGAACAGGTTCCAAGGGCCTCACCCGAGAAGAGCTTGCCTACAGCCCCACTCAGACCATGGGAACAGGGCGTTCTAACTTTCAGGCACTTTCAGGTTTCCTTGCCAGGTCATTTTCTTCCCTTGGAGCTGGGAACAATGGAACCATTATCCCACCTCTCGATCACAGGGGACAAGAGCCTTCCTAATGTCACCAAAGTCACAGATGGCTAAAGCACTACCAAGGGGTGGGAAGTGCTGAGGAAAGCAGGGAAAACCAGTAACCCCAGAGCCTTGGGGTGCCCAGCATCCGTCTGCCTGCGCAGCCCTGCACTCGGCGAGCTCAGCGCGGAGCTGTGCCGTGGATTTCCCTCTGTCCTGGCACCTCTGCTTTTCCTGACAGGCTCTGTGCCTCCTCCTCTCCAAGTTTCACTCCTTCACTTCAAGGCAAAGTGTTTTGCTAGCCACAAACCACTTGATCCCTGCAGGTACTGCTGCTCAGATGCTCATTCTCCTACCCACAGCTCCGCTCTCCCTGCTCACTTCCAAGTTCCCTGTCCCGTCTCTCCCTTGCTTATGCCAAACACCATTAGTGAGGAGAAAAACCCCCATTTTCCTGACCCTGCCGTGCAGCCTCATAGTCCTGTGGGCTTTGGGCCATGCTGAGTTCACAGGATTCCCTCCCCGAGCCCTCTGCCCTGAGAGATGAAGGTGAGGCAGAGTTTTTCCCGTGGTTAAGAAAAGCAGGATTTTTTTGCTGTGCTAACGCTTCAACATGCAGAACATAAACAGCTCCTCTCCTGATTTCCTGAGAGGTGGCCACCATCGAGCACTTCTCAAGGAGATTAGTGGCTTTTACAATCCTATTTCAAGCCTCGAGGAGGCTGCTATTTGTCAAAAGTGTTATTAACCTCCAATAGGCACCAGGATAAATGTTTGCTGGCACAGCCTCTTTCCCTCCGGGATCCATGCAGGAGAGAGGCTCACAGGGACCCAGCCTCACCTGGGACCCGGCTGCAAAGACTCAAACGGGCTCTCATTAAGGTCAGGGCACCTTAAAGATGCGCCTACCTGAGACAGGGACGAAGGAACAACAATCCACAATTTAAGGAAAAAGCCAAAAAGCCACGTTCCGTAGAAATATAAGCAGAGAGTCACTTGGTTAAGGAGGAGAGGGGGAGAGGAAAATCACTGGCTGAGCGGGGCAGTTCACAGTTAAATGTTCTCTGGGCACGGGGCTCCTGCTGAAGGGCGATTTATCAGCCCAGCTAAGGCTGGGGTGGGTGGCAGTGCTGGGGAGAGGAGACTCCAGCGTGCAAACAACGCTGTCGTTCCCAATAACCCGGGATTCGCTCCGTGAGGCTCTCCAGAACTGCTCTGCATTGCGAGTGCAATGCGCATGGAAGGATGTGGCAAAACTCCCCTAACCTGGGAGAGCCGGGGGACGGAGAGCAGCCGAGCGGCGGCAGCGCGGCGGGGACCAACTTCTGCCGTGATTTATGGGCCAGGCATCCCAACTTATCTTCTGCTGAACGGCAGCTCCGCGATTTAAACAGCGAGGGGGGGGAAAGCCACAACTCTGGGTCATGCACTCAATTATTTAAAAGGGAAGGAGGGGAGAGGAAAGGGAGCAGAGGTGACAGGACAGGCGGCCCCGGGCCCCAGGTGCGCGGTGGGAAGGCTCCTCCTGCCACCGGCCCCGCGTGAGCCTCAGCCACGCGTTAGACTTTCTCTCCCCGGCAAAGGAAAACACATGGGAAAAGCAGGGGATACTCCCAGCTGCCAGCCGGGAGCGGGGAGAAGCCGTGCCCGCAGCCCCGTCCCTCCGCGCGTACCTCCAGCCGCCGGTGCCCGGTGAGCCGCGGTGCCCGTCCATGCCGTGCCGGAGAAGAGCCCGAGGTGTCCTGGGGAAGCGCGGGCGGCTGCCGTGACTTGGGAATACAGAATATGGTACAAGCTTTAATTAAAAGAGTCTGAAGGCTCTCTCCTGCTCGCTCGTCCTTTTTTTGCAGTACCGGATCGGATTTAAAGGGCTAGAACCCAAATTTGGCACTGCTGCTCCCCCCGGAGAGCCGCGCTGCCACCCGGGCCTGCCAGCGCCAGCATCCTGCTGCCGCCCGTCGGGGGCATCCTGGCAGCCCGCGGGGCCGGATCCGGCAGCACCGGGAGCTGCGGTGGCAGCAGCAACAAGCTGGAAATCAAAGCTCCCTCCAGCAGGCACGGCGGGCGGCGAGAGGGGGTCCCACAGGCAGCGGGGTGGGCGAGGGCAGCCCCAGCGCACCTGAGGGTGCACTGAGCGAAGTTTGTGCTCTACCAGTGCTCTAGAGAAGTGGGAGGAGGAGGATCGTGTCCCTCCGTCCTGGTGATGCCACCAGCCTGGCAGTGCCCAAAGGCGTTGCCGTCCCAATGCCAGCCCTGGGTGGAGCAGGGTTGTTGGGAAGGGCTGCGTCGCCCAGGGTGGTGAGGAAGGGGAAGGGCTGTGTCACTCCAGCCCAGCTCTGCAAGACGGGGTCCTCAGCCTCCTGCCCGCATCCCATGAGCAGGGAAGCAATTCTATTTGGATTTGGAGGCCACTTGCTGGTGCCAAGGCAGTGGGGAGACAACCTGGCACGGGCGGTGTGCGACTGACGCTGATCCCTCGTCCAGCTCCAGGTCCGTCTCCAGATCGGGTCGTTCTCCAGACCTCCATTAAAACACCTGTCTGCAATAGGCTGGGCTCTCAGTGCCCTTTGAGTTGCTTGGCAGGGCAGGGATGGCCAAGACACGGTGTCAGCCTTCCATCCAGCTTTCCCAAAAAAAGGAAAAAGGGGGTGAAGAGCAGGGTTTCCCTGGAGCCCTCCTTGGTCTGGATTTTGAGCTTGAATGGGGAAAACCAAAGGAAACAAGGAGCACATTTTCCTTCTTCTTTTTCTTCTTCTTCTTCTTCTTTATCTTCTTTTGCCTGGTTTGACCCCAAAGTGCCACCCTCCCTCCCAAGGCCGGCTGGGAACATCCCACTCTGGATGTCCGATCAATGCGTGCCTGCTCCCTGGGCTGACCCGTGTCTTCTGGCTTCCTCTCTCCTCATTAATTACACCCAGGGGGTGGGTGCCAAAAGGAAAAGCTGGTTCTATTTCCATGCTGCAACCCAGCTCCAAGCTGCTGGGATAATTAGCAGGTTATTAATGAATGAGAAGATTCCCACCATGGAGGGAGGGGAACACCTTTTGGGCCTGGTTGGGAAAACCACACTGGAGTCGGAGACTCCGTCCCTCAATCCTTTGAGCCACCTTCAGTGCCCGGGAAGACACTCCTAGCCCCGGGGCTGCCGGAAGGATCTGCAGAGCAAAATCCAAGGAGTCTGCTTGGCCGGGGGCCATGCAGGGAGCGGAACGGCTCCATCTCCCAGCCACAGCCTGCGGACATCCATCTGCTTCTGGGCACGGAGAGGAGGCAGCTTTGGAGCCTCCTCCTCCAGCCCGGGTGATGGTGACTCGGGGCTGTGGGGGTTTTGGAGCATCACCATCCCCATCTGCCAGGGTTCCTGCTGGGGGCTGGAGAGTGTCACCCCGAATACTTCTCTTTGAACCCCTCATAAGATGTGGGAACAGCAGAGTCTTTCTTCAAAATCAATCTGATAGCCACTGTTGGCACCATTTCCCTGGGTTTAGGCACCAGCTGAAAATTCCTGGGAAAACCAGAGCCTGGTGGGAAAGTGCTTCTCTAAATACTGAGGGGCAGGGGTGAGATTCCAGCAAAACCAGGGTGTCCTCAGAGGCTCCAGCCTGAGCTGCTGCCATCTCGTGTGTCTCTCCAAGGCATGTGGTTGTTGTTCCTTTAATTATTAATCCTTGCATTGACGTAATCAAATTTGCCCAAGCTTTTAACAGACGCCTCGATGTAAAAAATGAAGAATAAATTTCTTTCCCTCCCTGAAAACTTGTCTCAATCCCATGACCAATTTCATTGCCGTTCTGCTCTAATTTTAAATATAACGAGAAACATTAAGGTTTTCAATTAAAAGATCCCTTCCTTCAGATATTGGAACATAGCCTGAAGTGCAGACCACGTGTGATATTTTTCATTGGGATGGTGTGGGCTAAATCTGATTCCCAGATCAAACACAGTCAGGCTCAGGCTTGCAGTTGGCCCAGGCTAGAGAGGCTGAGCTGTTCCACTTTGGGAAGAGCCTCAGCCTTCTTTGTGTTTTTAGCTGACTCCTCGTGTTTCTGAAATGAACCTTGCATTTATTCCTTCTCCTTTGTCAGCCTGGGAGTCTGTGGTGACGGGCAAATGAACCTCATGATGCCATCCTGGACTTGTGGAATTTTTGGCTTTTGACTGTGAAACATTTGGTTCTTCCTTTTCTTTAGAATGAGGTGAACCATGGCCGCAACAGAGGACATTGCTTGTGCAGTGAGCTCAAACCTCAGCTTGATGCCATCATGGAATCGTGGAAATTTTTGGCTTTTGACTGCAAATATTCACTTTTCCCTTTTCTTTAGAATGAGCAGAGACCAGGGCCTCAGCAAAGCAGATCTTCCTTGTGCAGTGAGCTCAAACCCCTCATTTGCCACAGTTTCAGCGTTGGGTTCATTGGACACCATTAATGTGAAGTTTGGGTCATGGAAGGTTTTCTCCTGTGTTCTCTTCCACAGACCCTAAATCTTGCACTTGTTCTCCACCCTAAATCTTGCAGGTGGCTCCATCTGGGCCTGTCCTCAGGCCATGTCCCCGGGAGGGTTTGCAGCTGGGCAGATGTTCAGCCCCAGCAGGAGTTGCTGTTTGCATGAGCGAGGTGCCAGCTGGGCTTGCTGGGGTGCAGCATCGCTCCCTCAGCATTGTAGGAGCTCATTTCACTCCTGGCAGGTTTTGCTTTCCTAATGGAAGTGGCACCACTGATTTTACTGTCCCTGAGGGTGCTCAAGGACTGTTTCTCTTGGAAACATCAGGTTTGTGCAGATGAGATGGAAAGACAGCGTTAGAGACTTTCAAAAAGCACTAAACGAAAGGCACTTCAGGTGAGAGGAGCTGAAGCAGAGCCTGGATCAGCCCCTGGCTCCACCTGCCTTACCCAGAGCCCCCAGATTCTGCTTGTCCTGCATGAGGCACCTCTTGTTTACAGCAGCTCAGCCACCCTTCCCAGGGTCTGGGGCCCTCAGGAGGGGTGGGAAGGGGGCAGGGACATCACCCCCGACCCAGGCAGTCAAACCCATCCCTCAGGAGCAGAGCTGGGCAGGAACTCATCCAAACACCACATCGTGTTCCTGCTCCATTCCTTTTCCAACCCAACGAGGCTGCTTGGAAAGCCAGAAATGGCTGAGCTCACGGGAGAGCTGAATTTTCCACTCTTGAGCCAAAGAGTGTTAACTTTGTCTTTCCTGAACCCAAGAATGTTAACTTCTGCCATTCCTGAGCCCAGGAGTGTTAACTTCAGCCGTTCCTGCAGGTTGTGATGTGCCAGGATGCATCTTGTCTCACTCCATCAGGTTTTTTGGAGGCCACACCACCTCACTTGCTTTGGTTTCAGGGTTAGAAGAGCCCCTTGCTGCCTCCCTCATTCCCACAGCACAGTCCAGGGGTTTCAGTGCTCAGGCCTGCTGGCTCAAGCCCTCCCTCTGAACTCATGAATTCCTGATTCCAAGAGGGGTTTCTGTGATAACCCTTCTGTGCTGCCTGGAGCAGGACCCCAGGGATCTGCTCTGGGCAGACAATGGCCTCTCCAAGTGCAAAATTGTGTCCGGCCAAGGAAATTGCTGGCTGCATTTGCAATGAATCACCCAAATTACAGCCCTTTAATGAAGATAAAAAGCAGAGAGAATAGAACACGCTGCAAAACTATGGGCAGGGGGTTGGTCTCCTGAATCTGAAGGCAAAGCTTTGAAAGCCTTGTTTGCTTGCACAGGGGGATTGTTTTAGAGAACTTCAAAAGGAATTTGGAAACAAACAAAAAACTGGTTAAACATGGGGGAGCTGATAATTAAAAATTATTCTTTTTTTCCCCAGATTTGTGAATTAAACTGCATTCCTGCTACATGGATGTGGCTTTTCCCCATCAAAGGCTTCTGCCTTCCTTGATCCTGCCCAGCCCAGGACAGGCTTCAGCTTGATCTTGGCCAATGCCAGGTGGGCCTCCAAGGGTTGGCCAACCCTTTCAAAAGCTGCAAATCTGGCAAAAAACCCCACCCAGCTTCACCTGTGTTTGAAAGGCAGAAATCAGCATCAAACTAATCTTTACTAGGTCTGCTGTAAGAGGATATGACAACAACAAATAAAAAGCAGTATCTAGGTTCCAGATATGGAAAAAAGGAAAAAAAAAAAAAGAATTTTTTGTTTCCATGTTTGGTGGGTGATATTTTGTGCAAGACACACTGAGAGCCCAGGCTGAGCAGGACTTGGGGAGGCTGTGCATGGACAAATGATGGGAATCCCCACTTCCACTGGCAAGCAGCTTGGGAGCAAAAATGTGAAGGACCCCTAAATCATCCCATTTCAGGATATAAATCAGCCTCTAACTGACAGTGGGAACAGAAGAGCCCTTATTGATGGGCTGGGTTAGGTTTTCCAAAGTAAAAGAGGAATTAAGGAGCCGTGAGCTGACAGCTTTAACAACTGCTGCTCCTCTCTGGCTGCTCTCAGCTGCAACCTCAGGAAAAGCCAAGGTCACTGAGCCAGAGCCCCAATCCCTGAACTGCCCATCCTGCTCCCTTCCACAGATACTGCCCAACCCAAACTCCATTTCGTCCTGGAGCAGAGACCCTAAGGATCTGCTCCTCCCACAGGTGTGGTCTCAGGGTCACCATTTATGGTGACAGTGAAGCAAGACTCACAAACTGTTTCAGAAGGCTTAACAAGATTTATTAAAGTTGACTCCATTCTTTCTGGGCTTGGCTATTTTCTGCCCAGATGAAGAGCACGCTGCTGCTTCTTTCTCTGCTCCCGTGCTGAATCTTCTTCTCTCCTCCCAATCCTTCCCATACCAAAGAGATAACAAAACTTCACCCATTGGTCAGGAAGGAGAAACAACCTCCATCACTTAGGAAATGGAGATATAGGAGAGAATGTTTACAGACTTGTGCTCTGCGTTCTTCTGCTTTCGCAGAGAATATTTCTCTGCAGGGAAAAATATATATTATGTTCATACAACACACAGGTTTCAGGACAAGTGGTTGAATAAGCCCAAAATAAATTCTGTGAGAGGAAGAGACAAATTCAGCTCTGTCATGTGCAGAGACAACATCACTGCCCGGCCCAAACACGAGGCTTCAGTCTCTAAAATCACAGATTCACTGAGGCTGGGAAAGGCCCCAGCCACGTGGATTTCAAACCCTTCTGGGCATGGGGACTCACCCCTGCCCTGGGAAGCTGTGCCAGGGCAGGACAATCCTTTCCCCAAGGAAAGTTTTCCTGCCAGGCTGCTGGGGGCTGAGGGAAGGAGCTGAGAGTGCTGGGTGAAGATTTTAAGGCCATAACTCCATAGAAAGCAGGTCTTGTTGGCTCTGCTGCCCACAGAGGTTTTTGACTGTTTTTCCTTGTCTTCAGCTGAGTCAGACACAGTTGGAAAATTCCAAATTGCCTCAAATCAGGAAAAGCTTCAACTAAAATCCCCCATGGTATTGTCCCTGCAGTCTGTTCTGCTCCTGATGTGCCTGCCCTGCCCTCCCTACCTGCAGCCCGGGCTCCCCCATGCCAGCAATTCCCAGGTGCCAGCCCAGCCATATCCCTCCATCCATCCAGGCAGGAGGGGAAGCCAAGGAGAGCCTCAGCAAAGAGCCCAACCTGCCTATTCCCTATTCCTGATGCATTTTTCAGGCTGTTGGGGTCACTTTGTTCTCATTTGCTCTTTCAGGAGGACACAGAGATGGAGTGAGCCAGGCTTTATTACAAGGCCCAGCAGCCACATCCTCCTGTGTGTGGTTTTTCATGTGCCACCACCAGTCCTCCATCCAGTGTGGCCAAACCAGCCCACGCCTGTTGGAACCCTGGAGGCTGACAATTCCAGACCTTCAGAGCTGAGGTGTGCTCACCCTCAGATATGCACCACGTTTGACTTGAGGCCCTAGAACAGGCTCCTGAGACTGTGTGATAGCACTGGGGTTGTGGGTGTGTAGTTTGAGTGGTGTTGTCTTCACGGGCTGAAAAACTTAGATTTGGGGTTTTAGTGTATGGTGATACATGGGAGCCAAGATGGAGATTTTTGGGTGTGGATTAGTTGTCGTTTTGCACCTTCTTCTTCCTTCTTCTTCACAAATCTGGGTGGTTTTCTGTAAATGGGTGAAAGAGGTTTGCATTGAGAGTTTTGGGTGATCACAATTAGATTAGAAGCATAAATAATAGAGATGTCAACTGTTTAGTGGATAATTGGGACTTATATAGCCTTGAACAGACACCATTTTAACTCTCTCAACTTGTTAGAGAGAGCTGACATCTCATGAGTTTGTAATAGATAAGGATAATAAACCTCAGAGTGAGACTTCAAAAACCTCTCCTGAGTTTTATTCGCTCTGACCTTGGAGCAGGAAAGAGCCAAGCATTCCGACACATGCCCAGCTCCAGGAGCCCTGTCCTGGGGCCACCAGTCTTGTTGGCAGTGCAGGACAGACCTGGCTCTGAGCTGGGAACCCTCAGCACTATGGAAGTTCAGTCCCTGAGCACAGGCACTGCCCCCTCCATCTGAGATCAATCACAGACCAAAGGGGCTTTGCAAGTAGTTTCCATATTTTCTTGGCCTCTCCATGCTTTCCAGCCAACCAAGAGCCAAGGAAAGGGGCTGGTAATGGGCTCAGGGGCTTGCAAGGGCAGCAGCCTCTGCCCAGGAATGGGATCCCAGCACAGGGACCTGGTTCCAGCACCCCATCCTGGCTGGGGGAGTGTCCCCAGCAGGGAGGAGAGAGTTTGGCTCCCAGTTCACAAGAGTAGGAAAGCAGCCAACAATGAAAACATCCCATCCATGTGCACTGGGAACAGCCCAGAAACTCCAAATCCTGGGCTGATCCCAGCATGGGCAGCAGAGGAGAGATTGGGATTCTGCCCAGTGCTCAGGTGAGACCCCACCTGCAGAGCTGCCCCAGCCCTGGGCCCAGCACAGGCAGCACCTGGAGCTGCTGCAGGAGCCCAGAGGAGGCTCCAGGATGAGCAGAGGGATGGAGCAGCTCTGCTGGGAGGAAAGTCTGGGAGAGCTGGGAATGTTCACCTGGAGAGGAGAAGCTTTGGGGGGACCTCAGTGTGACCTTGCAGGACCTGTTGGGAGCCTGCAGGAAAGGTGGAGAGAGACTTTGGACAAGGGATGGAGTGCCAGGACAAGGGGGATGGTTTCCCACTGTCAGAGGGCAGGGATGGATGGGATATTGGGCAGGAATTGTTCCCTGGGAGGGTGGGCAGGCCCTGGCACAGGGTGCCCAGAGCAGCTGTGGCTGCCCCTGGATCCCTGGCAGTGCCCAAGGCCAGGTTGGACACTGGGGCTTGGAGCAGCCTGGGACAGTGGAAAGTGTCCCTGTCCATGGCAGGGGTGGCACTGGATGGCCTTTAAGATCCCTCCCAGCCCAACCCTTTCCATGATTCTGTGATTCCATAACATCCTGACAGCCAAAGGGGGTTTCAATCACATTCCAGCCCCTCCGTGCTTCCCTCTGCTGTGATTTTGGGTAGGTTTTGGATAGCTGGGGCCTTGGCAGAGGCTGCTGTGCCCTCGGGCTCCTTTTTGCCCCACAGACTCTCCCTGGCAGCGCCTGCAGAGCCGCGGTCCCAGAGCGGGCCGGGAGCAGCTCCGGCTCCACTCGGGTGCCCGCGGCTCCGGGGCTCAGCACAGCCATTAAAGCGCTCTTTGAAGCGCCGCTTTTCTTCCCTGAAATGCAAGGCACGATTCAGGGCTGCCTGGCTGTGTCAGTGCCCGCGGGGGAGCACAGCAGGAGCAGGGAAGGGCTCGGCCCGGAACGGAACATTTGTGTCCCACGCGGAGCCGAGGCCGCGCTTCAAATGAAACCGCCTCGTTCAGCCCTGCCAGTGATGCCGGCGCGTGTTTGCAGCCGCGAATGTCTGTCCCTGCCCCCGCTGCCCCAGCACATGCTGCGGGATCGGGTCCCTGCTCCCGGGATGTGCCGGGAGCAGCCCTGGCTCCTTAGCTTGGCTTCCCGTCTCCATGGCGATGCTCAGCGTCATCCTCTGAGCACGGCGACATCAGCCTGTGCCGGAGCTGGCCCGGCCTCGGGCTCTGGGGAGAGGGGCAGAGCGACCCGGGCTCTGTGCTGGGGGAAGGTGCCGAGCCGGGATGGGATGGCCGGGAATGCTGCTGGGCTGCCGGGCCGTGTCCAACCCTCCCACGGGGAAAGGCTGCGAAGATGGACAAACCCCGCTGCTCCAGGTGCCCTGGGGGCTGCAAAGTCACCTCCAGCGGGGGTGACCAGCCGAGAAGGGATTTTGTCACCCTGTCCCCCGAGGAGGGATTTTGTCACCCTGCCACCGTGTCCCCTGCACGGGCAGTGCCTGGCTCTCCGTGGGGACAGCTCACCACAAATACCAGCTGCAGCTGGAGTTTGCTTTGCTGCCTGCAAAGAAATCCTCAAATCAAGGGCAAAGCTCCACACCCAGCCGGGTCCCGAGGAGTGCCCAGAACCCCGGGGTGTCTGTGCTGCCCCTTCCCCACGGCTCTGCCCAGGGCAGGCATGGGTCCCTCCTGCTCCAGCACCTCCCAGAGGAGCAGAGGAGCTTCTTGGATGGGATGGGATGATGGCTCTTCACCTTGTGCCTGGCCCGAAGGGAGACGTGGTGTCCACGCTCATCAGCCCTAATGCAGCCCTCAGGGGAGAGGAGATGGCCTGGGGCAGGGAAAAAAAATCTGCTAAACTCCCAGATTTGGGAGGAAGAGTTTATTAAGGGGTCCTGGAAAGGAGAGGAAATAGAAGAGAGATGTGTTGGGTTTATTTGAAGCAGACACTGGAGACTACAGTGGCTGTCCCAGGCCCTATCCACCCCCAGGCTGCTCTGTGCCTTTATCCTTCCCTAAATCACCTCCCCATAATCACCACAGGGAATTGCTTGAACGAATTTTAGATTAAAATTAAAGAGTAAGAGCGTCTCCCTCCTAAAACCTCATTTTGGGTTAATCCTGTATTTATCCTAAATGTGAATGAATCAAATAATTGAAGGACAAGGACATGAGAACAACGAGTATCATCATGGAGAGGTTCCCATTATCGTGTGTGGGATTACATCCATCCAATTCCGTGCTGGAGAATGTGGATTAACCCTTCCTGTGGCCTCATGACATCCTGGGAATGCTCTCTGCTGCTGTCCCTTGCTGGCCATGCCCTGTGCTGCAGGAGCAGCAGGAGGGAAGCAGCCACTGGACCATCCATTAGGGATGAGGAGGGAATAGCACAGTCCTGGGCAGGTCCTGAGGGGGGCAGGGGAGGTGACAGGATGGGAGAGAGGGATGGGAATAAAATGGGGGGTACAGGCAGGTGACAGCATCCCAGTGCCACCCTTGGCTTGGCCACCAGTGGCTGGTTGGTCACCTTGTGGCCAGGCAGGGTCTCCTCAGGGATGGAGGGGGCAAGAGGGGCCGTCCTACAGGGGAAATGCCTTTGGACACACCTGGAATTGGGGTAAATGCCCTTGGACACACATGGAGTTGTGGTTTGGGGAGCTGCTGGTCAGAGGGGATTCTCCAAGCAGGGTCCACCTGTGGAGCTCCGTGGGAACTCCTGCTCAAGCTGCTGGAGGAGCCCAGAAGAGGCACCAGGATGATCAGAGGGATGGAGCAGCTCTGCTGGGGGGAAAGGCTGGGAGAGCTGGGAACGTTCACCTGGAGAGGAGAAGCTTTGGGATGAGCTCAGTGTGGCCTTGCAGGATCTGAGGGAGCTGAGAGGAGAGCTGGGGAGAGAGTCCCTGAGAGCCAGGAGGGGTGGCTGGGAAGAGGAGCCCAGAGAAGGGACCTTCCCCACAAAGTCCCTCCAGCCTGGTCCCAGACATCCAGAGGAATCATCCTTAGCTGGGAGTGTGACCCTGAAGAAAGACCTGGAAGCATTCCCAGGGCAAAAGGGGTTCTGGGGGTGGTGGAGTGAGAGGGTCAGGATCAGCAGGAGGTGGGGAATGAGGCAGGAGCCAGGAAGCCCCTGAAATGGGCTTGTTCCCATGGTCACCCCTGCTGCTCCTTCCCAGCCCCTTCCCAAAGCTCAGCCTGAGCCCAGACCTCCCCCCGGGCTCTCCTGAGCCACAGCCCCGGGGCCCTCATGCGGGAAGTTGGGATGTTTTTCCAGAAGGATTCAGAGGCCATTTGGAGGCAGGAGCGTCCCCAGGGATGAGCACATCTTTCCATGCAGGAAGTCCCCCAGCCAGGGCAGCCTCAGGAATAATCCCCTGGCCTGCTCCAGGAGCAGAGAGGGGAATTCCCGCTCCACTCCCCTCTCCAAAGGATTATCCAAGGAGACATCAGCAGGACAGCCCTCACAAACACCTCCTCCCCAGAAGCACTTTTTCTCCTGTGGTTGTTCAGTGAGTGACAAAAGGTCTCAGGACTTTGCCACAAATAATAAAAGACTAGTGCAGGAGCAGGTTCCAGCTCCATGATTCCTTTGTAATTCCTGGCAGCTCCAGAGGCAGTCTGGCTTTGCACGGAGCTGTGGCTGCTAAAAACCTGCTCCTGCAGGGTTTATTTGGATTGCAAGAATCCTCAGCTTCAAGGCAAAAGAGGCAGCACCTGCAACCTGCACTTGGCCAACCCAGCAGCTCAGTCCTGTCTGGCACCAACCTGTCAGGACCCTCTTCCTTACATGGAAAACATATTTCCCAGGTGGAACCAATAGTGGAAATTCCTGGGCAGCTCTCCTGTTCCAGTTTCCACCTCTTCTCACTCCCACCTTTGACCACCCCTCTGCTCTGCCCCCACCTCCCCTGGGAGTCACACCATGGAAGGTGGAGGACACCAATTTCTCCAGTGTGGAGAGAAAGAAATGAAGTGGTAGCAACATCACACATGAGCTCAGATGTTAAAGAAAAAATAAAGAAAAAAACAAAACAAAACAAAACAAAAACCAAAAAAAACCCCCAAAACCACAAAGCAAAAGAAAACTTTGGAAGAAATGAAAGGGAAGCAAATCCCAAAGCTGTGAGGTTCCCGTGAGGGGCACCCTGAGGAAGGAGCAGGCACTGAATGGAAATGGGTTGAGGGAACGTGTGCAGAGGACAGTCCCAATCATGGAATCACAGAACAGCCTGGGCTGGAAGGAATCCCCAGGGATCATCAATCCAGCCCCTGGCCCTGCACAGACACCCCAACAATCCCAGCCTGGGCATCCCTGGCAGCTCCTGGAGCTCTGGCAGCCTCAGGCTGTGCCCATTCCCTGGGGAGCCTGGGCAGTGCCAGCACCCTCTGGGGGAAGAACCTTTCCTGATCTCCAGCCTGAGCCTGGCCTGGCTCAGCTCCAGCTGTTCCTGTCCCTGTCCCAGAGATCGGCACTGGCCAGGTGGGACTCAGAGTCTCATCAGCCCATCCCCAGCACCACCCCAGCAGCTCTCTCCTGGATGTGATGCCTGGTTTTGGAGCAGGAATGCTTCTCCCAAGAAGCTTTTGCTGTAGCCTGCTGCTTCAGCGGGTGAGAGACGGGACAGGAGGGCACAGGGTGGGGAAGGGCCGCAGAAACCCGCGGGGTTTGGCTCCCCCGGGCCAGGACGGCACAGCCCCGGGGGCCGGGGTACGGCCAGGGCAGGAGCTGCCGGTGAGGAGCTGCTGGCACCGTGTGCCGCCCCCTCCATCAGCCGGGAACCGGCACCTGAGCATGGCCAGCCCGGGGATGCCGCCCTGCCCCTCTCCAGGGGACGGCAACCCCCGATCCCTGCCCAGCCCACGGGATGTGCCGGCGCTCCCCAGCGCATCGTGCAGTGCCCTCTGCTGCACGCTCCGCCCAGGGAGGGGCTCTTCCCTCCCGATCTCCCACTTCAAGCGTCATTTCCAAGCCAGTTCAACCCTCACTTCAGCTACAAATAACCCCAAACTAATCCAAAGGAATTCTTTTGCTCGACCTCAATCCATTTAAGGTGGGATCTTTTCCAGAATGATAGAAGCCATTTATCATTAAAAAAGTATCTATGTCATATTATTGCTCCTGTGACTGATGGCATTAGAGATGGTGATGGAGCATTAGATGTGACATCACAGATTTCTGTTATTTAAAGGGACAAAGTCAAGTTAAATTTACCAGTCGGGGAATGAGATAGGGAACAAATCCGCTTCATTAAAACCGCTCCTGACTCCTGTCAGAGTGCTGTGATTTGTTCAAATACACATAATTTCCTTTTCCATTCTGTTAGGACTGGAGAGAGAGACATGGTGTCAAAATCCAGATCAAAATGATGGAGTGCTGCCAGAGACACCCAGGGTTTGTCAGCCAGGGCTGTCGATCCCTCCAGGAGCAGAGGAATTGTGAGGAATTTTGCCCTGCTGCTCCCCAGGCTCTGCCCCAGCACCCCCAAACCTCCTCAACAACCACACCTGGCTGCAAAGCCTCTCCTGGAAAAGCCTGAGGGGAGCAGGGAAAACCCACAGCGTTTTTCGTCTCAGCAAAACTCAGAGAATCAGAAACATTCCCTGATGTCTGGAGTCCCAGCACGGAGCTCCTGGGACACTGGGCCTGGCACAGGCTGAGCTGGAGACAGGATATGAAGTTCAGTGAGCCAAAGGGGGCAGGAATATTTGGTGGGATGGAGGTGGGAAGGAGAGTGAGGGATCAGGCTGCTCAGAGACTGCAGCACTTAATGCTGTGAGGAAAATAATGAACACCTCCAACGAGAGGGGACCAGAGCCTGGAAATGCCAGGAGAGGCAGAAAAGGAAATGTGCCATGGAGGGTCCATGGAAACAGCAATAAATGTGCAAGTAAAGACATTTTCAAGAGTGGCTTAGGGAGCTTAAATTCCCTTTTATGCAGGACTTTAATTTGCACGGATTGCCAGTGAGATCTGAGCTACAGAGAACCTGACTTCAGGATATTTAAACACCTCAAACACAGTTTGGGCTCTGAGGATGGAAGGTTTTCACTCTGAAAAAGTCCCTCAGCATGACCAGCATCTTCCAAAGCCTCTGGCCAGGCTCCTGCAGATCCATCCTAGGAACCTGAGCCACTGCAGGAATGGGATTGGAGGCAGACTGAAAGCTTTGCCCAAAATCCCATTAGTGCCAGTGACCATGGCTGAGTTTGGCTAAGAAGTCATCTGCACCAGGAGCCAGTGGCTGCAAGTCCAGCAGGGGCTGGAGCCTGGGGAGGAGAGCAGGAGCAGGCAGAGGGATCCAAAGGGCACTCACAGGGAGCAGGCTGCAGGCTCCTAGAACATGGAAAAGGAGGAGAAAGCAGCAGCAGGGAGGCCCCAGGCCCTGCCCCAGGTCACAGGAGCACAAAGAGACAGTACAGAACCAGGGCTGCCCAGCACAGCCTGACAGCAGAGAAGGGTTTGGGGAGCACAGCAGGGGCAGGGCTGGAGAAGGCCACTCCAGAACCCTGACCCTCCGGATGGTGTCCAGGGAGGGACCCAGGCACAGCACTTTGCTCCAGGGCACAGTTGGTTTTTACCCCTTGGTAAATCAGCTCCCAGGAGAGGCTCCCTGTGATGCTGCAAGGAGGAGCAGCTAAACCCCTCCAGTGGTAGGGCTTTTTCATTTTCATTCCATTCCTGCAGCCAAGAAAGCTTTTCCAGATCCATTTGATCTCCCCTTATCACCCAGCCCAGGACACGGACAGTGCAGCCTGTACATTGCATTCCAATTTCCATGTCCATTCATACAGGCACTTTCTCCTCCCAGGGACCCTCTGGCCCATCCCTGGCATAGGCCCAGGGCACCCAGGGATGCTCTTTCACTCTTCTCTTCCAAAGCCAGCTCAGCCCAGCGCCAGCACCCCAGGAGCTCCACACCAAATTCTTCATGGGTAGCTCCTGACTCCCTCAGCCATGGCTCCAACCATCCCCTCTCCAATGGAACACCCTCGTGGGTTATTCAACCCCTCCAAAAACCCCCTGGAGACCCTCCAGTGTTGCCCTGGGTGTGTGGGGCTGGCAGAGCCTCTTGGCACACAGCCCTGAGTACCAGGACATGGAGCCCATCCATGATCCTGGATTTCCTCAGGAGGCTCCATCCCGCAGGGGCAGCAGCACCAGGAGGGGTCAGAGGGCAAAAACAAGCAGAGAAGAATCAAATGTGACTCACTTCAGGGTCTCCAGGATTTTGGCTGGCTCTGGCTTGGAGCTGGCTCAGTGCAGTTCTCCCCCTGGCTCCTGTTCCTGCCAGGGCTTTATTTCCTCATCTCAAAAATACAGAATGAACAGAGAAGCTCTGGACGACTCAGGCACTTGAACACATCACAAATGTGCCTCTTCATAAATCCTGGTGTGGCTGAGGGCTTGGGAGCTGCAGGAAGGGATTGATGGATGGGTTTTTCCATTCTTATTAAGCCTAAAAAACACTTTCTCAGGAGCTGTAAGGCCTTGATGCCTCCTTCCTTCTGTCTTTGGGACACCAAAGGGAAAGGAAAAAATAAAAATATTCCTTCTCCTTCCGTCTCCTCAACTGGACACCGAGCAAACCCCCTCAGCTCTGGAAGGTTTTGTCTTCACACTTGTGTAGGGCTTGGTCAGGGAATTCCTGCTGTACCTGGGACTCTGAGGGGAGGTCTGGCTGGGCCAGGCTCTCCATGGACACAGGACCCACCTTCCTCTGCCCCTTGGTGACAGAGCCCAGAGTCCCAGGGCTGTGATGGATAAAGCTCCATCCTGAGCTCCCCAGCCAGCACATCAGCCTCCCCAAACTTCCTATTTTTGTGCCTCCGGGTGAGGATAGAACAGCTCCAATCCATCATTTCCAGCAGAGCAGGGAGGATGTGGCTGCAGTCCCAAACTGTTGCTCTGGGAGTGATGTTCATGACTCAGCCACTGCTCCTGGTGTGGGAATGGACAAGAACCAACCCCTCCTGTGACCCTCTGCCACCTGCAAGGGCAGCTCTGAATTTTGCTCCCAAATTTTTGCTGCTCTTCTGTTTTAAAATTGGAAACTGCCATGGCCAGAGATGGTTGAAAAGTCAAACATCCTGAAGGCTTATCTTGCACAAATTGCAGAATCACAGAGTCACTGTGGTTAAAAAACTCCTCTGAGATCATCGAGTCCAACCACCCCCAGCACTGCCAAGGGCACCACTGACCCATGTCCCCAAGTGTCACACCTACAGGGCTGTTAAACCCCCCTGAGGGACAGGGACTCCACCCCTGCCCTGGGCAGCTGTGACAGGGCCTGACCTCCATTTCAGTGAAGAAATTTCCCCAAAATCCACCCTGAGCCTCCCCTGGCCCAGCCTGAGGCCGTTCCCTCTCCTCCTGTCCCTGGGAGCAGAGCCCGACCCCCCCCGGCTGTCCCCTCCTGTCAGGGAGTTGTGCAGAGCCACAAGGTCCCCCCTGAGCCTCCTTTTCTCCAGGCTGAGCCCCTTTTCCAGCTCCCTCAGGAATTCTCCAGCCCCTTCCCAGTTCCTGGTCATCCAAAACTCGTTAATGGTGACTCAGCACCTTCAGTCAGTGACTGTCACAGCCGGGGGTCTCTGAACAGCCAGCCCTTAATCCCTTGGGATTTCACCCATTAAAAAAAACCTCAGGGAGGACCCTCAGTGACTTGTCATGGGCTGATGGCACCTGGTGGCCGTGGGGCCGTGCTGAGTTGTTTGGGCTGTGACGAGTTTGGGAGTGGCAGATATGGAGAGCTCAAAGGAAAATGTCCAAACCCCCCATTTGATCCAGTCCAGCTCTTATTAGAAATGCAAGGAAAGTAACCAGGCATATGCAGGTAGCACCAGGATGATTTATTTTATTACCCCTACAATTATTATTAGAGCTCAGAAGCTCTTGAGGCACAGTAGGATCGTTGGAATAAAATATGGAAGCAAAGTGCAGAGAAGGAATAGAACAGAAATGAGGTGTGCAAACACCTCGTGCACAAGGAAATACTCTGATCCAGGGTTTCCAGTGCTGTGGAAATGGGAGCCTTCCATGGGAAAACCAAGGAGCAGCTGTTTGGAACCGAAGAGTTTTAAGCAGGCAGCACAGAACAATTCTGGATTTTGGAGGGAATGCCGAGACTGAGGGATCACAGGGAGGGGAGTTCACTTTTGATCCCCCCTGGGGCTCTGCTGGAGATGGAGCCTGGATGGACGGAGCCAAGTGGGGACTCAGCCCCAGGGCACAGCCAGCAGTGAGCCAGAGCTGCCCCTGCAGCCTCCTCCCAATCCAGGGGCTCCATGAGGGTCCTTGGAGGGGACATGAGAGGGGACCAGAGCCCAGAGCAGTGGTGAGAACACGTCCCTGCCTTACCTGCACCCCCTGCACTTGGTGCTCTCCAGCCTTGCTGGGCTCCTGCTCACTCCAGGGATCCTGGGAATCCTCCCACACTCCCAGGTTTGCCTGGTTTTCCCTCTGGGATCCTCTCCCGTGGGGTCTCCTGGAGCAGCAGCTCAGCCCAGCTCACTAAATTCATCAAAAACTCATCAAACATGTCCCTGTGGCCTGTGCAGATGCACCCAGGCAGGGGCGACACCCACACAAAGCAAAGGCCACCATGGGTCACCTTGTCCAACTTTTCACCCTTCCTGGGGCCCGTGGCCTCAGCAGAGCCCTGACTGCTCAATGCCAGGGATCAGGAAAGGAGAAGAGATGGAAAACCAAAGGGCTGGGACATCATTCCCGCAGCAGAAGCCTGGCGTGGTTCCAGACCTGAGCCTGTAGAGCAAGGGACTAAAAAATGACAGGAAAGGAAGGACTGACCAAGACCTCTGGCAGTCCCAGGTGGGGAAAGGCCCAATTTTCTCTTCCCATTGAAGGTTCCCCTGAAGAATTCCTGCCATTCCCAGAACTTCTGCATTGCTGATGGTGTGGCGCTTTGGACATGGGACAAGAGCTCCTTGTGTATTTTAAGGATCCCACAGAGCATTCCCCTGTTCTCCTGAGGGGTTTGATCCTCTCCTCCTGTTCCCAGGCAGCAGCAATCAGGGGCAGTGGGTCAGGGCTGCTCCCTGGTTTTACAGCTGCACCAGAAGCAGCTGCAAGTGCTGGACACGGGTCCCGAGGGCACCCAGGATGTGGCTGTCACCCCTCTGCCCCTGCCAACATCGGTGACATCATGAGGGGACAATGAGCTGCCATCAAAGAGGACCTGTGAGGAGGTGGGAGGCTCTTCATGGTCCAGTTTTGTTGTTCCCATCTCCCTGCACCTCTCCAGGGGGAAGCGGGAGGGTCTGGTCCTGTTTCAAGCCGTATTTCTCACAGAAATAAGGATCACCTTATTTCACCTCCCTAAGGATCAGCAGGATGCTGTGGGATTGGGGAAGGAGGGGGTGGGTTCAGGTGGCTGCCCTGGGCCTCAGGAAGAGCAGGACTCTCTTGATTATTCTAAACAGCCCTAAGCCTCTCTTGGATCACCTTAGTTATCCCACTTGGTTCTCTCTGGGTTTCCAGTGTGGACTGGAACCTGCTGAGCTCACAGCAAAACCACTCATCCTCCCAGCTGAGCTCAGGCACCACATGAAGCACCTCTTTCCAAGCAGGGAGGACATCTGGTTTTGCAGAAACATTCCCTGGGCTCTGCAATATGGGGGATATGGTTGGGAGGACACAAAGCTGACACCAAGAATTCCCTAAATCCAAGTTCTGAAATGTGTCTACCATGGAGCCCCAGCTGCCCAGGGTGAGGTGTTCACAGCAGCTCCTTTGCTGCCTGGGGGCTCCTCCCTTCTCTGCATGTGCCAGCAAGACTGTTTCTATTTTTCAATCCAAGTCTCCATCAGTGCTTTTCCTGGGTTTTGTTGGATTTCAGGTCCATGCCAATGCCAGGTTATCAGTAAAGCTTTCCTCAGCTCATTGATGTGGTGCTCAGGGCCAGGTCAGGCTGGGGTTATCATTCCAGCCCTTCCATGCTGGCTGATCCAATGGGAGGCAGAGAACTCCACAAAGTCGGTTCCTGGCCCCGGGACCTTGGGCAGGGCTTTGCTTTCGGCTCAGCCGCTGCTGCTGTGAGCACATCAAACCCGGCTGGGGTGGGTTAAAGGCTCAGCTCCATCGGTTTCCCAGGGAATCAGGTCACCCCTGGAACAGCTGGATTTCCCAGGAAAAGAGGAGGCTGTGCTGGGAAGGGCTGGGGGGTTTGCCCCCTGGGGATGAGAGGTCCCATCCCTTAGCCAGGCACCGATGCAAGAGCCTGGTCAGAGAGATGTGGGACAACAGGCGGCTTGTCAGAAAGATGTTTGTTATAGCAGAATTCTCACAGAAAGTATTGCACTCATAATGGCTCATGGGTCGAACAAAGCCAGGCCTAAAGCTGCCAGCTACAGCTTGTAGGCAAGCCTGAAGCCCAGTTAGCTCTGGGCACAATGCATTATAGAGTTTTCTTGGCCAAGCATTTTAATACATAAAAATCAATCAGCATCATACACAATACCTTACCTACAGCCTATCATAACTACTATCATTACCATATTATGGTCACTAGCATCCAACTATATTGAGTTAGTGTGTTGCAGTTTAAGCTTAAAGTTGTTTTTCTGTTTTCTTACAGTGGAAAATTCTTAGACCATTTTTCTACTTACTACATTGGCTTGCTTGTTTGCCTCTGGTATCTTCTGCTTTTCCTAGGACCTATTTTTGCTTGCTAAAAGCATCTTCTTTGTTTGTGGTCAACATATCCTTTGCTCCTGCCATAAAGCCTCCTTCCAGCTCGACTTAACCTTTGCATTCCTATTTGTCCAGTAACAACTGGCTCAGCAATTCTTAATTCAGACATCTTTCATTCTTCTATATCAAAACTTGCTTCCATCTCTCTTCCGCTCTCAGGTTCCACATTCAGAGAGCTTTCTGCCAAGCATACATATCTGTGAACCTTTCCTGTCAAACCATCTTTCCCAGCACACCAAGAGCAGCCAGCAGCCTCTGGAGCAGGCTCCCAGACAGGCATTCCATGTGCACCAGGAGCCTGGGAAACCTGACCCTCCTGGCTTTAACAGGGTTTTCACACAGAAGTGAA
Source organism: Hylia prasina (assembly GCA_013397195.1). Lineage (NCBI taxonomy): Eukaryota > Metazoa > Chordata > Aves > Passeriformes > Sylviidae > Hylia > Hylia prasina. Next base: position 565,763 of record VYXD01001094.1, on the reverse strand, counting down.
GCAGAGGACAAAGTCAGAAAACAGTTCAAGCAAAGACACAATAAAAAGGGAACTTCCCAAAGCTGGGAAGTGCCAGTTCCCACTGCAGTGGGAAGGGTGGAGGGCAGGGACTGAGCCCGACCCCTTCTTTCAGAAATCACTCCTGTGCTCTCAGCGCTCCTTCTGCAGCTGTGGGGTTCTCTGGCTGCGCTTCCCTGTGCCTTTAACTGGAGTTTCATCCGCAGTTAACACAAACCCCTGTCAGGGTGATGAGTGTTAGCACTAAAGGCTTTGCATTTTTAATCGAGGCACAGAGCTCTCACTGAAGGGGAGCTCGGGCCGAGCCTGCCTTTGGAGCTGGGTTTGGAGGGGAGCTCAGCTTTGCCGTGGTTTATTTGTGCAGAATGTGCTGTGCCTGCTGCTCTGCCCGGGGGGGCTGCGGCTCCAACCCACCCAGCAAAGCACCAAACTCAGCCCCAGGCAATCCCTGCCCAGTCGAGCTCCTGGGCTGCCCAAAGCTCTCCCCAAGCAAAGGTAAAGCCGTGCTGTGCCTTCCCTTCCTGAGGAACTGATGAATAATTAAAGCAGCCACTTAACTCCACTTGACCCCTATCGTTAATACAGCCGAGGAAAGGCAGGGCTGGGCTGGGGCCGTGGAGCGCCCAGACAGGGCTGGGGATCCTGTCCTGGTGCCACAAACCTGGACACAAAACTGGAATACGGATGGCAAAGAGCAGCCCAGCCAGCCCCGGGTGCTGGTCCTGCAGGGATCCGTGGATCCGAGAGGCTGTGCCCGGAGCAGGGGCTGCTCTGCACCAGCCCTGGGGAGGAGGCTCCAGGATGGGTTTTGGAAAGCCCAGCAGGGTGGTTAGGAGAGCGGAGAGTCCTCTGGCTTTTGCAGCTGCTTTCTCACTCACTCCAAGGAATCACAGGCCTTGCTCTCAAAGCCTAGGTTTGGTGTTCAAAGTTTAACAGCAGCAGAACAAATCCAGCAGAATTCCAGAGAGCACTGAGGGCACAGGAACTGATGCCTTGGGAAGGCTGACCTGAAACAGAGACTGGACAGATCCAGAGAATAAAGTACATAATTTTACTTTGTTATTAAAAGGCCTTTAAGGATATACCTTGGGCAGGACAAGAGCCTGGCCAGGGCTACACCCAAGTTGGACCCAAAATGGTCACAAAATGGACACAAAATGGTCAAACAGTCATGAGGTCTCACATTTTTATAAGTTTTGGTCCATATGCATATTGGGGTTTAATTGTCCAGTTCCAGCTCCAGGCTGTGAGGTCCCATCCTGCTTGTCCCTCCCTCCAGCCACCCTTGTTTGTGCTGTTGGGCTGAAAGTTGTCCTTGGTGTGCAGCAGGAACAGGATTTGTTTTGTGTCCCTGCTCTGTGCAGAGCTGAGTGACACTGAGTGTGAGCTCAGAGCTGCACCCTGGGCAGCACAGAGCCTGAAATACAGGGAAGATAAAGCTTAAGGCATCAGAACAAATCCAGGCCAAAGGTTATCCATTCCTTGGCTGCAGCACACTGGGACAGGACCAGGGCACACAAGGGCAGTGGGGTCCAGCAGGCAGAGCTGGGGCTCAGGGGACTGGGACAATCCTCCAGGAGCACCTGGAACCCTCTGGAACCAGGCTGGATCCACCTGGGAAGTGTGTGAGACCCTGGATAACCTGGAGCCACAGCAACACCAGGGTCTGTGGGGATGTTTATGGGCTCCTGCCCCGTGGAAAAGGAGCTGATGAACATCCTGGAGCTGCCTCTGCACTGCACAGCAGATTTACAGCTCATCTGCACAGCCCTGCAAGGACACAGCTCCCTGTCCACGGGAAGGACAGGCACTGCCTCTCCTCCCCCTGGCCCAGCAGCTCCTTCCCTGGCTCTGAGACTTTTAACAAAGCCCCAGCCCTGGCTCTTCCTTCCCCAGGCTCAGCTTTTGTTAGCCCAGCTCCCCCAGCCCCTCTCTGCAGAACCACCCCAGCAGCACCAGTGGCTCTGCAGGGACCTGCCCAGGGTCACCCCCAGCCCCTGGTCCCCTCCTGTCCCTCATTCCCAGCCCCTGAGGCCCCAAATCCCTGCTCTGCCCCCCAAACCCCTCGTGCTGTGTCTATCCCCATCCTCCTGGGCTCAGGTCCCCGAGGAGAGGGGGCTTTGGGAGCCCTTCCCTGACCCCTGCCCTGCACACAAACATATTTCCGTGTGTTATGGGTTAAGCACAGCTATTGGCTATTCTTTTAACTAATAAGAAACACGAGTGCGACTTTTGAAATACCGTATAAAAAGCTGAGTAGGCGGGGCACTCGCTCTCTTCTTCCTGGCCGACAACCAGGTAACATCGGGGGTGAGCCCGGCCGGGCCGGGCCCCTGCCCGGCGGCCCCCGGGGGAGTTGCTGCCTCTGC
>VYXD01001094.1:471977-554215 GCA_013397195.1 Hylia prasina | reverse complement strand
TTTTAAAAATATACTCAGGCAAAGCCCCCATCCCCCACCCCCCCCGTATCCACCCAGTGCTCTCCCTTCCACCCCACATCTGTTAGGAAAGAGCTGTTCTGCAACATTTGTGCTTCTCATCTCCTTCCAGTCAATCTCCCACCCTCCCTGACAGACCCTGCTCAGCAGCCACACACCAGAGGTGCTCTAGGCAAAACTCCTTTATTTCCCTCCTGCTTTAGAAACACTTTGTACAGCTTAAGAAAAGAGGTTGCTTTAAAAAAGAAAAGGAATCCCATCCCAGGGATGCTCCATTCACAGCACCAAGCGCACCCAGGGGGGCACTGGGCACACCCAGCTGGAGCCTGACAGGGCTCTGAAGGACTGCACCTGTTCTTTAGGGCTGCTGACAGCGGGTAACACTGCTCCTAAACCTCATTCCCCAAGCCAGGAGGTTGGAAGACACTTGGAGAGGTATCAGAAGCTGCAGCTGGTATCCATGGGGTGCTGTTACACCATTCCCAAGTTTTGGCTGCTTGGGAATGGGGTTTTTATAGGAAATGGCACCAGTGCTTACCTGAACCTGAACAAAGCCCCTAAAATGATGCTCCCAGCACGGACCAGGTTTGCAGGGATCCAGGTCTGGCTGTGGCCCCACCTGTCCTGATCCAACCTTGTGGGGCTGAAATCCTCTGGCATTTTTCCTTAGGGTTGTGGAATGTTTTGCTGCCAGGCTCTCCTTACACAGGAGTCCAAGGAACCCTCTGGCCCCACGTCCCACTCCAAACATTCCCCACTGAGGAGACCCCAGCACTGTCCCCTCACCCACTGCTGCTGAACCAGTTCTGATTTATCTCGAGATAAGAACATTACCAATATTTTCATCCAGGAAGCCCTAAAAACAAGAGGGAAGGGTTAAATCCAGGCTTGACCCCCTTCTCAGACATCAGGATAACCCAGGTGGATAGATCCAAAATCGGTGTCAGCCCGCAATGGGGTCCTGGGAAGCACAGGGTGCGGCGAGCCCCAGCCCTCAGCACCCCGAGATGTCCCGTGCCTTGTTCTTCCGCTGGAATCTCACATCCGAGGGGTCGAACCCCCGTTCCCTGGCCCCAAAGAGGGCCCAGGGAGGAGTCCTGGCCGTGTACTCGGCTGCCGTGAAGGTCCTGGAGCCGCCGCTCCGCTCGTACTCCCTGACCAGCTCCTGGAAACGGCTGTAGTCGATCCAGGTCCTCCACTCGCCGTCCACCTGGAACTGGAGGAAAGGAAACTGTGAGGGAGGCAGGAAGCACCAAGCCCAGGTTATGCTGAGAGCACCTGGGTGGGGATGAACTGGGATCCCCAGCTGGTGTTTTTCTAATTTCACACCACATGGAGGTGCAGGTAAAGCCATCCAGAGGTTCCTGTAGGACACAGCTTGAATAGGAAAATAGAAGGAATTCAGGTGGGTAAGTACCCAGAGCCAGCAGGGAATTGATTCTCCAGCTCTACTCTGCCCTTGTGAGACCCCCTTGCAGAGCTGCTTCCAGCTCTGGAAGGCTCAGCACTGGAACAACCTCATCCTGTTGGAGGGAGCCCAGAGGAGGCCCCGGAGCTGCTCCCAGGGCTGGAGCCCCTCTGCTCTTGAGCCAGGCTGGCAGAGCTGGGGGTGCTCACGTGGAGAAGGCTCCAGGGAGAGCTCAGAGCCCATTCCAGGGCCTAAAGGGGCTCCAGGAGAGCTGGAGAGAGACTTTGGACAAGGGCCTGGAGTGCCAGGAGTGACAAGACACAGGGAATGGCCTCCCACTGTCAGAGGGCAGGGATGGATGGGAGATTGGGCAGGAATTGTTCCCTGTGAGGGTGGGCAGACCCTGGCACAGGGTGCCCAGAGCAGCTGTGGCTGCCCCTGGATCCCTGGCAGTGCCCAAGGCCAGGCTGGACACTGGGGCTTGGAGCAGCCTGGGACAGTGGAAGGTGTCCCTGTCCATGGCAGGGGTGGGATGGGATGGATGGGATGGGGCTTTAAGGTCCCTTCCTACCCAACCCATCCCAGGATCCTGTGATATCTCTATGAGGCTACACTGTTGGATGCTTTCCTGGAGCCTACCCCACTTCAGCCCAACTTTCCAGGAGGGAAGCTCCCAAAATGCCTCCCAAAGCCTTCCCAGGCCTCCTGCCTTGCCAGCTAACACTTTCATGGGAAAGCCCTTGGTGTGGGGAGCTGGGAGAGCCCTGGAGGACACGTATGGATTTGGGGCCAAGCCAAGGTCAACCCAACCCTGAGTGTGGAACTGTGACTCCAAGGCAGCCCAGCCTGGGACAGTGGCCCAGGAGCAGCACCAGAGCCATGTGCCAAGGGATTGGGATGGATTTGGGTGACTCTGGACAGAGCCAGGAGGGCTGTGTTTGGGAACAGGGGAGATGAAGAGGTTTAATGACACAAATCCTCTTTCCATGTGAAGAATGGCTCACTTTGACAAGCCAGAGTTGCATTTGTCTCCCAGACCTGCTCTGCTCATTTAGCCCCAGCCTCGGCTGAAGCCTCAATTAGGATTTATCTCAGCTAAGAGCTTATTACGCATTTCATCAAAAAAAAGAGGGAAAACAGACTGGCTCCTTGGTTATTGTGGATTTTTTTTCCCCCCAAACTTGATGGCTGTGCATTTCAAATGGCACTTGACTTTATGCCCGAGAGTTAAAAGCTTTTTTGGTTGGGAAAACTGCTGACACTCCTGAAGTTCTGCAATCAGCCATGGCTGATGATCCTCCATCCCTGCCCATGGAATTACAGCACGTCCCTGCCCGAGCCAGAGCCAGGAGGGGACACTGCAGAGTCACAGCACTTGGAATAAATCAAGGTGCTCAAGGCTCGTTTTTCTTGTGCCAAGGTGGGGACATGTGTGAGGCCACCAGAAGAGCAATGGCAGAGGAGACATCATGTCATCTGTACAGGAAAACTCCTGATCCCAAGGAGGATCTGGGATCTGCAGAGCTGAGCTCCCTCCGGGGGTGGAGAAGTGACAATGTCACACCTCACATCAAACTCTGCTCCCTCCACGTTTGATCCATGAGCACTCAGCAAATTAAAGGGCAAACCCAAACCAGCAAAGGCTTTAAGGCACAAGGGGGAATGGCCTCCCACTGCCAGAGTGGGAGTTGGCTGGAAGGGAATTCTCCCTAGTGAGGGTGGGCAGGGGCTGGGATGAATTCCCAGAGAAGCTGTGGCTGCCCCTGGATCCCTGGCAGTGCCCAAGGCCAGGCTGGACAGGGCTGGGTGCAGCCTGGGACAGTGGAAGGTGTCCCTGCCATGGCAGGAGTGGCACTGGATGGCTTTGAGGTCCCTTCCCACCCAACCCATTCAATGATCCTGTGACCCCATTCCCACCAGAACAACCAACCTGGGATCCATTCCAAAGCAGATCACTCAATAATCACCATTTTTAGTGCAGTGACAGCACAACCATGAAGCACAGTGCCAGAGGGGCAGGTGTGTCATGGGGAGAAATGGCTCCTGCTGAGGAATAAATCCCAAACCCAGAGTGGGGAAGAACAGCCCCAACTGCCCACGAGATTTATAGCTTGGATTTAGCAATGTTGTGATTGTTCCACGGGTAACAAAAGATTTAAGGCTCAAAGCAGTTTCACAGCATCCATATAACAGGTGAGCCAACCCTAAACATCCCTGGGATCCCAGCTTAACGTGGGCAGGTGTTTTAGGGAATTCTTCACTGCCTGTGGAACCCTTCAGGGTGATAAATACATCGACATGAGAAATGGCTAAGACCCCTCCCCCGGTTCTTCTCCAAGCTGGAATCAATGTCACAGCTCCTTCATCGGGCCCTGGGCTGGGCTGGTCTGCCTGGAAAGAGAAACTCCCTGTCCCCAAGGGCTCTGCTCAGCACTGGGGTGAGTCAGGAGCCTTCCCTTGGAGCTCCTGGAGCCCCTGAGCTCCAGTCCCCAGGGTCCCACCACACACTGCTCCCCACGCACATGGCACGGATGCACAGCAAGGAAAACCCTGATGGAATTCTGCAGATCCTCCAGGGAAAGGAGCACTGCTCCAGGCAGGCATTAATGTTGGGATACAAGAGGCACAGGAACAAAGGGAAACTTTCAATCCCAGTCTGGGCCAGGCCTGAAGGGAGCACAGCGGGTCACTGGTGCCACCTCCCTGCTCAGGCAGGGCCATCCCAGAGCACAGGGCACAGGATTGTGTGCAGAGGGCTCTGGAATATCCCCCCTGAGGAGACTCCAGCCCCTCCCTGGGCAGCCTGTTGAGGGCTGGGCACTGCCCAGGGCAGAAGTTGTGCCTCCTGTGCAGGGGGAATTGCTGGGCTCAGTCCCTGCCCGTGGCTCTGGTGCCACTGCTGGGCCCCAGAGCAGAGCCTGGGCCCTGCTCTGCCCTTCCCTGCACACAGGGACCCCCAGGGCTGAGGGCCCCTCTCAGCTGGGGCTCCTCTCCAGGCTGAACAGCCCCAGCTCCCTCAGCCTTCCCTGGGTATGGAGGGGCTCCAGTCCTTTCTCATCCTCACAGCCTGTGCTGGTCCCTCCAGGAGCTCCTGTCCCTGCTGTGCTGAGGATTCGGAGCTGGACTCAGCTCCCCAGAGGTGCCCCCAGGGCTGGGATCCTTCCCTGACCTGCTGAGTCAGGACAGTTAATTAATTAATAATTCATTAACCCCAGGACACCATTGGCCCCCAGGGCTCTCTGCTGACCCAAGGACAGCTCTTGGCCCCCAGGCCTCTCCTGGCCCAGCAGCAGAGCTGGAAAAGGGCTGTCCCACAACAGGGGTGCCAAGGGACAGAGGCACTGCAGGGGCTGCGCTGGCCCAGGACAGGGCCCATCCCCCACAGAGCCCCAAGCCAAACAGGGAGAGATCCATCTATCCATACACCCAAACTGGGAGAGATCCATAGATCCAATATCCAAACTGGGACAGATCCATAGATCCAATATCCAAACTGGCAGAGATCCATAGATCCATATACCCAAACTGAGATATATCCATGTATCTAAACTGGGGTAGATCCACACATCCAGACTGGGATAGATCCATATATCCAATCAGAAACTGGGATTAAATGGAGAACCAGGTTCCCTGGGAGCATCTCCAGAGCCTGGCTGAGCCCTCCCTTTGCCCCTGAGCTCCCAGGAATGGCCCTGACCAGGACATTTCTATCAGTTCTCTTTTGCAGTAGATTCACAGCTGCTCTCACTGCAGCAGGAGCAGCTCCTGCTCCCAAAATCCATCAACATGGAGAAGAGCCACACTCCAGATTTCCTTTCTCATCAACAGATTTGCAGCAGCAGTTTGGGGGGGCAGGAGGGGGTGGGAACATGTGCACAGATTGAGGACAATCCAGGAGGACCATTCACTACATTCCCCCAGACATGAGCATTGCTTAGAAATAATCCCAGGTGTATCTGACAGGATAAAATATGGGAGCGAGGCTGGGATGTGACACAGGGAATGCTGAGGAATGGAAGGCAGCTAAAACCAATTAGTTTGTCCTACCAAGGGTAATGTTGTATTTCCTTCAGAGCCAACCAGGCTGGCATGAGGAGGCTCCTCCTGAGCCACTCACTCCAGTCCTGCACCACAAACATCCAGAGGATTTTCAGGGAAGGACTGAACAGCACAGGAGGGAGGGGAGCAGAACAGGAGGAAAAGGAAGAAAAGGCTGTGGTGGCTCCTGCAGACCCCACCCCTCCAGGGCTGGAAGCACAGGGTCCATCTCCCCTCCTCGGAGCTGTGCTGCATTCCAGATCCCTGGGGAGCACAGGGAGGTGGGAGAGACCCCAGAGCTTTGGGGCTGCCACAGCTCCTCCTTGGTGAGAATCCTACAAACAGTGGGGCTGGAAAACTCCTCCAGGATCATCAAGCCCAACCATCCCCAGCACTGCCAAGGCCAGCACTGCCCCATGTCCCCAAGTGCCACATCCACAGGGCTGTTAAACCCCTCCAGGAACAGGGACACTAACACTGCCCTGGGCAGCTGGGCCAGGGCTGGGCAACCTTTCAGAAAGGAATTTTCCTCAATATCCAAGCTGAGCCTCCCCTGGCCCAGCCTGAGGCCATTCTCTCATATCTTGTTGAGGATTCAAGGATACAAAGTCCTCAAATCCAACAAATGGATTTTCCCTGGGGGGGTGCACGGAATTTAATGGTTAAATCCAGCAATTTTCACAGAGTTTTAAAGACCATACACCAAAAATAACAATCAGTGGCCAGCAGGGGAACCAGCCCCACAAAAAAAACACAAACAAAAAACCCAACCCAGAACAAACAAAACCTGCCCCTTCCAAACCAAACCAAAATAACCACAGAAAAAACCCACAAAGCTCCCCCCAGAAGACAAACCCTCAAAATCACAATAAACAAAACTAAAAGAAAACAACACAATCCCCCCAAAAATCCAAACTCCCCAAACCAAACACCCTAAAACAGGAAAAAAAAGCCAAACCCAAATGAAATACCAGAAAAAAAACCCTCTCATCCCTCCCCCAAGAAAATAAACCTGAAGAAACCAAAACCAAGCAAAAAAACCCCAAATCAAACAAAAAACCCTCAAAGCTAACCAAGCCCCAAACTAACCCAAGCTCACCAAAACCAACCAAAAAACCCCACACCAGACTAAGACTCCTGCCAAAGTAAACCAAACCGCAAAACAAACAAATGCAAAAGAACCCCCACAAGGAATTCCAAACCCAAAAGCCACACATAACAACCAACCAAAACCCCAAAGCCACCAATCAAACACTTGGGGCACAGAGACTTTTGGGAAATTTTAGGCATTTCTGGCCTGCAAAGATCCCAATCCCTGTGCTCCTGAGCAGGAAGCAGAGAAGAGTTATTCCCCCTCACTCCTGCATGCATTTATCCTCATTCCCGAGCAGAAATCCCTTCTCTGAATTATCTCCAGGAGCCTCTTGGCCTGGATTTCCCGGTGTTCCATGAAACCTGCTCTTTGCTGAGCTGAAATCCATTCCCAGGCAGTCCAGGAAGAGCTTTGTTCTGGGGACATGGAGCCTAGCTCTGCACACAGGGCACGTTTAGTTAGTTTTAACTTCATTAATTTAGTTTGGTTACTTTTAATCCCACACTCACACATCCATGGAAATTCCAAAGTTTCCAGGGATCTCTGCAGTCTGTGCCCCTCAGCTGGGAGAGCTCCCATTGGTGCCCCCTCATCCCACATGGACTGCAGGTCCATAATGTCAGTAAGTGTAGTGTGTATTAGGAACATTCTGAGGAAAAGATCTGTGGTAGGGATTCTCCTCTCTTTGGGACCCTCTGGCAGCTGCTGGAATAACTCAGCATCAGAACACAGTGAGAGCCATCAATCTGAGAGATGGGAATCCATTCCCATGGATATATGGGAAGAGAGGAATATGAAATACATAAAAACTATTTACATATATTCTTTTAGAGCTATTCAGAGAATCCCAGGATGGGCTGTAAGGCACTTTAAGGATCATCATTCCATGGGCAGGGACACCTTCCACTGTCCCAGGGTGTTCCAGGTCCCATCCAGCCTGGTTTTGGACACTTCCAGGCATCCAGGGGCAGCCACAGCTTCTCCGGGCACCCTGTGCCAGGGCTTCACAGGGAAGAATATTTTATGGATCTGTATAAAAACACCCAAGAACATATATATATGTATATTTTATATATATCCTTGTATATAAAAAGAAAGTATTTATCTCCTATATAAAAGGTTTTACAGCATAGAATACGTATATAAAAAAAATACATGAATCCCCAAATAAATGTGTCTCTCCAAGGTTTTACCCTGGCCACACCTGGCCATTAACCCCCAGCATGCCTGGATTTTCTTCTCCCATTTGGGGTGTCCCTGGAGTGACCTGAGCCACCTGCAGACCCCAGGACAGCTCCAAGTAGAGGATGCCCCTGTGACCCACACCCACCTCTGGGGGGACACACATCTGGGTTGTGCAGAGGGACAACAGATGCCCCGTGAGCTGTGTGCACAGGGCTCTCCCAGCTGATGGAATTGCAATCCCACAGCAGCATCTGAGAGGCTGGGAAGGGCAGATCCATCCTGCAGAACTGACCTTCACAACTCCCCCCGGAACAGGAACATCCCACCCTCCCAAGGTGCCCGGCCTGGGCTCACGGAAGGTCCCGGGCTGGGAGGAGCTGTGGGAGCAGAGGTGTCAGAGCAGAGGTGACTCTGTGCCCAGCTGGGACCTGGGAATGAGCTCCCACTGCCAGCCCTGAGCCCACCAGCAGCCACCTCCCTGGGCACCGCATCAAAAAGGCTCCTGGGAAAATGATCTGCGTGCCTCCATCCTGAACTCCTCCATTTCCCTCTGAGGACAGCCCATCCCTGGGATAAAGCAGCAGCTCTTCACCTTCCCACAGGCTGCCGGCAAACACAGCACACTTCACCACCTGCCAGAACCAGCTCTCCAAGACAAACAAATAATTCCCAGAATTATGACCCCCTTTCTCACCTCCTTAAGGCTCACAATTATTTAAGGCTCCCTTTGTTTGACAGGGAAAGTGACTGAACTGGAATCACTCAGCAAAACAAGGAGAAATATTGTGAGAAATTACTCTGAACAGGGTCACAGTGCCTGGCAAAAATCTGCAAAGTTCTCCTTTTGAATTATTATCCCAACTTCAGGCATTAGGGGGAAGGAATTGAGCCACTTTTTAAATTGCAGGTGAGGTAAGAGATGGGAATAATGGCCTTAAGAGGAAGGAGGGCAGGGTTAGATGAGATATGGGAAGAAATTGTTCCCGGGGAGGGTGGGCAGGCCCTGGCACAGGGTGCCCAGAGAAGCTGTGGCTGCCCCTGGATCCCTGGAAGTGTCCAACGCCAGGCTGGAGCAGCCTGGGACAGTGGGAGGTGTCCCTGCCCATGGAGGGGTGGCACTGGATGGGGTTCAGGTCCCTTCCCATCCAAACCATTCCCTGACTGATACCACAAGCAGTGGGAGACCAAGCACGCACAGCTGAGTCTCCCCACATCCCAGTCCAGGGGGCTGAAGGAAAACCAGAAGAGGGACAGAGCCCTGGGAATAACTGAGCCTTAAATCCCTCAGCAGCTCCACAGACGAGATGTGGGAACAGCTGCCAGCACCACAATTCCCATCAGTTTTAGATGGGAACAACAAGCAGCCCTGCAGTTCCACCCTCAGTGACTCCAGCCTGTGCTCAGCAGCAGAGGAGTCAGGGCAAAGGGAACACCTCCAGAGGCAGCACATGGAATGCCTGGAGATAGAATTCAGTGATCTGGATTGCCAAAGAGTGGGACAACCCGAGCTGCCCTGAGCTGAGCCCAGCAGTGTTACAGCCCATAAACCCTGTGCTGATCCCCTGACCCCAGGGAGTTATTCCAAGCCAGCTGCCAATGGAGCCAGGGCTCCATCTCGGCAGCTCCCATTCCCAAGGATGAAAGCTGGATTACTTCAGCACAATGGAGAGCTGCTGATAATCACTGACACATCCAGCCTAGCAGAGCCACCTTCTTGCTGCCAGGAGACAAGGGGAGGGGAGAAAACCCTCGGGAGTTCCACCATTCCATTCTCACGCCTGTTCTAAGGAGGATGCTGAGGCACCTTGTCCATACCTGGGCTCCACCCCATCCCCTGCTCCGCTGCAGATCCTGAGACGTTCCACCTCTTTGTGACCCTCTGCCTCCCAAGTTTGGTTTTCCCTGTGCTGCTGTCCCTGGATCCAGGATGCTGGATCTCAAGGACAGCTCCCACTCTCTGAAGGACTGAGGCAGGAAGGAACTGAACGTGATGGACTCTTTGTCCCTGATCTACCCCTTGTCACGGGATGTGCAGCTGGGAGTGAAGTGCTTCCTCTTTCTCCCTAAATATAGCTGGGATGCTCAGCATGGGATGCTCAGCATGGAAGAATTCAGTGCCTTTCCCCGAGCTCTGGAGCCTCCCGGGCCCAGCCAAGCCCGGCGGTGCTGACACCAGGAGGAAAAGGCCAAGCTCCTCCTGGGTGGAATGATTTTGTGGCTGAAGGAGAGGGATGGGCACCTATGGCCAGGCTGTTCCCTGTCCCCAACACCTGCCCTGGAGGTGCCCTGACACCCCCAGTGCTGCAGCCACAAAGAATCCTGGGGTGGTTTGGGTGGGAAGGGACCTCAAAGCCCATCCAGTGCCACCCCTGCTATGGGCAGGGACACCTTCCACTGTCCCAGGCTCTTCCCAGCCCTGTCCAGCCTGGCCTTGGGCACTGCCAGGGATCCAGGGGCAGCCACAGCTTCTATGTGCCAGGGCCTCTCTACCTTCACAGGAGAGTTTGGGTGTGGGAAATGAACTTATTGGAGGGATGTCCCCAAAAGCCTCTCCCTTGGTGGATGCCAAGGTGACCCGGCCGTGCTGGAAAACACAACGCTAGCCCAGACCACATCCAACAGGGAAGGAATCCAGCTGGTGAGGCAAGGGAAGGCTGGAGCACACAGCTGCATCATGAGGGAATGTCTGGATCCAGGGATGGACACTGTGCTTCTGCAAGTCTTTGCTTTAGGCTGGAGGCAGGTTGGGTGCAGGTCCCCTCTCCCAGGGAACAAGTGACAGGACGAGGAAAGAATCCCAGGTTGTGCCAGGGGAGGTTCAGGTTGGATATCAGGGAAAAATTCCTCACTGAAAGGGTGGTCAGGGCCTGGCACAGCTGCCCAGGGCAGTGGTGGAGTCCCCATACCTGGAAGTGTCCCAAAGGTGTGTGGATGTGGCTTCTGGGGACATGGGAGCACTGCTGGGTGGACAGTTGGACTTAATGATCTTGGAGAGCTTTTCCAACCAATCCCAGGATTCTAGGTCAGGCCTATCAGATTAATTAAGGCAGAAAGGGCTGATGGCAGCAGGATGCTGAACCCACCCTGGTCATTTCACCCTGTGAGCTGAGACCTCCAGATGGAGCAGGCATTGAAATTCCAGGGGCATTCCCTGAGCTGCGCATTGCCCAGAGACGTGGAAATCAGCCCTGGGGTCACAGGGATGCTTAGACATGGAACTCTCCTGTTCTGCCCCAGAACTCTGTGATCCAAGTGCCCCAGCCTGCCTGAGGGCAGCAGCAGCACACAGCACCAAGTGAACTGGCCAGAAATTGTTGTAAAGCCCCAGAGAGCTGGAAAACAACCATGTGCTCCAGGGGGGAAAGGGTTAATGAACAAAATGGGCTGGAAGTGCCAGGAAGTGCTTTGGGACAAGGAGAGGGTGGAACACACATGGAAAGCAAATTCAGCACCGTGGGGCCAAGGGGTTTAGTCCAGAAATGACCAAAATATTGAATTTCCTTCAGAGAAATCCTCCCTGCAAGGCAACTGCAGCACCTTCCCCCCTATCAGGAGCTTCTTTGGTCCTCCTGAGGGTGCACTGACTGTCCCAACCAGGAACAGCAGCAGCCTCAGGCCTCTCCCTGGTAAAGGTCCTTTCAATTAACTGTTTCATTAGAAAGTTGCTCCTGTGTGGGTATCTCAGCCCATTAGTTCAAAGTGATGCCATAAATCCCATTTTTGTGATCACGGTTTATGGGATATACTTGAAAGCAAAGAGAATTACTCAAGAATTCAGCCCTGTTGCTAGAAAATCAAAGAGGATGGAACCCAAACATCAGACAACTCCCAAAGAGAGATGGGAACCAGGGGAAAACCAGGAGGAGGATGCAGGAAGGGCACGGAAGAGGAGCTCCCACCCTTGTGAGCCCAGGCTGAGCCCAGGGAAAGCTGCACTCAGCCCTGGCTGTCCCCCTTGTCCCTCAGGCTCCAGCAGGACCCACCCATCCCTGGCAGTGCCCAAGGCCAGGCTGGACAGGGCTTGGAGCAGCCTGGGACAGTGGAAGGTGTCCCTGCCCATGGCAGGGGTGGCACTGGATGGCCTTTAAGATCCCTTCCCACCCAGACCAGTCTGGGATTCTGAGGACTTGACACCCATTGCCCCAAGGCCGTGGAGATCCCAGTAAGAGGTGGCTCCTCAGGGCAGGGGGAGCAGGGCACAGGGGTTGTTCTCTCAGGTATCTTTAGGGCCCTGGAAAGGGTAAGTGGAAATGAAACATCTTGCTGTGAGAATTCAGGACTTTTTTAGCTCCCTGGGATCCAAAGCTCTCTGAGGTTAAAGTGGGACCCATCATTCCATGGATCCCACGAGCACCTGCCCTGTACCTGCAGACACTCCCAGAGAGCAGAACCCACTGCTGGCCAGCAAGGAAAAGGGATTTGTGTGTGGGATGAGACCTGGAGGCTGAATGGGAGATTTTTAGGACCCTGAAGGCGCCCAAGTGCCCCAGTTCCCATCTCAGCACCACCCTGTGACCTCCAGAGAAAGAAAATAACACCAGACACAAAACCTGCAGTTTGCTCTCCTTAAAATCCCTTTTCTCCCTAAATCCCTGCCCTTAAGAGACTTCAGAGCTCAAGTCCTGAACTGTCACTCATCACAAGCAGGTGCCAATCAATGATCCCATCCATGCCAGGCAGCAGCTGCAGGATGAATTATTCCTGACATTCCCAGACTCTTTCCTACAGGCTAGCATTCAATGGCAGCATTAAATTTATCAGGAGCATTGTTTGAACACCTCCAAACTCTGACCTAGGAAAACATTGTGAAACAAATCACATTTCTTAATGATTTTTATGACACTCTTCCTGCAACTCCTTAATTTTTTAAAAACCCCTTTGATTTTGCAATTACTCCAGTTTGATCAATCACAGAGCACAGGTTTTCCTGCAAATAATAGGTACTGACAGATTTTATTCTCCACTAGAGCCTGAAACTCAAAAATCAAACCCTAATGGAAAAAAATTTATTTTTATCAGCTATTTTAGCACTGACAACAGATTGTTTCCCACAGACACCCTGTGCTAATGGCTGTGGAAGGAAAAGCAGCTGTTGAATGCCTCCTGGGCAGGTACCAATATATTCTCCTTGCTAATGGTGAAAGAGTTCTCCTTACTTAAATTCTGCCTCAAGAAGGTTTCTGCAATCTGTTTGTTTGTTTTCCTGGACCTTACAATGCAAAAGGAGATTTTACTTACTCAGGAACAGTTGCCAGTGGCAACAGCCAGGAGGGAGACTGTAAATAAAGCCAATTTAAGGTGAGATCAAACACAACCAGTGCCAGGTGTCCTGGTTTTCTCTGCTCCTTCCCAGCTGCTCCCTTTGCAGATTCTAAAGTAGGTTTACATTGGATACTCAGGAGAAATTCCTCCCTGGGAGGGTGCTGAGGCCCTGGAGGGTGGCCAGAGCAGCTGTGGCTGCCCCTGGATCCCTGGCAGTGTCCAAGGCCAGGTTGGACACTGGGGCCTGGAGCACCCTGGGATCATGGAAGGTGTCCCTGCCCATGGAATGGGATGGGCGTTAAGCTCCTTCCAACTCAATGCATTCCAGGAATCTACAATTTCATCAGGTGCCCAGCTGGCACATTATTATATTTTTTTCCCGTCCTTCTATTAATCTTTTCTGAAGGCCAGAAAACAAATATATACTCATCATTTTTCACTTCCTGCATCCTTTAATTTTTTTTTTTTTTTTTGGCATTTCACTTGTATTTCATGTCCTTTCCAGTACTTGAAGGGGAGATGGTGACAAACCTCTCTAGCAGGACCTGTTGCAAGGGCTGATGGATTTAAACAGCAGCAGGGTCCATTTACATCGGATTCAAGATAATATTTTTTACCATGAGGGGGGTGAGGCCCTGGCAGAAGTTGCCAGAGAAGCTGTCATGACAGAAAAGACATTGAGGGGCTGGAGCGTGTCCAGGGCAGGGAACAGAGCTGTGAAGGGGCTGGAGCCCCAGGAGCAGCTGAGGGAGCTGGAAAGGGGCTCAGCCTGGAGAAAAGGAGGCTCAGGGGGGGACCTTGTGGCTCTGCACAACTCCCTGACAGGAGGGGACAGTCGGGGGGGGTCGGGCTCTGCTCCCAGGGAACAGGGGCAGGAGGAGAGGGAACGGCCTCAGGCCGGGCCAGGGGAGGCTCAGGGTGGATAATTGGGGAAATTTCTCACTGAAAGGGTTGTCAGTTCCTGGCAGAGCTGCCCAGGGCAGGGGGACTCTACCCAGGAGGGGTTTAACAGCCCTGTGGATGTGGCACTTGGGGACATGGGGCAGTGCTGGGCCTTGGCAGTGCTGGAGGGTGGTTGGGCTTTTCCAACCTAAATGATTCTGTGGCTCTATGATTCAAATGTGGTGATTCTGCCTCTGGAGAGGTGGCTCAGACCAACAGGAAAACAACAGAGCATCCCTTGGGTCCAAGTGGCCTCCAGGGGTGTGAAGGGCTGGAATCCTGGGGCACACCATGGATTCTCCTGGCCAGTGACTGGAGGGGCTCGGGAAGCTTTGGAATGGGCTTCCCAGAACAGGGGTGGAGTCCCCACCCTTCCTGGAGGGGTTTAACACAGGTGTGCACGTGGCACTTGGGGACATGGGTCAGTGGTGGCCTTGGCACTGTTGGGCTAGTCATAAAGACCCCAGAGGGCTTTTCCAGCCTAAACAATTCCAGATAACTCTGGAGAACGAGGCTGTTAGAAGCAAAGGCAGTTGTGCTGACCCTCCCCTGAGGGGCCCAGGCCGCTGTGACCCAGGCAGGCTCACCTTGCTGTGGGCCATCAGCAGGCAGTTGGAGTGCTCGTGCTCGCAGGCGATGCCGTATTCCGGGAGCAGCTGCGCCAGCTCCTGCACGAAGCTCACCACCTCCCCGTGCCACGGCACGTTGGCCATGGTCAGGCTGCTGGCAGAGCTCTCCCCGCAGTAGGTCACACCCTGGGGACACAGGGAAATGGGACAGTCAGCTCAGCCCTCCCCGGCCCTGGCAGCGCTGGCCACAGCAAACGCTGCAGCTGCCGGCTCTGCCCCCCTCATGCTGGATCCCGTGGCAAGGTCACAGATTCGGAGATGGCATCAAAAATGGGTCCCTCCTGCAGTGACACATCCCCGGGGCACTGTGCCAGGTGCCCCCAGCAGTGACGCACAGGCTGGGCTTGATCCTGGAATGCTGCTTTAACAGGAGTCAAAGGCAGGATGCTCCTGAGTGACCAAGGGACCTTGGAGAAGGTCACTGGGGTTGGAAACGTGACAAGTCTGGAAGAGTCTCATGGACAACCAATGCCATGGCAGTGGGACACTCCCAGAGATCCTGTCCTCGTGCCACAGAGGGAACGACCTCTGGACCTCTTCCTTCCAAGCCCAGGCTGTGATCAGTGCCGTGTCCTCCTGTATCTGTGCCCAAATCCAGCAGGGCCCTTGGTGGGCCGTGCCCATTCTGTACGCACAAGGTGACGGGCACCGGGAGCATCCCTGGGCGCAGCAGGGACTGACACAAAGCTCAGTTCCTTCCTGGTGGGAGCACCGGAGCTTTGGGAAGCAGCTTTTAGGTTGCGTTCTGGAGGCACCCCCAGAACTGACCCCAACAGGTGACATGGTTCAAGGACACCTCCCCTGCAAACCCTGGGGTGTTCAGAGAAATGGGGCTCTTGCTCCCCTCCCAACCCCCCCCACAGCTGAGCATGGGTGGAGAGCCCGGAGCAGGACACGTGTCCCTCTGTCCCCACAGAACCAGGACCCGAGCACTGCTGCTCTGGGGAGCCTGCTCAAGGAGTGGAACACCTCCAGCTCTCCCACACCCCATGCACCACCTTCAGCCTCCCAATCCCAGAATCCCTGAGGTTAGAAAAGCCCTCCAGGACCACTGAGTCCAGCCTGTGACCAGTCCCCACCGTGCCACCCAGCCCAGAGCACTGAGTGCCATGTCCAGGCCTTCCTTATCCAGCCTCACCATTCTGAGGCCAGCTGCTCCTAACTGAGAGATGTGATCACCTGAACCTCCTGAGTTACTGATCTGCTCTTAGCCATTACTTCAAATTTGCTTTTCCTTTTTTCTCTCCCTTTCTCCCTTTCCATTTTTCTTCCCTTCTATCACTTTGTTCTTTTTTTCCTTTTACTTATTTTTCTCTTTTTCTTCCATCTCTGTTCCTTCTTCCTTCCCTTCCCTTCCCGATAAAATTCACTGAATTGTGGTTTAACCAGTGCATGACACAAAACCCTTTCACACAAAAGAACACAGTAAAACACTGAATGTCCCTTGCCCTTTAATTTGCTCCAAACCACAGGCAGGTGAGCACCCAGTGTCATCCACTTGGAGTGCAGACAGTGCTCGACTACAGGGTGTCCTTTAATGTCTGCTTGAAAATATTTCACAGCCAGGATCATGATCATCAGCCAGGATCATCAATTCGTCCCAATCAATCAATTCACTGCCAACTTCCCAGCAATTAATCTGCCATCACACACCAGATCCCAGGGCTGGTAATCCCTGGTACCTAAAGGGCAAACAGAACAAAGAGCTTTTCCAACAGACACCACCCAGCCCCTCTGCCCCGCTCTCCAGGTGGTTCCACCCCTCTGCTGTTGGGATGAGCTCTTTTATTCCAGTCACAAAAATCCATCAAGCACCAGCCTTTACAACAGTTTTATGGATGGTTGTGTCTGGCCTGCTCGTGGTTTTCCCCCTGGGAAGAACACTTTGACCTCCTTTAAATGGAATTTGCATCCAGGTTCATGTGTGACATGGCCATGGCACTTGCTCTCAGCTGCCACCATGCTCCCAGTCCCTGATTTACCTGCATTTCCCTGGACATGGAATGTGCAGACACATCTTTGCCAACACTTTCAACCAGAGCACAATGCACACACAGGGCTGCAGAAGCAACAGCCGTCTGCTAATTGGGAACTGTACAAGGTTTGGAAGCAATTACTTTCACCCATAAATTTATGAGGGACTCCCCCCATTAATCTGCCCAGGCACCATAACTCAGAGCCAGCCTAGAGGAAGATTGACAGGGAGTGCTCACCAGGGATGTACATTCAGGCTTGTTTAGCCCAGCTCTGTAAGTCTGAACACAGAGTTTAAACATGTTCATTCTCTATTAGTCAGTGTTATATCAGAGCAACCAGCCACACAAATCAGGGGTTTGGATCCCCAAAGTTCAGCTAGAGACACACAGCAATATTCTCCCCACACTCATTATCCAGATTATGATTTGAGCAGCATGAAAAATGTATGAGTCCAGAGAGAGAAAATTCTTCAGAAGCTCCAACATGATTCATGCTCTCAGTAAACTACAAAGATATCGTTTACAAGCAAGGAAAGTACAGAGGCAATGGAATAAGTGAGTGTTTGGCTGACTGATTAATTCCCAGCACAAATCAATGGGAATCAGCTTCCAGCACACCGAAGGAAAGCAGCTTTCAACTTCCCCAACTTCTTCAAACTGGAGTTAATTAACAGCTGATAGCACTTAAAACCCATACGGAGTTGATGAGGGCGGTCACGTTCTGCTTTGCAGTAATACATGAAGACAGTTATTAAGACATCAAGAATTAAAACAGAAAGGATCCCATTGTTCACCCAGAGCTCTCTCCCCAACCTCCCTGCAGCAGGAAGAGCAACAATGCTGCCTCTTAATTACCTGCTTAATAAGGGTGCTTTGAGCAGCCTAATCCACAGAGCTCTGGCCAAGTACCTTGAAATGCAGAAGCCTTCGAAAAGCATCCCAGCTCTTCCTGGTTCTGCCAGGATGAATCTGAAGCAACTGTGCTGGGCACACTCTGGATTTCACAGAATCATGGAATAGCTTGGGTTGGAAAGGACCTTAGAGCCCCTCCAGTGCCACCCTTCCATGGACAGGGACACCTCCCACTGCTCCAGGCTGCTCCAAGCCCCAGTGTCCAGCCTGGCCTTGGGCACTGCCAGGGATCCAGGGGCAGCCACAGCTGCTCTGGGCACCCTGTGCCAGGGCCTGCCCACCCTCACAGGGAACAATTCCTTCCCCATATCCCATCCATCCCTGCCCTCTGGCAGTGGGAGGCCAATCCCTGTGTCCTGGCACTCCTAGCACTCCAGGCCCTTGTCCAAAGTCTCTCTCCACCTTTCCTTCAGGCTCCCTTCAAGTCCTGCAAGGTCAAAATGAGGTCACCCCAAAGTTTCTCCTCTCCAGGTGAACATTCCCAGCTCTCCCAGCCTTTCCTCCCAGCAGAGCTGCTCCATCCCTCTGCTCATCCTGGAGCCTCATTTAGGTTCCTCCAGCAGCTCCAGGTGCTGCCTGTGCTGGGCCCAGGGCTGATTTTCAGCTGTAATGCAGCTGAGTGAGCACAACTGGATTGACCAGAACCTTGTGCCAGGGTGGTTGCTGGTGCTATGGGAAGCAAGGGAAGCACATTCCTGCCCCCAGGACCTGGCTCCTGCCCCGGACGAGGACAGCCAGCAATCCTTTCAATCCCCAGGGCTCTGAAGGAAACAACTACAGCTGACAGTGCTTTGTTTCTCCACTCACTCCAGACTTCCCAATTTAATTACTGAACAAAACAATTCTCTTCACTCCAAGCCCACAAATTAAAAATTTAATTGAGTCTCGTGCAAATTAACAGAGAACAAAGTGTAGGCCAAGCTGCTGAGTGACAGAGACACTGTTTAAAATCTGGGGCGGCCATGACCCCAGACAAATATAAAAAGCCTCAATGCCCCGTTGATTGCAGTCTCTGCAATGAAAATGCTCCTGAGCTGAGCAGCAGCACTCCCCAAATTACAGCCACAAGGCCTTATGCACGTCTGCTCCTGCTGCAGTGGATTCAGCCAGGATTCAACTCCTTGGGTGCTTTTAGTCATCACTATCAAGCTGATTTAACAAAAGCCATCAGTCCTTTGTCACTTCAGTCTGCAGGGAGGGCTGGAGATGCTTGGTTGTGCAGTACAGTTCCAGTATTTCCCAGCAGCTCTCCAGACACCCCACACCTGTGGCTGAGGGCAAAGAGATTACCTGGAAATTTGCAGGGACACCCTGGAAGTGGAAACAATTCCTCCTGGGAAAGCTGAACTCAAACACAAGACCCAGCCTTTCATCCCAGCTCTCCAAATGAGCCATGTGGGGATTGAGAGAGGAACAGCCACTGCTGAATTATGCCCCCTCTGCACAGGGTCACAACCAGGGAATTATCCTGGGTGGACAAGTCCTCCAGGACCACCAGGTCCAACCTATGCCGGAGAAAAGGAGGCTCAGGGGGGACCTTGTGGCTCTGCACAACTCCCTGACAGGAGGGGCAGCCGGGGGGGTCGGGCTCTGCTCCCAGGGAACAGGGACAGGAGGAGAGGGAACGGCCTCAGGCTGGGCCAGGGGAGGCTCAGGGTGAACACCAGGGAAAAATTCTTCATGGAAAGGGTGGTCAGGCTTTGGAAGAGGCTGCCCAGTGAGGTGGTGAAGTCCCCATCCCTGGAGGGATTTAACAGATGTATGGATGTGGCACTTGGGGACATTGACAATGTTGGGGACTAGTTGGATTCAGTCCTGCAGGTCCAACTCAAATGATTCTGTGATTCTCTAACAGCAAGTGGCCAATGCTGGTCTTTTTTCAGGTGTGGAAATCTACATTGTTTGGGTTTATTCACAGCAGGAATCAGAACGGGAGATTCAGTTCTGCCCCTTCATCTAAATTCCAGCTGGGATGGCAGCAGGATCCTGAACGGGTGTTTGACAGGTGGGGGCAATCGCCTCTTGCTGCATGCAATTAAAAACTCATTAAGCCACAGCTAATTTTTTTCATTATTTTAAGCAATTAAGTAATCTTTCCTGTTTAACATGACAAGGAGGGATTTAACAGATGTATTACTCCCCTCTAGCCCTTCCTTACACACGTTTACTTGGTCACTTCAATTCTGTAGCCAAGCCTCAGGCACCAGAGCAGGAGCTGAACCCAGACCAGCACCCTGAGCTCAGCTGGACACCAAGATTATTCAACTACATGAACAAAATCAGCAGGAAAAGAGCTTCCAAGTGGCTCAAAACTTTCACAAAGGCTTGGGAGGATTCTGTGCCATGACTTCGATCCCAGCTGTGCCCAAATCCTACCCACAGAACTGTGGCATGGACGATGCTGGGACAAAGGGCCAGCCTGGCAGGTCTGGATTTCCTCCTTACATTCTGAAGGACAGGGGCAAGCAGGAAGGCTCTGCTCAGGCTGGGGCTCATACTACTGCTGTGAGCTGAGTGACAAAGCTTCGCTCTGCCCAGAGAAGCTGTGGCTGCCCCTGGATCCCTGGAAGTGTCCAAGGCCAGGCTGGACAGGGCTTGGAGCAACCTGGGATAGTGGAAGGTGTCCCTGCCCGTGGCGGGGGTGGCACTGGATGGGCTCTGAGGTCCTTCCACCCAAACCATTCCGTGATTCTAGAATTCACCTCTAAGATCAAGTCGAATCACTGACCCAGCTCTGCTGAGCGCACCCGAACCCATGTCCCCAAGTGCCAAGTCCAGTCATCCTTCACATCCCTCCAGGGATGGGGACTCCACCCCTGTCCTGGGCAGCTGTGACAGGGCCTATCCACCCATTCAGAAATTTCCCCAAAATCCACCCTGAGCCTCCCCTGGCCCAGCCTGAGGCCGTTCCCTCTCCTCCTGTCCCTGTTCCCTGGGAGCAGAGCCCGACCCCCCCGGCTGTCCCCTCCTGTCAGGGAGTTGTGCAGAGCCACAAGGTCCCCCCTGAGCCTCCTTTTCTCCAGGCTGAGCCTCTTTCCCAGCTCTGTTCCCTGCCCTGGAGACAAAAATGCTGCACATCAACCAAATCTCTGGCTTTCAGAGCCCAAAGAAGGCACCATGGCAAGAAAACTACTTCTGTCACATTCCAGACCTTAAATGCAACCATTAGCTCTGTACAAGTGTGACAGTGACACACTGGCATTAGAACAGATTAAGGCAATAAATCAGTTTGATGCATTTTTAATGACTGAGTCTCCCTTTGCTACTGGCTTAAGTGGGAGAATGGGGTCCCACAGTTACAGCACTGTGAGGCACTCAGGGAAATGAGAACAAGGATTAAGCCCTGCAAGAATCTAAATCTCTCTCCATCCACCCCCATGAGCCTCTCTGGAGCAACACTGGATTAGCTCCTTTCATCTGAAATGGACGTCATTTATCCCAAGTCTTCAACCAGAAAATCCCCAAGCTCAGACCCATTGTCAGGAAGAGCTTTGCAGAATCTCCTCATCACCCTTTGTTGGTTGGCTTTGAGCACCACCTGGTCCTTGGCTTTTTACTCTGGCACACTGACAGGCTGGAGAAAAGAATGCTGAGGCCTATCCACATCCCAAATATGCTTCGTTCTCAAAGGAACACAAAAAATTACTTTTAATCAAAAATACCAAGTCTTTGGGGGAAAATTGCCAAGTGCCAGTGCTATGTGACCACCAAAGTGTGAGGCTGGACCCTCAGGGCCACCATCCCACTACTGGATTCTGGGAATGTCACCCAGCCCCACCCTGTCCCAGCTCACAGAGGAGCTGTGTTCAGAGCTCACAGAACAGGGTTCAGAGATGCAGATAAATCCCTGTCACAAGCTCCCACACACAAGGTTCAGAGATGCAGATAAACCCCTGTCCCAGCTGGAAGAGCACCAGGAGTACACCTGTGACCATTCACCCATCTCCTTGGCAGAGCAAGGCAGGATTTTTCCAGGGCAGAGCTCTGGGAAAGCAGGACTGTGACACTGAGGCAGAGGGAAGAGCAGCCCACGCCTTGCAGGAGACAGATGTTTGCCCTGGAGAGTTCCCAGGTGAATCCCTGCTGAAACATCACCTGGCACCCCCTCATCTCACTAATTAACATTAATGCCCTGGGCAGAGCAGCCTCGGCAGCACCAGCCTCACAGCCTCTGCTCCATCCCTGCATCCTCCCCCTGGTAGGATCCTGCACAGCCAGGGAGACACCCAGGAAGGTGAAAAACCGAGGGGTTTTCCCCAAACCAAACTCCAAACCTGAGCTGGGATGAAGCTCCCAACTTCAGCAGCACACCTAGAGAGAAAAACTCCCCATGCCGAGAGAAGGTATCAAACCTCCACAGCAAATCCAGGCTTTTTATTCATAGCAGCAGTAAAAAAAGGTAGAAAAAAAATTTAAAAATGGTTAAAAAATGAAAGAACATTTTAAGAAATAGAGAGAAGGAAAAGAGAAAAGACAGAGTCCAGAAGTAACAGAGCTGCACACAGAGCTGAGGGAGCTGTGCTGCTCTGCAGGAGCTGCTGGGTGAAAATGCTCACAGCACTTGGGAAGGTGCCTTTTTTACCAGTTTGTAACTTTATTTTATTGTCTCTATTTACTAAATTGATTAAGCCTGGGATAAAGCCCCTCCTGCCCCGCTGTATCTCACATCTGCTGGCAGCCCTCAAATCCAGCCAAACACAAACACATCACTGAACCTTTCACCTTTCCCCTGGCAAAATTCAAGACCAGGATGGGAAGAATCCTACCCCAAACCACCAACTTAACCTGGAATATTTTGTTTCAACTGTTAGTTGATATAAAGAAGGAATATCTATTTATCTTTGTTTCCACAGAAATACAAAAAAAGGCCAGAGAGTGATGATTCTGTTGGGCAGAAATCGAGGCTGGCTGGTACAGAGTTTGGTTTGTGGCACAAGGAAACCTGCTCCAAAGGCACACCCAGGATACTAGAAAACATTACCTGAATGTTAATTAATTAATATTCACTAATATTAAAAGCGAGAGAGAAGTGTCTTATGCATCACTTTAGAAGAATTTTACTTATTCAGAAGGTTTAGACTAAAGGCAAAAGGAGGGGGGGGAAAAAGGGGACAAAACAATGGAAAATACTGCTGGAAAAACTGAAACAGCTCCATGTAACTCACCTTGACCTCAATGAAATCTGGTTTCCCAAGGGATATCAGGTCAGCATAAGCTTTGAGTTCATCTACATTCCAAGCTTTCACCAGGGTCAGCCTATAAACAGTGCGTTGTTGCTGCAATAAAGGAAAAATCCCATTAACATCCCACTCTGACCCAGGAACAAAGGAAAAATCCCACTGACATCCCATTCTGACCCAGGGACAAAGGAAAAATCCCACTGACCCAGGGAAGATGTTCCAGCCTTGCACACAGATTCAAACAGGAAAAAGAAATTAAATCATTCTTTTATTCCAAGAACTCAGAGATTGAACCAAACCAGACCCAAACTTGTTCCTTCACGAAATCTGCTCCACAGCACCTGGGCTGAGCCACCTCATGCCACACAAATCCTCCCTCTGCCAGGCCTCATATCCCAGGCACGTTGTTTGTACAGGAGTTTAACTTAATGGCAAAATAAGCAGGAAATGTCTCTCGGATTTGCTTGCCCAGGCACAAAAGCTCCCCATCAGTTACAGGTGTTTCAGTGCACCCAGCTGGATCATCTGGCACTGGGGACTCTCACAGAAACATGGAATGATTTATGTTGGAAAAGCCCTCAAGACATCAAGTCCAACCTTGGCCCAGCAGTGCCAAGGCCACCAGTGTGCCATGTCCCCAAGTGGCAGGTGGCTGTTAACCCCTCCACCGCCTCCCTGCACAGCCTGCTCCTGTGCCTGACAACTTCTCCATGAGAATTCTCCCCAGTCTCCACCCTGAGCCTCCCCTGGCCCAGCCTGAGGCCGTTCCCTCTCCTCCTGTCCCTGTTCCCTGGGAGCAGAGCCCGACCCCCCCGGCTGTCCCCTCCTGTCAGGGAGTTGTGGAGAAGATTCCCAGATCCAACTTCCTCCTGGGAAGGTGGCAGACAGCACTCTCAGAATTTCTCTGCTTGGAGTTATTCTGCTGTGCCCTCTAAGGACTGCTCTCCAAAGGAGTCACTGGTGACAAAAGGCCTCTCAACACAAGCACTTGGCCATGGAACAAATCCACTCCTCACATCCGCTTGTTTCCATCCTTCCCCTCCCCTTCTAACTGATGTTTATTTCACTTATTTTTGGAATTTATTTTTATTTATAGAGCCATTTTCTGGCAAATCTGCAGTTTGGATTAACTCCTTTGCTGTCCCTGCACACTGGGGACTGGAAAATGCAAATGCTGATCCCCAGTGTGAGCAGGAGAGGAGGGATTGGGATTCTGCCCCGTGCTCAGGTGAGACCCCACCTGCAGAGCTGCCCCAGCCCTGGGCCCAGCACAGGCAGCACCTGGAGCTGCTGCAGGAGCCCAGAGGAGGCTCCAGGATGAGCAGAGGGATGGAGCAGCTCTGCTGGGAGGAAAGGCTGGGAGAGCTGGGAATGTTCCCCTGGAGAGGAGAAGCTTTGGGGTGACCTCACTGTGACCTTGCAGGGCCTGAAGGAGCTGAGAGGAAAGATGGAGAGAGACTGTGGACAAGGGCCTGGAATGACAGGATCAGGAGGAAGAAATTTCTCCCTGGGAGGGTGGGGAGGCCCTGGCACAGGGTGCCCAGAGAAGCAACATTTAAGTCCTTCAGAGCCTCTGACTGCCACTCCAGTGAATTCTGCCCTCTGTGTAAAAATCACAGTATCACTCATCGACCACCCATTTCTGAGTGTTCCACAGGGGGAAAAGTCATTTCTACACCAATTTGCTATGGAAACCTTCCAGGTTATTTACTAAGAAATAACTAGAGGAGAAACAAATGAACACAAGAAGCATCTTCTTCCAAATATGTCAAGAACTAAACCAGCTGACCTCTACCCATGGCATTTAAGCAGATATTTAAAGAACAAGAAAGTCTTGTGATTTGAATGGATTGGCAAAAGAAAGGTCAAGAGACAAGTAGGAAATCAACTGTTAATTACTGAAGAGAGAAGAACAGTAGACAAGCTAATAGAGAAAAATAAACATGGTGTTTGCACATAACAGGGGAAGAAGAAAGCAAAGGGAAAAGATCTAAGGAGGAAAATCTACAGTGCACACACCCCATCAGTCCTGTGGAATCATCAGATATCAATTAATGAGAACTGGCTCCCCAGTGGGGAACAAGTGCAGCAGCTTCAAGGCACCAGTAAATACCAGTCTGTATTTAACATAACTGGTCCTGTTTCACAGCAGCCCCAGCAAAGGCAGCACATCCTCCCAGGCAAGGAAGTAGGGCTTTCTCCCATTTAAATCTCATTTTACTACTCTCCAGTTCATATCCCAGCTCATTTAGAAGTTTAAGGTCAAGGACTTCATAAAACTAAACGTGCTGTAAGTGAATTTAAAGGGCTTCTCCTCTCACAGCAGCACTGCCAAGGAATAACTGCAGCCTGTGTGTGCACCACTCCAACACCTGCCAATCCCAAAACCTGCATGAACTCACCATGGCTGGGCAGGGAAAGCAGGGAATGAAACTGAAACGCTGCCAAAGGCAGATAGCAAACAGGTAGAAAAATCAGGAATTAATCTGGAGAAGCCTCTTTCCAGAGGGCAACATCTCTGCAGTGTTGTTGAGTGGAGAAACGCTGGTAGGAGGCATAGATCAAAATGAATGGTATCCCAGAACGTTATCTGGGAGCAATTCTTGCAGACTGCCAGCAGTACAAACAGCCAGCCTGTTTTATTCATGGATTATTTGTATTTGTTGTACAATAGGGCCCCAGGAGATCCTCTCATAAGCACAGCAAAACAAGAAATAAAGAGCTTAAGCCGTGAGAATTTAACGATCTAAAGCATCAGGATATAAAAGCAGCCCGGGATGCCACACTCCATGTTTCCAGGAAAAGCAGCTGTTACTCCACTCCAGTCATGAGGATAACACAGAGGAAGAGGAGTTCGTGTGAGAACAACCCTTCAGATGGGTGGCAGTGAAGGGTGTGGGTCTGGTTTATCTGTCTGTGTACAGACTAGCCTGGCAGGGAGGGGCAGCTCCAGGGGGCCCAAAAATTAAAGTCAGTGGGGTGGGTCCAGCTCAGTCTCCTGTTCCTGAAACTCTTGAGGGCAAAGGGGGGCAAAATGAGCCATGGGAGCCCTAGCCTTTTCCCTTTGGGCAATTCCTGCTAAAATCCTTCCAGGATTTTTTCCAGGCTACCCCAAGGAACACTGCAGCCCTTCAGTGTCAGCACAGGGCACCAGGGAAACACAGACTGACCAGGCTTGGGGAGGATTCTGAGAATAAAGAATCCTTCCATTGGGTGGATCTGAGATCCTGGTCTCAGCACACACAGGAATGGGCACGGCCCCGAGACTGCCAGGGCTCCAGTAGCGTTTGGACAGCACTTCAGGGATGCACAGGGGGAGTTGTTGGGGTGTCTGTGCAGGGCCAGGATTGGACTGGATGACCCCTGGGGGTCCTTCCAGCTCAGGACATTCTGTGATTCCATGAAAAAGACCAAACCTTCTGTCGCAGGGTGTCTCATGCCCCAGTCCCACATCAGCAACGCCCAGCGTCAGTGGCCAGAGCTCAGAGTCAGGACTAGGATCACCTCGACATGGACAGAGTTCTTTCCCTCCAAAGGCTCAGCTGAACCCCCAGAGGAGTCCTTGGGCTGCTGCACCCCTGCCCCCCTCCAGCAGCTCCTGCTGGAACACACCAGGCACTGGGAAGCTCCTTCATCCAGTTTGGAGAGCAATGGGACAGCCCCATAAGGGACAGCCCCCCACGGGACAGCCCGGAGCGCAGGGGCAGCACTGACTCGAGCCTGTTCCCAAGCCAGGGACATTATCCCTGGAAGCTATCCTCACACCCTCCTAGGCTCCTCACATGTACCAGTGCACCTGTGCTGCCTGTGCAGGCTTTGCTGCTGGCCCAGCCTCAAAGGCACAGCTCTGGCCAAGCCTCAGCCCAAGCCCAGGATGCCTCAACAGAGGACTCGGTGTCACTTTGACAAAGTGCTCCCTTCCCACTCCAATAACCATGAGGGATTTGGGCTGCTTCTTTTTTATCATTTCTTTTTAATTCCTTCCTCCTCAACATTCATCTTTTCCTAGATCAAATGTAATTATTCTTCATGAAACAGCCAGGTCTAATCCCAGGAGGAAGAGGGAACGGGGAACACATCACCTGCAAAGAGCAGGATGCTGGAGGGACACGGGCTTGGCTGGGGCAGGGGAGGGGCTCACTTCTCCAAGGGGGCAGGGGAGCATCTCCAAGGCCCTCACCTTGGATCCTGTCACTTGAACTCACTCTTTTGTTCAGGCAGAGTAACAATGACCCTCCGTTTGGAAGTAAATAGAATTACATAGATTTTTGTTTCAGCTGCTGGCTTAGGCTCAGGTATCCCAAACACTTACATGCATTTCTTAAGTACAGATAGAAGTATTTTATTGCCATTTCATCCACAGACTCCTCCTCAGAAATCCCTATTTTTGCAGCTAACAAATCTCAACATTCTCAACAGAAACACAGCACAGATGGATGCAAAAAGCACTCCTGGGGGGAGGAAATGATGGTGCAAACACTAAACAGAACCTGCCCTTTGTTTCACTCAACTTCACACCCTTTGCCAACACTGGATGAGGAGCAGGAGCCACTTCAAAGGCAGCTCTTTTCATCAGGATTTTCCTCCTCTCTTCAAGGAAAAGCTCCACTTGCAAACTCCCTTCATAACACATTCTCAGAGCTTCTGAGCTGGCAGGAGCCGCTCTGATGGTGGTACAGACCAGCCCGGGGAGGGGTGGGGAGCGCAGCCCCGGGCTGCCCCTCCCAGCTCGCCAGGCTGTGCCCGGGTTATGCAACGGCCCCTGAGCGAGCCAGCGCTCAACAAAGATATCAAAGCAATTTTCACACTTGGAAATGACTTGTCACAGGGATGTGGATCGGGAAAAAAAAGCTCCTGCAGCCATAATCTCTTCCCCACAGCCGATAAGGAGCTGCTTTATGCAGAAACCTCACCAGTGAGGGAAGATCCAAAACACAGCCCGAGGCAATCTCAGATCCCAACACCCCCCAGATTCCACGGCTTTCCAAAGCCTTCCAGTTCAGCCCAGAGACAGAGCCCCTCTAAAAAGACTGGAGGTCACTCCTGCCTCTCCCAAATCCAGCTCTGTTGAGCTCCCAGGAGCTCTGCAGATCACAGAATCCTGGAATGATTTGGGTTGGGGGGATGTTAAAGTGCATCTCACTCCACCCCTGCCATGGGCAGGGACACCTTCCACTGTCCCAGGCTGCTCCCAGCTACAATGTCCAGCCTGGCCTTGGGCACTGCCAAGGATCCAGGGGCAACCACAGCTGCTCTGGGCACCCTCTGCCAGGGCCTCACCTCCCTCACAGGGAACAATTCCTGCCCAATGTCCCAACCAGCCCTGCCCTCTGGCAGTGGGAAGCCATTCCCTGTGTCCTGTCTCTCCAGCCCTTGTCCCCAGTCTCTCCAGCTCTCCTGGAGCCCCTTCAGGCGCTGAAGGAGCTCTGAAGTCTCCCTGGCGTCTTTTCCTGTCCAGTTGAGCACCCCCAGCTCTCCCAGCCTGGCTCCAGAGGTATTCCAGACCTGGGAGCTGCTCTATGGCCTCCTCAGGACTCTTTGTAGGACCCATCACACTCCAGAGCATCATCAGAGAAGACTCAGTGTCCTTGGAAGGATGCAGGTGAATCCATTCTTCTGGTGACCAGGACCCTCCCTGCCCACACAGGCTCCCCTCTGCACTGGGTCCATCCATCACGGGAGGTGCCACCCCCTGTGACAGTCACAGGCCCGGGGAGGGCTCAGCTGAGCACATTGCACAGCACAGGAGGGATTTTTTCCCCTCACAGCTGAACTCAGCACAGAAGTTTTCAGATTCCTTTCTTCAGGCAAATGATCGTTCAAGCAAACCCCTAGCAGGCTCTGCTGCGTAGGAACCCACAAAAACACTGAGCATTGTTCTAGCAGGTGCTATTAATACCCAGGTGAGAGCAAGTGCAGCCTTTGTCTCCAGTGCTAAAAAGGTGCTCATTAGCATAGGCTAATTAACACATTAACTCTGCTGTGAAGCCCCAGCAAAGCTCAGAGCAGGGGGTTCAGTGCTTGAGAAGTCAGTGCTCAACCCAGGCTCCACATGAGGCTCAGCTCCAGAGTCCTGGGCTTCACCCAGGACCTTCCAGTTGTCCCCACATCATCTCCAGGATGGGGACAAAGTCACCCTTGCCACTGTCACCCTCTTGTTGGACCCTGAACAACATTTCACCTCATATTAAGGACCTTCTTTGCCTCCTGTCTGGGTGTGGGGAAAAGCAAAACCAAATTACTGATACTCAAATGCTTGGGGATGTGGATCTTCCATGGAGTTTCTGAAGGTGTAAAACCTGGAGATGGATCGCTGGGCCCTGTGTCTTCCTGCCTGCAGTGACCCAAAAGTTACTGTCAACTCTGAGCTTAACAGGAATTGAGACATTTCTAATTTTCAGAGTCAGCCTTGAGTTTTCAGTCACACTACACTTCCAAAAGTGAGGTTTTCTTTGGATTTGGATAAACCAAGTTTATTACTGCATAAAACCATCAGAAAATCATTTGCTATGTGGGTATAACAAAAATGTGAAATATGGGTATTTAAAGTAGGGCTCAGAAATGACCCAAGATTTGTGTTTTCAGGTATGTCTAAGCACAAAAATATCTCTTTAAGTGCTCAATTTTTCCCAGCTGAGATTTAGAAACTTTCCTCAAAGCAGATGGAGTGGGTGGCACCTCTGCCCATGGCTGGAAGGTGGAAAGGGATGGTCTTTAAAGTCATTCCAACCCAAGTGATTCCATGATTCCGTGATCTGAGTGCTAATGCCAAAGAAACTGGGATGTTTCTAAAAAATACCCTCAAACTTATTAAAAAAACAAACATAAACCCCAAGCCAAAACACAAACCTGGCACTACTTTCCCATGCAAAAGCCATTCCTACTCCTTGTGAGGGAATCAGGAAAAAAAACTAATTAGGGAATCATGAAAAATACAATTACAAGGTGATGTCCACATGATAAGCACTGGTCCTGCATCTTTTCTTGAACCTGGAGCCCAAGGCAGTCCCTTTAAAGCAGTTTTTCATTCTTTCAGCTTTAATACAAATGTGTAAGAACAAAAATTGTCTCTCTGAAGTATAATTATTGTGAGAAGCCAAGCCTGATCTCCATATGAAATTCCTTGTTCTTCCAAGGCCTTGAAGATAAGATGCAAACTGTCCTGAATAACAATTAGGAAAACAGTGAAGTTGGACTTTTGGTCTGGATCAGGTTTTTTAACACCCAACAGCACTGCACTGGTGTTCCCCCTAGCTCTGAAATCCGGCCTGGAAAGAACAAGAAAGTCCTGCAGTGAGATGAACTCACCCCAAGCTAATTCCCAAGCTGGAATTTTACACCAGAAAAGCCCCTCAGCCTCTGTACAGCCCTGCTGATGTGTGAAGCACAGGAATAAAGGATCAGGACTGGAAACCAAGAAGAAGAAAACACCAGATTTCACTCCCCTCCACACTCACTCTTCCTGTACTTGCTTGTAATCTACTTTATTTCTTCACACTTCAGCAGAAATTAATCAGATTATTGAAAAATCTCTAGAAATAAAACAAAGAACAGCAACAGCTTTGTTTTGAGACCTGAAAATGTTGTTCTTAAGTAAATCCAAACCATGACTGTTCTTTATCCATTTTCCATGGACTCAGTTTTAACACACTTACGCTTGGAAATCAGCACCAACAACATTCCAGTGATTATTTCTTTCTTTTCCAGTTACCAGTGCAGTTTCAAGGAATCATGTAAAATTTATACCCAGGGAAAAACAAGCCCAATGCAAACGAACTTAAAATAGAACAGCGTGAAAACGGATCCTATCAAATCAGCAGCAAAGCCCACTTCAAGCTTGCTGTTAAACAGACTGGGATGGTTCTTTTCCCTGGAAAGGGTGGATGTTTAACTCCAAACAGGCAGGAAAAGCATCAGCAGGAGCCCGGGGGTGCTGCTCCCCGCTCTGTGCCACAGGGACAGCACTGCCAGGCTCCAGCCTGGGCCGATTCCAGCAGCAGAAAAGCTCCGGCGAGTTCCTGCCCGAGTGCCTGTGACTTTCACAAGACTCAAAGAAGCAGCAGCCTGACAGGGAATGCTGCTGTGAAGGCTCCCAGGACAGGCAGGATCAGGACCTTTCTGTCCCTGGGTTGGAGCAGCAGCAGCTGCAGCAGCAGCAGGGACCTGCCAGGCACATCCCAGAGGACAAGGACTTGTCCTGCCCCAGCTGCTGCTCTGCCTCATGACAGGAGCTCCGCCAGCCCTGACCTTGGCTCCAGCCCATCCCTCCCTCCCCTCAGAGCTGCCAGCTCTGGAGAATCCCCGACTCCTTCCCTCTGAACACAGGGATGGTTCCTCCTCTACTGTCCCGCCACAGGCCCTGCTGCAAGGGCACAGCATGGGGGACACACACCAGGGCCCAGGGGGGAAAAGCCCTCCAAGGTCGAGTTCAGCCCTTCCCCCAGCACTGCCAAGGCCACCACTGACTGTGTCCCCAAGTGCCACATCCTCAGGGCTGTTCAATACGTGCTTGTGTCTGGTCAGGTGTGGGAAAGAGGCTTCAGAGGGGGAAGAGCTGAAGGCAAAATCTGGGACTTCCCCCAGCCTCCCCTCCTTTCGCATTCCCCAAAATGTTCCAGACACAGCTCCACAGTCACATCCTGATGCTCCATGACCTGGTGTCTCAGGCTTGGCTCCTTGGCCAGGATGAGGGAGGTCTTGGCAGTCTTGGAGAGGCACCATGGCAAAGCTGTCACCGCATAGTGACAAACCTGTCACCTCGGGGCCCAGTCAGACCCCAGCAGTGCAGGGAAGGCAGAAGAACAATATTGAAGAATAAACTACAGGGGAGTTCCAAAGAAGGGGCCGGAGCGTGTCCAGGGAAAGGAATGAAGCTGGGAAGGGGCTGGAGCCCCAGGAGCAGCTGAAGGAGCTGGGAAAGGGGCTCAGCCTGGAGAAAAGGAGGCTCAGGGGGACCTTGTGGCTCTGCACAAGTCCCTGACAGGAGGGGACAGCCGGGGGGGTCGGGCTCTGCTCCCAGGGAACACGGACAGGAGGAGAGGGAACGGCCTCAGGCTGGGCCAGGGGAGGCTCAGGGGGGATTTTGGGGAAATTCCTTCACTGAATGAGTGGTGCAGCCCTGTCACAGCTGCCCAGGGCAGGGGAGTCCCCATCCCTGGAGGTGTTCAGAACATGAGTGGATGTGGGGACAGGACCAGTGGTGGCCTGGGCAGTGCTGGAGGAATGGCTGGACTCAGTTCCCTGGGGGCTTTTCCAGCCTCAGCGATTGTGTGGCAAGAAGAAGTTGGCCTCTAAAAACAACACTTCAGTTGGGAAACATCTAGAAAGGGCCTGAGGGTGGCACAGGCAAAAAGGAAACGGGAGAAAAGCAGCTCAAAAAGAGCAGCTCAAAGCCAGCCACACTTTAAGCAAAGGCTGGGGCTGAGACAGGAACTGATCTTTCCCAGAGTCACTCCAGATCCAGGCCCAGAGCCCAGCCTGCCCTATGGCACTGCCAGCTGCTCAGGAGTTTTAAGCCATCCCAGTTATTTATACACCCAGCCAAAGACTTGGATGCTTCCCTACAGATCTCTGTAGTTGGAAATTTCAGCCAGGAAAACAACTTCTCACTGAGATTTCCCAGCGGCCTGAAAGAATATTCTTCCAAATCGCTGTGCTTTGCTTGGCAGAGGGGATAGAGGAAAGGAGAATAAACTGTATTTTAAATAACCCTGTAATACTGATGGATTGAGGGAGTAACTGCAGGATCAACCTGGAGGAGGGAAAGTTTTGGGATGACCCATTTGTGGCCTCCCACCACCTGAAGGATTCCACAGGAAGGATGGTGGGGGACTTCGGACAAGGGCCAGGAGTGCCAGGACAGGGGGATGGCTTGCCACTGCCAGAGGGCAGGGTGAGATGGGATACTGGGAAGGAATTGTTCCTGGGAGGGTGGCACAGACAGGAGCTCAGCCACAGCCTGGGAAGGGGTGACTCTATTTATGGGAATAGTGACACTCATTATCCTGGGGAATAACAAACCAGCAATGCGGCTTCCAGCGATGAAAGCAGAGATTAAGCTGCCATAAAAATATAATTACCTCGTTAAAAAACACTCTTGCAGGCTGTGAAGCAAATGATTTATATTTTTCTTCTGGGTTTTGTCCAAATCATCTAAAAATAGATCTGAAAGCCCCACCAGGATTGCTGAAAATCCTGCCCAGTTCACTTCACAAGGAGCAGTGTAAACAAGGACTCTGACATAAATTTCTCTTATTGATTAAGCAATTCTTGCAAACCCAGTGCTCTTGTAAAGCCTTAATTCAAGAGCTGGACTCTAAAAGAACAACAATTATGGGCTTTAAACATTTTAAGTGCCCATTCTGGTAAATAGGTGAGCTTGAGCTGGGGCTGAGAAAACTCCTGCAGGTGCTGGAGCAGAGCAGGGGAATGACAAAAATCACAACAAAGGATTTACTCAGATCCTGAGTGTCTGTGGATTCACAGTGCAAGGTGTGCTCTACCTGAGGAGCCTGCCCAA
Source organism: Hylia prasina (assembly GCA_013397195.1). Classification (NCBI taxonomy): domain Eukaryota; kingdom Metazoa; phylum Chordata; class Aves; order Passeriformes; family Sylviidae; genus Hylia; species Hylia prasina. The sequence goes on along the minus strand of VYXD01001094.1, from coordinate 521,053 downwards.
AGGATCCCTGAAATTCCACCACCTCCAATTACAGCATTCCTTTAGAGACCCAATGTCCATGAAACAAGATCCTGCTGCTTCCACAGCAAGCTGGACTCAGGGAGGCCAGAGGGAGATCAGAGTCTCCAGGATTGTTAAGCAAATTCCAACCATGAGCTAGAAGGACATAAAAGCAATTATGCAAACACACACACTTATACAGCTCTGTAAACAGTTGTTTTCTGTTATTTTTATTTATTACAGATAATCAACTCTACAGTTCCAGGGCTCATCACCCCCAAACACTTGATCTGCTGGGTTTAGCATTAAGCTGGGTTTAGCACTAAGCACTTACAGAGATCATTTGCACTGCATCTCATTTGGTTCTTGCTCCAAACCGATTTTGTCCCCCTTGTCCTGTCACTATGCCTGTGTAAAAGTCCCTCTCCTTTTAAAAGCCCTCTTTAGGCTCTGGAAGGGGCTCTGAGCTCTCCCTGGAGCCTTCTCTTCTCCAGGTGAACACTCCCAGCTCCCCCAGCCTAGCTCCAGCCCTTAGACCATCTCCATGGCCTCCCCTGGACCTGCTCCAACAGGTTCACATCTTTTCTGGTGAATTCTATGAATTCCCACATTATAATCAGAATTATAAGAATTTCTGGGAATTCAATGAAAGATGCCCCAGTAACTTTGCAGCTTCAGATAGGACTCTGAATGTTTGTGCTGCAGTTCCTGCACTTCTCCCACTGCCAAATCCAGCAGCAGCTTCATCCAAGGAGAACACACAGGACTTGGCTCCCAAGTGCACAACCTGCAAGTCAATGACCTCCAGAGGGGTCACTGGAACAGCCGTGGAAACCACGGATTGTTGCAGCTGAGAAGCCTGTAAGGGCATTTTGGAGGTCAGCTGCCTGATACAGGAATGCTTAGTCATGGTAGCTGGACCTGGTTGAAGACTGCCTGTGGCTCTCAGACCCTCTCCTATCTCCCTGTAAGACTATTGGCTACTGTTACCCTGACCTTACCATAGGTCCATTTACAAAACCCTCAAACCCTATAAAAACCCCTTAACAAGGCCCAGAAGCCAGAAGATAACCGTCCCTGTACCCTTCACAGAGCAGCATTAAACTTCCTGTGGAATAATCTACACGGCGTCTTCTCATCTCTCTCTAGGTCTGCCTAGGCGGCTGGCAAGGAGGCTGATCACTGCTAACGCTGATATTCACTTGCTGATCAATCACTTGCTGAGCTATCACTTGCTTATAGCTGTATATCACTCGCTTGCTAAGCCAGAGAAGCCTTGAGACCCAGCCCGGAATTCTTAAGGGTGAGCGGTGGCTGGAGGTACCGCTCTATCCAGGAATATCTGTGGCTAACAGGGTCAGGCTGACCCTGGGGACTCCAGAGAAAAAGGCTTCAACGGATGTGCCACGTGGTCTGGGAGGTCACAGCCAGCACTTAGAGCCACCAGCACCTGGCCAAAGCCACCAGCTCCCAGCTCCCCATGGCCTGGTGGGGGTGGACAGGAACAGGGCCAAGGACCCACATCCCCATGGAACAAGGGAAGCAGCACTCCCTGGCATGAGCCTGTTTATTGCCCAAAGTCACCCTGACAAAGGAAGTTTGGGGTGTCTGTGACCCAAAGGAGCTGAACTGGGAGCTGAGGGAGAAGATGAGTGAGCAAGCACTGAAGGCACAGCCATCCCCTGAGATCTGCTGCTACATTCCTGCTGCAGGACCCTGCCCTGAAGGTCCAAATGAACTAATCAGGTCCAGTCCCCTTGGAACCAAGCACATGGGTCTCACCCTGGGGCAGGAGAACCTCCCCAAGCCCACCCATAAGACATGTGGCACTGAACAGCCCTGGGCACCCTGTCCATGTGTCCATGTGTCCAAGTGTCAGTGCAAGCCTGGATCCAGCATTCCAGCCCTGCCATCCAAGCACTCCTGCAACACAGCCCATCACAACCACCCCTCAGGAAAGGATTTCTCCTCTCTCCAAAGCTATGTCTTCCTGATTTTGCCTTTCCCAAACCCAGGAGTGTGTTCACCACATTCCCAGAAAGTCTCTTTCCTTGCTTGCAGTGCTTCTGTCTCAGTTATGCACTTCCAATCCCAGATGAGCAAACACATCACTCCTGCAGATGCTTTGTCAACTTGTCTTTTCTGAAATGTCAAATGCAAGGATCCAAAGGAATGGATTCAATGAACCCAATAAATGCTTCTCACCTGACTCCTCGTGTGAGAGCTGTTGGTGATAGGTGAGTGAGGAGAGAAATCCAGAGTTAATGCATTTAGCAGCTGGAGTATGGTGCACTGCCCTGCACAGGCCCAATCTGTACCCTTCACCACCGTGAGCTCAGCTTTACGGGCTGAAATAAAACCTTACTTGAAAGCAAAGTGCAGCCCCAAGTTTCCCTTGTTGCCATAAGCAGAATTTTAGGGTTGTTCTTTCCTTCTGGAGAATTCCCATAAAAACACACACAGGCTCAGCCTCCTCAGAGGGCCTGCCTATGAAAACTGCTCTAGCTCACAACCAGAGAACGAAAATGTGACCAAATGTCCCCAAGGCCACGGAGGCTGCTGAGGGAGCTGGGAGCTCCCAGAGACAAGCCCAGGGAAGGGAACAGCCCTTGGCTGCTGGTTGGGTGATAAATAACCTGGCAGGGGAACAGAGACTGGTTTGAACCAGGCTCCCTAAATCCAAGGCTGACATGTCTCAGGCAGCTTCTAGAAGAGCTCAAGGCAAAGGAGAGATGGTCTTTAACAGAGGGCAAGAACTGCAAATGCTCCCTACATGTTCAGCAGCAGAAAAGCTGGGCAAGGTGGAGAATGTCTGCTGCCTGAGGAGGGAAGGGATGAGTGCAGCTGGGAGGGGAGGAGGAGGGCTCTGTTACTTCCCAAGGCCATGGAGGGGGCAGGGGTGCCCTGTCCCAACCCCGAGGTGGCACTGGGCACCCTCTGCAGCCACGGCCAGGAGCAAACAGTGCCAGGCCCCGGCAGGAATAAGAGATGGGGCTTCACCTGGGATCACGGGCAGAGAGAACACGGATTGCACCCCCTACCTGTGCCTCGGGCTCGCTGCGTGGCCACAGAACCCTCAGCCTCCCCAACACACACAGCACAGCAGCAGCTGGAATAACACATCCTTTTGACTGGAGCTGTGCTATGATCATTTCCCCCCTTCCTTGCCTGCAAGCAAAGCAGGAGGGACTGACACAGCCAGAGAAATGAGATTTCACTCCCTCAGCAGCCAAGCATCTTGCTGAAGCCTAGTTTGGATTGTTGTGAGGACACCGAAAGGACAGGATGGATTTCAGAGGCAATAACTCCATATTAACATCATACCTGTGTCATACTCCTCAGACTGCATTGCCAAAGGCTTTCAGCACAAGTCTCATTAGCAATCCCATTAAAACAAGAACACAGCTGGTGAGAACATTTACTGTGCAGAAGAGTAAAATTCTTCTAAATTTATAGTGGCAAAATTGATTACTGATTCTACATCTGTTGCAGATTTTACATTTAAATTCTCCTTATAAAGTCCCTCAGCTCAGAAATATCAGACATGGCTCCCCACCCCCAGGAGCCACATAAATCATCTTCCTGCAAATCAAATGTGTCTTTTCATAAAAACAATTGTTCCTGTCATTTATTACATAATAATCAGCACTAAAACATGCCGAGGATGTAACTCGATGTATTTAGGCTGTTTGTAATCACACAAAGACAAGGGTAACTTGGAAGACAGGATAATGTTGGGAAAAACAAAAAGAGTTTAGTAAATAGCAGCAGATGCAAGGCAGGGAATGTTTAAATATCAAACTGGTCTCTTCATCACCCAGGAATGTAACAGGAGCTACCTGTGAGCAGCGTGCAAATGCAGACCCAGAGACAGTACTGGCAGATGTTTTTCTATCTTGTGTTTTTATATCTTCCCCTGGATAAACCATTCCTAGCACCTGCCAGCAAGGAATATCCAGCCACCAAACCCAGGCGTTGCCAGTGTGTGATATCCTAGCACAGGCAGACGGAACCATTTCCATTCTTGATCTTTTTTCTAATAAAGGAAAAAAAACCATGTGTCTGCTCCACCTCTCCCTGCGAGCCCTGGCCCTGGTTCTCCAGGAAATCCTAATCCCTTTGAAGCAGAAAAAGAGTGAGAGCAAGGTTAGGTCTGAGATCTGCAGTGTGTGATGTCCAAAGGCTTAGTCTGAGCTCCTGGCAGTGCCAATGAGCTGCTTCCTTTGCTTTGTGACCCTCCTGGAAGGACAGGAAGGATAAGGTTCTGCTCCATCATCAGTTCCTGCAGTGCCACACCATCCCATTAACCTGCAGGGCTCATTCCTGCTCTGTGCATGGCTCCAGTCAGTTTGAGAGAACACTGGCACCTAGCCCCTGCAGGTCCCAGCAGCACAGCTCTGCCTGCCTGGCTCTGGCAGCACAGCAAGTCCTGCAGGGCAGCCCGTGCACGGGACAGGATTCATCATGAGGAACTCGAGGAGATACAGACAGAGGAGGTGACACCACGCCAGGGCTGGAAGATGTTCCTCCGAGCACAAGTGACAGCAGGGACCTTCAGCCCAGAGCTCAGCAAGGCCATGGACACCCATGGACCAGCAGCCACTTGTTCAAGAGCTGTTTTGCTTATCCCAGGTCACGAGAGGCATTCCCAGCAGGTCAGGGAGTGATCCTGCCCCTCTGCCCAGCCCTGGGGGCACCTCTGGGGAGCTGAGTCCAGCTCTGGATCCTCAGCACAGCAGGGACAGGAGCTCCTGGAGGGGCCAGCACAGGCTGTGAGGATGAGGAAGGACTGGAGCCCCTCCATACCCAGGGAAGGCTGAGGGAGCTGGGGCTGTTCAGCCTGGAGAGGAGCCCCAGCTGAGAGGGGCCCTCAGCCCTGGGGGTCCCTGTGTGCAGGGAAGGGCAGAGCAGGGCCCAGGCTCTGCTCTGGGGCCCAGCAGTGGCACCAGAGCCACGGGCAGGGACTGAGCCCAGCAATTCCCCCTGCACAGGAGGCACAACTTCTGCCCTGGGCAGTGCCCAGCCCTCAACAGGCTGCCCAGGGAGGGGCTGGAGTCTCCTCAGTGGGGATATTCCAGAGCCCTCTGCACACAATCCTGTGCCCTGTGCTCTGGGATGGCCCTGCCTGAGCAGGGAGGTGGCACCAGTGACCCTCTGTGCTCCCTGCCAGCCTGGCCCAGCCTGGGGTTCTGTGAAGGCAAAAAGCTCCCTCAGAGCTGCTGCCAAGGGACGTGAACCATGAACAGGACATGTGCTGCTCTGTCCATCACCATCTTCTATCCACTTTTCCCAGTGTTTGGGTAGAAATCCAAAAGCACTTTGTCATACTGGGTCACTGTGTCCCATTCCATTTCTCAGCAGGAGATTCCCATTTGTCCTAGCCAACATTCCTATGGCTTGGGAAAACCCTCAGTGATGTATGGACAACAACCAGGACAGATTTCCAAAGTTCCTCAGCTTACAGAACTTGGTCCAGTCACCCTGAGGAAAACAGAACAAACACTAGAGGATCCCAAATCTGACTGGGGGAATAAGAGCTCACAGACCTTGGGCTGTTTTCTTGCTCAGCACATCTGGTTAAAGCTATTTTGGAAAAAAAGCATCAATTTGATACTAAAACCTCCAAGGATGGAAAATCTCCCCCTTCCCTCCTGAGCTGGACCCTCATCACTGGTTTGCAACCCATTCCTCATTGGATATGGATGAGGAAGCAGCAATGGCTGGAAGAAACATCTTTCAGAAGAGATTTCTCATCCTGATGATAAGGAATCACAGCCTCACTGCCTGCTCCAAGCATTTGTCTATCAAGCTAAGTCACTTCTCAATCACTCTCACAAACTCAAGGCTGTCAGAGGATGAGGCTCCAAAACTCAAACCTGGTGCTTGGGAAGGGCACAATTTAAATTGCACATGCTCGTGTCTTTCCCTCTCCATTTAATTTCAGGGGTAGAGGATTTCAGGGAGAAACAAAGGGATCCTTCGGGAGTCCACCTGCTGTTTAACATAAACTCCTGTCTCAAAGTGCTTCTCAGCACAGAAAATTTAACGTGAAGATCATTTGAACGAGAGCAGCTCTAGAAAGGATCAAACTTGCTCCAAGTAGTGGACAAAGTGGGGGGGGGTTCATGTTGTTTGCTGCAGAGAGAAATGGCACAAAAGCTTTTTATCTTTTATTCCTGGGCTTCCTTTGAAAATGCATGTAGCAACTAATCCCCTACATGTTGGATGAGCCTGTCAGATCATCCTGGGAACAATTTGTTATTAAATTCACTCTTTTACTGAGGCTCAAGAACTTTGTGCAGAAGTTCAGTCAAAAGCATGAAATCCATTACCAGCACAACTGGGCCAAGGCCAGGCTGGATGGGGCCTGGAGCAGCCTGGGCTGGTGGAATGAGGTGAGTTTAAGGTCCTTTCCAACCCAAACCACTCCAGGATTCTGAGGTTCTATAACCACCTCACTGGGGCAAGAGTTTGAAGCCCATCTTTGTCTAGGCCCTCCCATACTTAACAAAACCTGGGCTTTGACTGGAGGAAAAAGAACAGCCAAGCCAAACATCCTCTCCCTTCTCACTTAAAACCATGTCCTTCCCTCTTCCTTTCTCCCACTTCTCAGTGTTGGATTACCAAACCAGGGGATTATTTTGCCACCACCCACCCCTGCAGCCCCAGCACTCCCAAACACCCCAAGGGTGAGCACAGCAAGTACAACTCGTGTTCCTATAAATTCCCTTTGCCCACTTCTATTTTTCAGTGTGCCCAGCTCGAAGCTGTCCATGATTGCTCAGCAGTGAATCAGATGAGCTGCAGTGCCAGCTCCTCTCAGCCTCGGAAGGACTGAATCAGACTGAAAGTTTTGTCAGGTACTGGGAAAAACTGGGACTTGTTCTTGTTTCCAGATAACATCACCTTCCCAACACAATGCAGCAGCATTCCACACCGACCCTGGAAAGGGGCCTGTATTTCCCAGGAATTCGCAGGTGCTTTAACTGCCACCACCTCCCATATTTCATAGTCCCACAGAACAACTCCTGTGGGTTCGGGGCAGGACAGCTGGGAGGGGAACAGAGAGGTGCTGCTGTCCTGAAGCACTTGGGGTTTGGGCACCAGAATCCTGTGTTTGACCAGTGCAGGGATTGTCCCCTGCGCTGGCAGTGCTGAGGCACCTCCAATCGTGGTGGCAGTTCAGGGCCCCTCAACCCAAGAAAGACCCTGAGGGGCTGGAGCGTGTCCAGGGAAGGGAATGGAGCTGGGAAGGGGCTGGAGCCCCAGGAGCAGCTGAGGGAGCTGGGAAGGGGCTCAGCCTGGAGAAAAGGAGGCTCAGGGGGGACCTTGTGGCTCTGCACAAGTCCCTGACAGGAGGGGACAGCCGGGGGGGTCGGGCTCTGCTCCCAGGGAACAGGGACAGGAGGAGAGGGAACGGCCTCAGGCTGGGCCAGGGGAGGCTCAGGGTGGACATCAGGAGGAATTTCCCCATGGAAAGGGTGCTCAGGCACTGGCAGGGACTGCCCAGGGAGGTTTGGAGTGCCCATCCCTGGAGGTGCCCAAGGATGACCTGGAGGTGGCACTCCGTGCTCTGGGCTGGGGACAAGGTGGGGATCAGGCACAGCTTGGACTCAGTGGTCTGGGAGGGCTTTTCCAACCTCACTGATTCTGGGATTAAGAGAAAACCAACAAACAGCAGCTTCCCCAGGAGTTCCTGCTGTCCCCACATGTGATGCCGCCTCGTGCAGCTGAGTAGGGCTGGCAGAGCAGGGTTTCACCAACTGGAACAACCATTAATTTGCTCTTGTGTTATCAGTGTTTCAAGGACCCTTCAAAGTGCAGTTGCTTGGAAGAGAAAATGCACCTGCTAGTGGAGCTGCTTTCTCCTCTCCTGTTCACCTTGACCAGGGTATTTTTAGCTGTATGGACAGACTTGCCAATACTTTCACCTTCAATTGTTTGCAAGGAACCTTCTCCCAGTAATGAACACTCAGTGTCAAAAGAGGCTGCAGGAAAGACATGATGGGCAAAAGTAACTTTCCAAAAGGCTTTTTCAGTATTTTGTGCCCTCAGTATTTTAGCTCCCCTTCTTCCCACGGATTTCCCTGCTCACAGAGAATTTAGTTTGCACTTGATTTCAACCTCAGAGTTTGGCCTGAGGTTTTGCACAAGAGAGCTGTACCTCCCACAAAAAAACACCTGACCACGCTGCCCACGTGCCTTTGCAGCAGAAAGTGCCAGTCAATTCCTCTGAGTGTCACAGATCCACTAATCTAAGTTCATTTGGCAGAGAATGGTCCAACACTGTCATCTGAGAAGGCAGGAAAACTCATTCCAACAAAACCTCATTATTCAAAGGCAACAGTCTCTCTTGGCTGTTTGTCCCAGCAGGTAACGTGTCAACATCTGCCAGATCAGTAAACACAACCCTGGCTTCCATCAGAGCCCAGGAGCAGGAAGAAGAGAGGCAGATATGCTTGTGAGGCACCATTCTTATCCATTCATCTGCTGCTGGGCCCAGAAGTGCTTCAATAGTTACCCCAAAACTCACCTGTCACACAGAGCCTGAGCTGACACCACCCCAGGGCCCCAGGTCACTGCTCAGCTGAGTCCAACACACACAGGGCGAAGGGCCCCCTGCTGCTATGCTCAGATCCCATGCGTTGGGTCAATCTTCCAGAAAAAAGCAGATTTCTCTGCAGCAGGAGGGTGACAGAGCTACCAAACTCCAGCACACACATTTTAATGTCCTTTATGTGCTCCATTTCAAGGGAGCCTCTGAGAACCAGAGCAAAGGAACACAGGGGATTTACAACTCTTCCCTGAATGTCCAGCTTTCCTTCAGCAGCCTGTTTTTAGTGTAACCCCTTTGTTAGGAAATGTATTCTTTGGTAATCTCTTCATCCCTCACAGCACCTTTTATTCACACCATTTACTGCCCCATTTGACACACACATTCTGCTCTGGAAAACCACTCAAAACTGCTGCACTTCACACACCTGAACGCCCCAACCATGGAAATATACTCCCAACACACCCAGAGCCCACTCCATGGTCCATCTTAAAGCCTCTCAAGTCTTCTACTTCTGCAGAAAGTAGAAGCAAGTAAGGTGAGAAGGAAGAAAAAAGGTGTGGTGAGTTAGCCAAGTATAGAAGGAAGAAAAAGCCATTTAAAAGTCCATTCTTAAGTGGGTACCTTTTCAGCCAAGGCCTTTAAGCTGTCTAGAAACCTCTGCCAGAAGTCTTTGAAGAGGGGTCTGTCAATCCTCCTCAGGCTCTCCTTGGTGCTGGCATCCACACTGACATAGAGCTGGGTTACAGGCTCCAGCCTCCTGCCAATGGAAAAGGCAATTGCTGCTTTCACAAATCTGCTGCTTGAGTTTGTGTTCTCCTACAAAAGCAGGAACAGGAACTGCACAGTATTTCCAGGGAAAGTTCATCTTTGCCAAGTGACCATCATCAGCAGCACAGTGTTATAAACCTCCACAAACACCCCCACGGCTGAGAACTCATGCACACAGCCCTTGGCTGACAATTTCATTGTCATTTCCTCCCTGCACCAGGATGGATTTCACTCTAGTGGTGCTGTAACACATCAGGAAAGGCTTCCCAAAGGAAGGGGTTCAGGCGAGGCATGGAGAGGTTCTGAAATCCACAAAGCTCTGCCCCTTCTCCACAACCTATCTGGCCCATGGAAAAACAATCCCATTCAATAGGAATGGACAAGAGGAAGAATTTCTCCATGGAAAGGGCGCTCAGGCACTGGAGGGGGCTGCCCAGGGAGGTTTAGAGTGCCCATCCCTTGGAGGTGTCCAAGGAGGGCCTGGACATGGCACTCAGTGCTCTGGGCTGGTGACAAGGTGGGGATCGGGCACAGCTGGAACCTGATGATCCTGGAGGGATTTTCCAACCTCAGGGATTCTGTGACTCTAAATTCTACCCTAATTCAGCCAGTTCCTCCTGCTGGACATGCTGAACTCCCCTGACTTGCAGCAGGATCATCAATGACACTTTTGAAGGCATCTCAAAGCTGTTTGGAAAATAAACCCACATACAAACCACCACTCCTTCCTTCCATCCTTCCACTGCCAGGGCTCTTATTCCACAGAAGTCCTGGAGCAGAGCCTTTCTGGTCACAAGTGCTGGTCCCAGCACCTGGGAGCCCAACACTGGGAACTCCTGAAGGGACTAAACATCCTGTGCTGTGGGAAGAGCGTGGGTGGAGTCTGATCCCTTCCATAAACGCCAAGGGAATACAGGAGAAGCAGCAACACCACAGTCCATCAGCAAAAGGATCAACGGGATTAAGAACAACCTAGAAAGGAGCTCCCTCAGAATCCCAGGATCACTGAGGTTGGAAAAGCCCTTCTACATCACCAAGGCCAGCCTGTGCCCAATCCCCACCTCGTCACCAGCCCAGGGCACTGAGTGCCACATCCAGGCCTTCCCTGGGCACCTCCAGGGGTGGGGACACATCTCCAGGATGGAGACAAACCCTTTCTACTGACAGAAGTGACAAAGGCCGTGAGTGTAACACACCCACCCCTCATGGCACCTCCCACCCTGGGAGCTGCAGCATCAACAATCATGTCCCAGTGTACCACAGAGCTCTCAACATTTGGGGCAGTATTTTGGGAGTGTTTTGTGTCAAGTCTGTAATGAGCAGGCACCAGTCCCAGCTTCATTTGGTTCTCTAGAGAAGATGACAAGAAATCAGAAGCTATTGTTCAGCTGCCAAACAGTGCCACCTAAAAATACACTGTCACCCAAAGGTGGCAGAGGGACCAGAAATGGCCAGAGTGAGACTGACCAGAGCTCTTTGTGCCCAGAAAAAATCCACTTAATGTGGACACTCAACCAACCATTGGAACACATTCTGTGTGTGTGTGTGTATTTTGACAGCAAAATAAAATAATCCAGAACAAACTGAGTATTTCAGGTTAAAATCTCGGTTTTGTAAACAAGTTTGTCTGGACTGGCAGTCCAAAGCCACAGATTCCAAAATGACCAAATGTTCTGGGCCTAAGTGGATTGAAGTGCTCAGTTTCCAGGAATACTGAGCCAAACTCTTTCTTTACTCAGTGCTGTCTTTGCTTAATTAAAAGGGGCCCTAGTGAAGATGAAGCAGGTGCTTTTCAAAAGAGGGGCTGAGAAAAATCATCTCTTCTCAAACCTAGGGACAGGCAGGAGCCCAACTTACTGTCAGCATGGAGGAAATAAAGGAATAAGAAATTATCCCAGGGAGGGATTTCAGCCCCAAACAGGAATAGTCCACAGGGCTCAGCAGGGCTGGGGATCGAGCCCAGATGAGCTGGGCACATTGTGCCAAGGGGGAACAAGGAGAGAGGGCAGGCATGGGTGCAGTGAGATCAAGGACACAGACTGGTGTTCCTGGGACACAGCTCCAGTGCCGAATAGCAGCAAATCCAGCTGTGTGGCACCAGGATGGATTTTGGGTGTGAGTTTCCAAGCTAGCTCAGACACCTGAGGTGAAATCCAGGAGACCAAATGCATGGCATTTACACATGGATGTGGGCAGAAATTCTGAGCTGAAATCTCCAGCTGAGCTGTGCCACTCAAATAAATTGACCTCAGGTCTCCAGCCCTGAGGTGGCTTCACCAGGCAGGCAGGACAGAGTCCACAAGGACCACGAATGGCAAGATCAAAAATGAGCATTTGCTGCTGAGCATTAATAATCATCTGCTCATTATTGGTATTATTATTGATAATAAAGGCAAACCCACACATGAGGGTTGTTCACAGCCATGGATCACAGACAGAACCCAGGTATGGGTTCAACAGGAGCTCACCTGGTGTAAAACCTCCCTCAGTTTATTGTGAGCCTGGGGCAGGTGAAGCTGCAGCCCAGAGAGGAGGAGGAAGAGAGGAGCCCCTGTCCTGAATCCAGCAACACCCCAGGCTATGCTGTCCTCTCTCAGAAGGGGGTGGGAGGGATCCTAAAGCTCATCCCACCCTGGGCTGGGACACCTCTCACAGTCCCAGGCTGCTCCAAATCCCAATGTCCAGTCTGGCCTTGGGCACTGCCAGGGATCCAGGGGCAGCCCCAGCTGCCAGGGCCTGCCCACCCTCCCAGGGAACAATTTCTTCCCAGTATCCCATCCAGCCCTGCCCTCTGGCAGTTGAAAGCCATTCCCTTGTCCTGTCCCTACATCCCTTGTCCCAAGTCCCTCTCATCTCTCTCGCACCAGAGGTCACCCTGCCTATTGCAGGATGAACTTTTTAACTATAGCTCCTCTGCTGACAGCACAGAAGTGAGCTGGGTGCCTACTTCAGTTCCCATATTAAGCAAATCATCTGCTTTGATGAGCCGAAGATCAGTTGCAATTTTTAAGACAGCAAGACTAGCATTTTATCCCCTTCATTTTTATTTCTTTTTAAAAAGATTCAGCAGATCTGAAAAGTGCAGCTTCAAAATAGTGTGTGCTCTCTTTTTAAACTGCTATATTTAGGAAAGAGCAATTTCTATCTACCAGGCACATAATACATGACTTAAAGTAACTTGATTACACAATTATTCAATCATTTGGAATGCCTTTGTAGTGTATAATTACTCACTCCCAAACTGCCTGCGCTCCTCCCTCAGTGCCAGATTCAGACCATGAGGAGTGCAAAGGAAGCTCTCCCAGGAGCACTGACACAGAGGAGCTGGAATGAGCTGGGTGACACAGCAAGGCCACCCTGCCCACAGCTCCAGGGCTGGATTTGCTGCTGTTCTGAACTGCTGGGATTCTGAGGAGCCCCCAGCCTCGCTGGAGCTGCATTTCCCCACATGTTGCGCTTTCTTTCTACACTGCTTCGGACCTTGGTAACAGCAGCCTGGATGCTCCAAAACGTCAGAAGAAGTGATTCTTTACCTTTGTAAAAGCTCTGAAAGAGTCAATTGAAGTGTTTGTTTCACTCAAGTCCCTCTGAGGGAGGTTAAGTGGATCCCACTTTGCTGATGAATGTCACCCCTCCTTATCCGGCTGGGGATGCTGGGCTGGACAGAGCTTTGGGTTGAGCCTTTATGGCTGCTCCTTTGGAGAACAAAGATCAGCCCCAAAAGGCAATCTCTGAGCTCAGTGCCCTGCACTGGCTGGCAGAAGGGCAGAAGTTATCCCTGCCCAACGCACAAACCACTGCTCACTCACTGCTCCTCTCCTGCCACACCTTCACAGGTGCCACATTCTCCACTTCCACAAGCAGTCACAGTTTGTTTAGGAGGTACAGAAAAGAAAATCAAACTGAGGGGGAGAAAGGGATGAGAAGGAGCGTGGGGAGATTGTGGTTAAAATCAGATGCTAACAGGGACTTTTCATTGCCAGTGCTTGTGCAGAGCTGACTCTGAGGGGCCACTAAATGGGATCAGGACTCCAGCACTCCAGTGTTTCCGCAGGAAGTTTAGTAGGAATTTCCTGCAGCTCCTACCTGATCTCCTCAGGGAACTGAGCGTTGGTGACCAGGAAGGTGGAGATGCCCTGCTGGTGCAGGAGCCTCACGAAGCTGTTGATGTGTGGGTACATGATGGGCTCCCCCACCAGGGACAGGGCACAGTGCTTCACTGCCAGGGCCTCCTCCAGGCGAGCTGCCTTCACTCCTGACACGCCTGGAAAGGGGAGAAGAATGCTAAATCAACAGTGGATGGGGCCCTGAGCAACCTCGTCTGGAGGAAGGTGGCCCTGCCTGTGGCAGGGGCTGGAACAAGATGATTTCAAAGTCCCTTCCAACCCAAACTCTCCTGTGGTTCTGTAACAAATCTCCCTCCCAAACATCTGTATTCAAAACACGCCCTGGCACAAGCAGGGCTGAGAGGAGCAGCTGGAGTCCTCCCAAAGCAGAGGGGACCAGGCCACAGCCAGGGCCCAGGGAGCAGCTCTGCAGCACCCAGAAAGCAGCAGCACTGGGGGTGGGTGTGCCCTGGGCACTGCTGAGAGCAATGTGCAGGTAACACCTGAGCCAAGATTAAACACTTGAGCCAAGCTCTCCACGGCTGGGGCCTTGGGGATGCTGCTGAATGCCGAGACACAAACACAGAGGGCAGCCCAATGCCACTTCAAAGGTGTGTTCAGAAAGCACCCAGGTCATGGCTCTGCTGCTGCTGGTCCTCATGGGCCTCCAGCAAGAGCAGCTCCTGGAGGAGACAAGCACAGCTCCCCAAACGCAGCAAGGGACTAAACCCAGACTGGAAACACAGAACATGCATCTCCACAGAGGATGTAATCAAAACCCAGCACATGGCACAGTCCTGAACAGCCAGAGACCTTTCAGAAGAAGAGGAAAGCACAAGGAGCTCAAAGGTAGCATCCATGTGAAAACACCACCTGAGTCCCACTCCTGATGCCCACGCCAGGGCGGGGGGAGCTGGATGCTCCTCCAGCCCACCCACACCTGACCAGGTACTCAGGACCCCGGATGAAATCAGCTGCCTCCAAACAAGCTTTTGTTCCCAATCTGTCACTTCACATTTCCCTGATGTGCTTTGATGTACTCGAATCCTATCTGAGGCTTTAGACTGGGGGCTGGTCTGTTTTAAAGATAAAAAACAAAGCCTGCAGTGTGAATCCAGGTCCTCAGCTCTCCTCTCGTTGCCTTGACGCTGCAGTAGAGAAAATTACAGCTCTGCTGCAAAGCCCAGATAAAAGAGGTGTTTGTGGATATTGCTCCAGCCTCACGTAGAAAAGCTGGTTTGGAATCAGAGCAGGGCTCAGTGCATTTTCAAACAGCCAGGCTCAGTCCTGAGGAAGTGACAGGACTAATGGTTATTCCATAGAAACCTGACAGCACTAAATGAGAGCTTTATTGGAGAAGAAAGCATCTCCAGCACACGCTGAGATTGAAGGACTAAGTTTCATATTCCTAAAACCACTCCAAGTCAGTTTTGGAATTAATTAATTTCTCCCTCTCACCATTTTGCATCTGGACTCTCATAATTACCCTGCCAGCTTTATAGACAGAAGAACAAAATCCCAACAAAATCCTAAAGTTTGAGTGGAACTTTCCCAAAACAGTTTACACCAAACCTGGCACATCCACCCATAGGAAGGAGTGAGTTTGTACACAACCATTTGAGCACACAAATCAGCAGCCAGACAGGGATAAACTGCCCAGGATTGGTGTATTACAGGAGGGCAGGGATTCTCCTGAATCCCTATGGCTCTGCTCCTGCCATCACCTCCCAGCAGAGCACATCTCCCTGGAAAAGCTGATTCTAGCTGCTCCACTAACTTGGGAAAGGACAGCACCGCCTGGCACAGCATGCTGGGGAGGCTGGGGGCTGACTCTGGTACCCCTTGTAAGGACCTGAGCTGCACCACAAGAGCCTGGAGGACAGGGGCATGAGGGACCTGCTCTACCCATGCTGATCCATGGGTACTCTGAGGATTTCCTGGAACAGGTCATGCATTTCTCTTTGGCTTTTTCCCTGTATTATCAGACTCCCACTCTCCCATTCCTGAGTTATGTTTCCATCCCGTGTGTGCCCTTTGCAAGGGCACAGAGATTTACAAGTCACTCCCCAGAAAAATGTATCCATCAAATAAACTTCCCAGCCTCACTCCCTATCAGTGAGGTGTCTCTCCATCATTTACTCCAAGAGAGAATTATGGGGCTTTAATGGCTGTGCTCTCCAAACCCAGTACAAATTGTGGCAACACTAAAGCCAAAGATGATTTATTATCACCCACAGGTACGCAGAGTATAGAGGGCTATCCTGTAGGGTATCCTAAAAGATAAAGGGACACAAGAATTCTGTTCCTTCAAAGGAAATCTCATTTTTACTGCCATGGGTTGAATGAATAAAGCACCAGATGAGCTCACTAGTTTCTCTGGCCCATGGAATGGGTGTGTAGATATATCTGCCTGCAAAGCCGTGGGACTGGGACTGAAAAGAGCAGCATCAATGTATTCAAATGGCTCAGGGAGGTACCTGAGCAGCACCCCCAGATACTCCAGCCCTGAAGACTCCCTAGCGAAGAGTCCTAACTCCAAACTAAAAAGTTTTGATTCCTCAGAAGCCCAAACAGTCTGTTCTAGGTCAGGTGCCAGGGTCCAACACCTCAGCCCTGCTGGGACACCTCTGGAGTGTGTCATCAGACACATTAATGTTGGGAAATGGAGATGGAATCCAACCACTCCCCCAGCATTGCAAGGTCACCATTAACCTGTGTCCTCAAGCGCCTCATTCCACAGTTTGTAAATCCCTCCAGGATGGGGACTCCACCCCTGCCCTGGGCAGCTGTGACAGGGCTGGACAGACCTTTCCATGAAGGAATTGCTCCCAATATCCACCCTGAGCCTCCCCTGGCCCAGCCTGAGGCCGTTGCCTCTCCTCCTGTCCCTGTTCCCTGGGAGCAGAGCCCGACCCCCCCGGCTGTCCCCTCCTGTCAGGGAGTTGTGCAGAGCCACAAGGTCCCCCAGAGCCTCCTTTTCTCCAGGCTGAGCCCCTTTCCAGCTCCCTCAGCTGCTCCTGGGGCTCCAGCCCCTTCCCCAGCTCTGTTCCCAGCCCTGGAGACACTCCAGCCCCTTGCTGTCTTTCTTGGAGGTGCCCAGGACTGGAGGTGCCCCAGCAGTGCCAGCACGGGGGACAGGGCCCAGCCACAACCTCCATTCCCCATTGCAACCTGGGCCACCTCACTGCTCCAGCAGGTGGTTCTTGCCATTTTGCTGTTCTTTTTCTCAAAAATCAATCCCAAGAAATGCCCCTGGTCTCTGTGCAGAGCTGCTGGGCTGGCTGGAGGAGGCACTCCTGTTCCTGCCCAAGGCAGCTCCAGCCCTGGCACTGCAGGCTGGGGACTCTGGTCTTCCAGAGCTGAATCTTTGCCTGTCCCCAGCTCAGTTCACTCACACTGCTCCTACTCAATTTGGCTTTTGCTGCTTCCATTCTAACATTTCCCCACACACCTGAGGGAAGAACAATGTAAAATTCACTAAATGGAACAGGAGCTCCCGGGCTTTTCTTACCGATTTTTCTTCTCCTTAATAAACCTTTGACTCACACCAGCCAGGACAGGAATGTTGCCATCTATCACTAGAAAAATAAACCAGCTTTTCTTTTCCCACTTTACAGCACAGTTCTGGTCCAGAGCTTTTCTTTTTTCTCCTTTCACAGTCAAGGGTAACTGTGCTCACATGCACAGGCACATTTCAAGTAATATTTATGAATTTGTTTAATAGAAAATAGGCTCCAAAAAGAGAGAATTGGGATGTCCTAACAGGCCCCCTGACACTTCCATTCCCTCTCCTCAGCCCATTTTGGGAAGACAGTAGGGTCAGGGAAAGAGAAAGTTAATCCTCAGTCCAGGGTGATAATGGCTTTTCCCCAGAGACTTGAAAGCCTCCAAGGCTGGAGGGTCCCCACCCCTCCAGGCCCCACCCTGGCCAAACAAACTCATTTTGATGTGTACTTGACCCTCCCAGACAGAAGTCAATTCTGTTGTCCCTTGTTCTGGGGACAGGGACAACACACAGGTGGGACTCCCAGCATGGACTGATCTGAGGTTGTGGATTTCCTGCAGAACCTCTCAGTGCTCAGAACCACGGAATAACTGAGGTTGGGAAAAACCTCCAGGATGATCAAGTCCAAACATTCCTCCAAGCACTGTGAAGGCCACCACTAAACCGTGTCCCCAAGTACCATATCCACATGAATTTTGACCATTTCCAGGGATGGAGGCTCCACCCCTGCCCTGGGCAGCTGTGACAGGGCCTGACCTCCATTTCAGTGAAGAAATTTTCCTAATCTCCAACCCTGGCCCAGCCTGAGGCCGTTCCCTCTCCTCCTGTCCCTGTTCCCTGGGAGCAGAGCCCGACCCCCCCGGCTGTCCCCTCCTGTCAGGGACTTGTGCAGAGCCACAGGGTCCCCCCTGAGCCTCCTTTTCTCAAGGCTGAGCCCCTTTCCCAGCTCCCTCAGCCTCTCCTGGGGCTCCAGACCCTTCCATGCATCCACTGGCTCAACCATGATGTTTCTCCAGGTGCCCCAGATATAAAGCCCTGCCCTTAGTGTACTTCTCACCCTCCCCAAATTCCCCTACCAATCTGCTGAGGGTGTTTCAGCACCACCATCTCCTGGGGCAGGGGAAGTTTGACACATTGCCAAAGAAATCCCAGGCTCAGAAGTGAGGCTTCCCTGGAGCTGGTGCTCCAAACCAGCCACATGAGGGGAATGAAGCCCCTGGGGCCCTAACCTGAGCTGCTTTCCCACCCATTATCCAAGTGCAGAGACTGAGACAGAGCAGCTCTGCTGACAGAGGGTTTTGTGCCTGTCACATCCTGGATCCATTGGATTCTCTTTGAGCACAGCCAACTTAAACAATCAGGTTCCCAAAATGACAGCCAAGGCTAGGGCTCATCTTGCACATTTTATGGCTGTTCCACTCCATTTGTGGTGCTCACAGGGAGTTGGGAGAGCAGAACCCTGGAGCCGTCCTGCCAAGCTGGCCAGCCCTGCCAGCACACACAGCTGACCTTGGCAGCACAACCAGATCCTCACATTTGGGAAATAAATCCCCCAGCCTTCTCTATAGTTATAGACACAGAGTATCAAACTCCCAGGGCATTTCTGTGAGAAGCAAGCTGCAGTGATTTCTAGAGGTGGAACTGCAGCTTCAATCACAAACACAGGTACAGAATAATTCAAATCCCCTGCTTGCTGCTGTTTCATTATTAATGAGACAAACAGAACCCAGAAGTTCCAGGGCTAACACAAAGCTGGGTATTAAGGCTGGCAGTGTATTTCCTATCAGGTAAGAGGCTGATTGCTTTTGCTGCCTACCTGCCCTCACTCTTCCAGAGGAGCCAGGATCCCTCATCATCCAGGCTGGCTTTAACCACTGTGGAAGGCTGTGCACACCAAGGGAAAGGATTTCACAGCCACCAGGATGCAGCAGAGGCAACTCCACTCTACTCCCTCCAGTCAGCAGCACACACTCAGTGGCTGAGACTCATTTCAGAAAACATTAAATGTGCCACAGCAGTTTCTTCTCCCCCATCTTCCTGATACCCTGAACCTCAGGCCTCCTCCCCATAGGACCAGAACGTTCTCACCTCTTCTGAAGATGTCACTGCTGGTTATCCTCTAACAGCATCAGGGATGGGGACAGAGGAGAAGTTACCTTTGAACTGCTTGATCATGTTCTGGTGCTTCTCAATGGCCTCCTGCAGGATCACCTCGGGCTGGTCCATCTTCCACCGCCACTCGGTGCCCACAGGGTTCGTGTGGTGTCTGAGGGAAGAGGGAACAGACACCCACTGTCACTTGAACCCACCTGGAGAACTCAGCTGCCACCTGGGGACTTTGGCATCAACAACACTCAAAACAACAAGAAATTCCCAGCAACCACCTGCTGCTGCCCCAGCCTTCGGATGTGACCTCCAAACACCCCTCCCCTTCCAGGCTCTGTCTCCCAGAAGGAAGAATGGGCCTTGTGGATAATACTAAACTTTACAGACCTATCTTCAATAACAGGTAAAAGGTTTCTAAGCTAAAATAATGTCTGCAAAAACCTCTGTAAAGAAAGGGAAACTCGTTCTGCCTCCTCTTGTGCTCACAGCTGCACAAAACACTGGAGAAGGGACATCCCAGGCCATTTTTAGCTCCACTTCAAAGGTACCAAGCACCACCCCGAGGACAGGATTTCTTTCTACCCCGATGTTTGTGTGGTGCTCTGGTACCAGGACGGATGAGGACAGGCTCCTCCAAGCCCGCTGAAGACAGCAGGAAGCCTGCACTGTACCAGGAATTCATTTCTGGGGGATCTGGGTCATCTCCCAGATTTTAACCCCTCTGACCCAAGCACATTGCAGGGGAAAAATCTCAGATCTTCCATCTGAGGAACAGCTGGGTCACACTGGGTTGGGAAGTCAACGTTGGAAAGGATCACTGTCCCTGTATTTTGTTTTCTTGGAAAACAGCAGAAGCCAACCCAGGTAAATCAACCCAAGCACCTGGAAGACCCATGGAGTTCCTCCTCATTTCTTACTTTACTAGCATGAAAGGATCATCCAGTCCTTAAATACCATCTTAAAGAAATCAGTGAAATTCTGTGGTTTTACCTCCTTGTTCCCTCTCCATCTTTTCCTGCTTCATCCCAAAATATGCTCCAAAAGTCCCTTCAGTTTTTTCCTACCACGCCCTCTGCAGCCCACAGAGCTCATTAAGAGCAGCACATTGTGCAGGGTCTTTCACAAAAGCTCTTGGATTAACTCACCTCTGGAGAGGAAAACAAAACCAAGCAAAATACACTCCTGACACTCCATTTTCCAGCCAGGTGACCTCTGCTTCCTGCACCCCTCTCCACCATCCCTGAAAGTCAGCCCTGGGGACACCTGAGAGTTACAGCTGCATTCAGCCTTCCAGCTCCAGGGGATTAGGACAAGACTCCCAGCATTTAACTGAGGGACAAAGGACAGGGAAGCACCTTCTCAGGATGAGGGGGTTGGTCTAGTCATCACTGAAGGCTCCCAATGAGCTCTGGAAAAGGCGAAAGGGAAATAGAGTAGGTTTGGGTTGGATAGCAGGAAAAAATTCCTCCCTGTGAGGGTGGTGGGGCCCTGGCACAGGGTGCCCAGAGCAGCTGTGGCTGCCCCTGGATCCCTGGCAGTGCCCAAGGCCAGGCTGGACACTGGGGATTGGGGCAGCCTGGGACAGTGGAAGGTGTCCCTGACCATGGCAGGGGTGGCACTGGATGGGCTTTAAGGTCCTTTCCAACCCAAACCAGTCTGGGATTCTGGGATTGTCAAAGTGAGAAACACCTGCAGCTGCACCCTCTGACAGTACTAAAACACAAACTCCAAACCCAGGCTCAATGAAATCAGCCTTTTGGCCCAAACATTTCTTCATCCACTTCAGGAGCAAAGATTCAAACATTGCTCTCAAACTTCACCACCTCAAGGATCCTTTAAGCCAAAACCGCTTTTTGAATTTCCTCTTTATTTCCTCATCTGGCAACATGGAAAGTTTTCTGAATGTCAGCTACAAAAGGCATTTATAAAACTCTCCCACGTTTAACTGCAAAACTTGTACCTTGTATATTTAATAGGGTCAGCCAGCAGGAAATCAATAGGCTCTGGTGGACCCTGGACAGCTATTAGTGTCCAACAGGCCCTGCATTTTTAACACATCCCACTGTTTAATAAACACAGAGATGTCAAGTCTACAGAGATGCCTATTCGGCAAAAAGGAGGTTCACTGCCAAGAGGAGGATAAAGCAGTAATGTCTTGGGCTCAGGAGATTGTTCCCCAGTCCCCAGCACAGACAGAATTCCAGAGTCACCTTCCCATTCCCCCCAGGCTCTGTGATCTCCCATCACCCTCCTCACTGGTTACACCAGTACTGAGCAGGAATTTGTGTTGGGGATTCCTTCCTTCCCAAAATAACACGAGTAAAATGAAATCTCACCCAAACCCCCACACAGCAGAAAACCTTGATTTTAGCAGAGATTCCAGGTGTGAAACAGGTTTGGTTTGCTCCTTCAAAGAGACACCTCAGTGTCACAGTCCCACAGACTGCAGAGAACACGATGGGAAGCTCCTGCTGGCTCCCCTGGAATCTCCCCAGCTACCAGCCTGCTCCCATCCAGCTTCCCCTGCAGTGTCAGCACATCTCTGATCCACCAGGAGCATGGGACAGCGTTCCCAGCATCACTGGCAGGTCCTGGGAGTCCTGTGAAGGTGCAGCTTCCCCAGGGCTGTCATCTGCCTCCCCAGTCACCTGGGGACTATGTTAATAGTCAGCTTTTGCTTTATACATTCTGCAAATGGTTATTAAGAAGCTCTGAGGGCAGATGCAGCTCAGTACAAAATACAATTTACTGCAGGCATTGACTGACCCAGAGCGATACCTGGTGGGGAAGAGGAAGGTGAGGAAGTGCTGGTGGCAGTGACATGAGAGGAGAAAACACACCATTCTCAGGGAAGGCAGGAGCAGAATAAAAATAAGAAGAGTTCAAGAAGCAGTCTCAGTGAACCCTGAGAGCCAGCAGAGATTCCAGAGAAGAGCTTAAAGGAAAAGAAGTTCAGGAGAAGTGGCAGTTTGGGAAGCCCTATTAAGGCAGAAGTGCAAAGTGCAGCAATAAAAAGCAAAGGCAGAACAACAAAATCAATCTGCTCTTCTGCAGCCTTGTGAGCCTCCAGCTGCAAACAAAAGGAGGAGCACAAAAACACGGGGGCATCAGCAGAAAGGGGAAGGCACAACGTCAGCCATGACCAGGAAAGGACACACAAAGAGGGATCCCAAGGACTTTCCCTGGAACGATGGGAGGAGAAAGAGGGAGACCACAAAAAAAGCTCGGCCAATGCACAAGTCAACCATGTTTAATGTCCCTGCTGGTACAATCTGAAACCTGGCTGTACCTTTTCTTCTGCACCTCCTGAGAGCAACAGGAGGAGCCCAGACTGGGCTGGACAGAGACCAGAGCCAAGATATGGAACCTGAATGAAATGTTTTCCCTAAAATGGGTAAACCCTGGAGCAGGCTGGATAAATTGGCTGACAGGATCAGAGGGTGCCAGGGCTGGCTAAGACTGGATATTAAGGGAAATTTTTTCATGGAAAGGGATGTCACAGGGCAGTCAGTGGTAGAGAGGTTTAAAAGCCCCATGGATGTGGCACTTGAGGACAGGGTCTGGTGGCCTTGGCAGCGCTGGGGAACCAACTGGACTCAAGGATATTAGAGGGCTTTTCCAACCAAAAGAGTTCTATGATTCTCTTCCAATTGAAAGCTTGAAGATGGAAGATGCCCCATGCTGAAAAGCTCATCCCAACTCTGAGATGCTCCCTTTTTTAAGAGCAGAATCTCCTGAAAGGCAGGTGATGCCCAGTGTCCTGTGCTTGTATCCACCTGCTCCATCCCACCCTCTCCCACCCCACCCCATCCCTGAACCCTGCTCAGCACAGCTTCCCACACTATTCCAACACTCATTTGGATGTCAAAAGTGCAAATTCACTTTTGCAGCCCCCAGTCACTGCCCCACACCAGTGACTGCTGGACCTGGCACCATCCCCTGTAGGGACAACCAAGGCCCAGCATGGACATTTCACAGCCCATGATCTGTTTATATTCACAACTGAGGCCATAAACTTGGGAACTGATTGTAATAAGCCCAAGAACCTCCAAAAAGTCCAAGTCCAGGAGAACACAGAGAGTCTCTGAGCTTTCAGGCTCAGCTTCTGGGTGTTCCAAACCTTCAGTGTCCACTCCTTTGATATCAATACTCCTCATTTCCCTGAAGAATTTATCCTCTGGAATCAAGTTAGTTACTGAGGAGAAGCTTTTGTTTTCATCTGTTTTCAGTTTCTTCTTAACTTTTTAAAGACCTTAAGTACTTCTCCTGTGAGAGATTATTAATTTTTAATCTCTGTATTTTACAGGGCTTACTGTGCTGCCTGGCTTTTGGCCACCCACTGATTTTGTGTCTGAACACAACTTCAGTTGCTGTCTACAAGCAATACCTGAAACCTCCAAGCACAGGTATAAGCATTGAAGTTATAGCAGAAGAAATACGAACCAATTTTTTCACAGGATATTTCATTCTGTCTGGTTTGCCTCCTCCCCAGATGCAAAAGTAATAAACCCTATTAATTTAAACCTTACTTACCTGTTCCATCTCTCCACAATAAATGATTGGGCTTTGGACACTGAGCCAAAAACCCTCATCAAATCAGGTCTGCCTGGTGCCTGTGCTGCAGGGAGACGTCACAGAGCTCCAAACCTACACTTGCTCTAATTGATTAAAAGATTTGGTCACTTGCACATTTCCATTTAGGCAATTAAGCTAAAGAGACACAGCCCCAGTGAGAGCAGCTGGGAGCAGGGGTGGAGTGACAGACTCCCTTGGAGGACAGGATTATGACTGGGGATGTTGCAGTAATTAAGGTGTCCCTCTCAATGCTTTTGATGGAACAGCCTCAGTGCTGCCTGGGGGGACACCAAACAATCCACCTTGGAGAATGATGGAATATCCTGAGCTGGAAGGACCACAAGGATCATCCAGTCCAGCCCCTGGCCCTGCACAGACACCCCAACAATCCCAGCCTGGGCATCCCTGGCAGTGCTGTCCAAACGCTCCTGCAGCTCTGGCAGCCTTGGGCTGTGCCCATTCCCTGGGGAGCCTGGGCAGAGCCTCTGGGGGAAGAACCTTTCCCAAAATCCAGTCTGAGCCTCCCTGACACAGGTGTGTCTGCCTCCAGCTGTTCCCATCTCCAAGTCTCCTTTTCCTGTCCCCACAAAAAGCTGCCACATAATCCTGCATCCCCAAACTCTCTGAAGGAACAGGCAGGGAAGCATGAGCAAGTGAGGGGGCCCTGGCAGCTGTGAATGCTCCCAGGGACAAGGGGGACAAGGCCACATCTCTGACAATAACCCCAAATTTTCTGAGGGTGTTTGGATACTGGCTCCACCCACGTGCTCTCGTGGAGGTGACCTGCCCACAGCAGGGGCTGGAACTGATGCCCTTTAAGGCCTCAACCCAAAACACTCTGTGATTCCATGATTACTGGCTTGGGGCCAAAATGTGTCAGTCAGGACCAGCCAACTCCAGTGATACCCAATTTCCATGGAAAGCAGCTGAACTGCAGCATTTCTTGCCAAAGGGAGGAAGAGAGAATAAACAGGTTCCTTGGCCTTTCCTTCAGCATCTGGGGAGAGCACAGTGGTTGTGCAGTTGGAAACATTGGCAGAATCTATAAATGTCAAAATCCTGAAAGAAGAGATCAAGAAGAAAGAATCCCAGCAGCCTTATCTAAGGCAGTGTGCAGAGCTGAGGAGCCCAGCACAAAACCTGTATGAAAAACATTCTGCCAGCAGCAGATCAAAACTGGGATTTCACATGTCTGCACCAGCACAGATGGCACCTGCTGCTCAGGAGCTGCCTTGTTTATCCTGCCCAGCCACCAGGGCCTGCAGTTCCACTTCAGTCTCATACGCTGAACAACCTGCAAGGTGTGGGGGATAAAACAAATGTACAGATAGGCCTGACTGCAGGGTTTGGGAGCTGGGCTGGCACAGGATCAGCAGGCACTGGGTGTGGCAAGGAGGGAGGGAAGATCCCTCTCACAGCTACAGGAAGGCTGAAGCAGCCCAGGCACAGGGGCTGGAAAAGTCACCAAAAAGAAATCTTATTTCAGCAGCAGTTCTGGTTTAAGTCAAGCTTAACATCCTGGGATGAGCCTCAAACTGAGCCTTATATTTTCCAACTTAAACCTTCCAGTTTCCAGGGAAGGCCTGAAGACAGCCAGCTGCATTCCATATGGGAGAGGCAACACCTGCCACGCACCTCACCCACAGCAGGGAAATAAATGCATCAATACTAAAACCTCTGAGCTCAGTGCCCTGGGAAGCTGTTTCCTTGCACTCAGTGATTCAGGTTGTAGCCATGAGGAAAATCAGCACCGTAGCACTCATTGTCATCAGGCTGCTGCTGCCAGATCCCTCTGAAGTGACAGGTGACAGTGACAGCATGATGAGTTAGACACAGGGAACAGTGCCACCTTCTCTGGATCTCTCCACTAATGGACTGATTTATCAATTATTGATAAATCAGTACTATCTCATTTATCATTTTCTGCACTCTCCAGTTCACACTTGCTGGATTTCCCTGATTCAGCCTATTCCACATCCAGACTGCTGCCAAAAAATCCTAAATGAGGGCATTTAGAAGAGAAACTGGGAAATGCTCTGTGGAGCAATGCTGGAAACAAAGCCCCTCATCCTGACCACATTATTGTTTGCTCTTTAGGATGTACCTTGTGTGTGGGGACAGAGGGACAAGCACAGGCAGGACAATGTTCCTCCCAGCACAGTCCCACTCCATGCACACCACATGGAAAACAGACATGAGCAGAAGGTTTTCCTTCCCAGCCACTGCCCTCCTCTGAAGCAAAGCAGAAGCTGCACATTAAAGGTGCCATTTGCTGCCTCTTTCCCAGTCAGGGTATGAGGAAAGCCCATCCAGAGCACTAAGGAACACTTAGGAATAGACTCCCAAACGCAAACTGCACAGGATGCCCAGTGCCCAATGCTCATATTTAACACGGGAGACACTCTCAAGTGCCCTAAAAGTTAGGGCAGTCCTTTAAATGCTCCCATGAAATATCTGCATTATTAAAACACAAGGACTATGAAAGACAGAAAGAGGCACTCAGAGGAATTTGGCTGGTTTTGCATGGAAATATTATCACAGAATCCCAGAACGGTTTGGGTGGGAAGGGACCTTCAAGCTCATGCCATTCCACCCCCTGCCATGGCAGGGACACCTTTCACTGGCTCAGGCTGCTCAGGGAACACTCACTGGGATGCTGGACCACCATCACCCAGGCTGGGGGATGGAATGGGTGCTGTTGGCAGCCTGGGGTAAGGGGTAAGTCCCAGAGGAAGTACAACTCCCATGGGATGATTTAGCAGGGCGGAAAACAAAAGAGCTCAAAGCACAACCTCCCTGTCCTCCCACTCCAGGCACTCTCACGTCACTGCTGGCATTTCTGCTGAGCCTCAGCCTCTCTTCCCAATCCCGCCCTGCACTCCCCCAGCCTGGCACACACCTCTCTTGGAAACCCAGGGAGGAGTGAGTGAGTAGTGCTAGAGTAGCTTGGATCCAGCACAGTTCCTTTCCTTCAGGAATTCAAAGTCAGTCCTCTGAGAAAAGGGGATACTTTCCTGACCAGTGGGAAGTCATTGAGTTGAGGACAGGTTGTCCAGCCTGGAGAAAAGGAGGCTCAGGGGGGACCTTGTGGCTCTGCACAACTCCCTGACAGGAGGGGACAGCCGGGGGGGTCGGGCTCTGCTCCCAGGGAACAGGGACAGGAGGAGAGGGAACAGCCTCAGGCTGGGCCAGGGGAGGCTCAGGGTGGACATCAGGGGGAATTTCTCCATGGAAAGGCATCAGGGGCTGCCCAGGGAGGTTGGAGGTGTCCAGGCAAGGGCTGGAGGTGGCACTCAGCACTCTGGGCTGGGGACAAGGTAGGGATGGGGCACAGCTTGGTCTGGATGATCCTGGATGGCTCTTTCTACCTCAGTGATTCTAGGATTTACCAGCTGCTGTTTCAGGAAGGCAACAGTTAGTTTAGAGCAATGGAATTGGTGGGGGTGAAGGTCCTTTATGGAAAATGGTCCAATTTCCAGACACTGCCATTGCTCAGCACCTCAGGGCGTTCACACAACACACCCAGCCCACACTCCCTGGAGCACAGCTGGCTCAGGGACAGCTGGCTGTGTCCCACAGAGCCCCCCCCTGCCCAAACCCCAGCCTTACCTCCAGCAGAAGACACACTTGTTGGCACAGGCCAGGCTGGGGGTAGCCTCCATGCAGCGGTGGCTCTCAATGCCATAGAAGGTGTGCTTGTAGCAGCCCCCACGGCCCCGCAGCATCGACTGAGGGCAGGGAAACACACACCACCAGAGTTAAAAACCCACCTGGGGCCAAACTGAGGGCAGGGGAACACACACACACACGCAAACACAGACACACACAGCAGAAAGTTAAAACCCCCCTGGAGCCAAACTAAGGGCACAGCCGTGGATCTGCTCCCTTCAGCCACCTGTGACTTCCGTTCTAAGTCCACCAATGCCTCGAGCAGGGCTGAGGGACACCAGTGCAACCTGCCCTGAGAAATTCCCAGCTCCCTATAAACTGTGACTCTTTACAGGCAGCTGAACTGCATTTAGGAGGTCAAACTCATCCCTGTGTTAGAGGAGAAAGAATTTTAAGCGACTCAGTTCCTTCTCTGGCAGACCAGAGCACAACAATGTGCTTTCCTGCAGCTTTTCAGACTCAGCCCATGAAGAGCAGGTGAAGCCTCTTCAGCTGCAGGAAGTGTTCCTGGAAAAGCTCACTCAGGAGCAACAAGGATCCATTTCAAGGCTGTCCTACTGAACACTCCATTCTTTTCATTTATCTGGCAGAGTATTTCTTGCAGCACTAAATCAAATAAATGCCCTGACCTTATAAACCCTCATTCACAGCCATCAGTGGCTCCAGAAGGATGCTGCACTTCCCTTCCCAACACAGCCACAGCAGCTTTCCCAACAGGATTCAACTCCTATTTAACATGCAGGCTGCTTGCAGAAAAGCCTGTCTTTCATTAGCTCAGTTAAAAAATAAGAAATGAGAAAGAAACTTCACTACTCTCAAGAGAAAATTTGAACTATAACACAGCAGCTTTTAATCTGCCTTCCTCTTCCTGGAGAGTCCTGGTGATCCAACAGAAAGGAGCAGCAGGGAAAAATCTACAGCTAATCTCTAGCTGGTTGTACAGGTGGAAGATTAAATGACATGGAAAATGCTGTTGATTCTACCCGTTCTTCAAATGATAGAGATTTCAGGAGATTCACAAATTCAGGAGAGCAAGTTGTATTTGGCTTCTCCTAAGGCTAACACACTCTTCCTAAAACATACAGGGTTTCTGTTTTTTTTCTGAAATTTGACAGAACCCAATCTTTTCCATCTGAGATGCCTCTATGAAACTCTACTTAATACTGATCCTGCCAGCCCTGCTCCTGCTTTCCTCTGATACAAATCTCCACAAAGGCTCCTAAAGACTCTCACACACTGGTGTGAACCTGAGGCAAAGCCACTGCCTGGAACCAATTTCAGCTCAATTTATTAGAAGACTTTACATTCAATTCCCACTTAAGCTAAAAATAGTGTGGGCCCATCTAAGCACACAGAGCTGCTATTTATTTTGTGAAATGGCTTTACAGTGCTGCATTAAAGTCTGGATCTTTCATAAAAATAGGTTCCCTGGCTTTCTCAGTCACAGCGTTGAGCTTTGGTAAGTTTTTCTTTAAACACTTTGTGATCATGTCTGCTACTAAAAATGACAGAAGAGAGAAATGGGTGAAAGAGTGACCAGCAGAGCAGCAGTGGGATCAGTGCATCCTACAGCACTCCTGACAGCCCAGGGTGGGCTCTGAATGCTGCTCAGGAGAACAAGGCTCTTGGTGAAACAGTTCATTGACACCAGACACTGCAATGAAAATTCTCTGCAGCCCACCCTGGGATGGCATCCTAAGGGCTCTTTCAAAAATAAACAAAGTTAATCATGCAGCAAAGGAGAACTCAGACAGCAAGGACTGATCACTGCCACGGCACAGGAATTACAGATGTGCTGGCATCTTAATGAAGTGCTGATTCCAGAGGTTCCCATCCAGGGATGCTCAAGGGTGCAGGATGTTGCAATGTGGTGGGTGAAGGGTCTGGAGCCCCAGGAGCAGCTGAGGCAGCTGGAAAAGGGGCTCAGCCTGGAGAAAAGGAGGCTCAGGGGGGACCTTGTGGCTCTGCACAAGTCCCTGACAGGAGGGGACAGCCGGGGGGGTCGGGCTCTGCTCCCAGGGAACAGGGACAGGAGGAGAGGGAACGGCCTCAGGCTGGGCCAGGGGGAGGCTCAGGGTGGATTTTGGGGAAATTCCTTCACTGAAGGTCAGTTCCTGGCACAGCTGCCCAGGACAGGGGTGGAATCCCCAGCCCTGGAGGGGTTTAACAGCCCTGTGGATGCGGCACTTGGGGACATGGGTCAGTGGTGGCCTTGGCAGTGCTGGGGGAATGGTTGGACTTGATGATCTCAGAGGGCTTTTCCATCCTTAATGATTCTCTGATCAGTGTTGCTCCCCAAACGTACAAATGTACAACATTAGAAACCTGTGAGCTCCAGAGGGACCTGCCAAGGACAGCTGAAACCAGACCCATGCTGAAGGGGCTGCAGTTCATTCTCCAGGGCTCTGTGCCTCTGCTGGGAATGTTTTTAAGTCTGTAAGCTGCTTGAAAAGCTACTGAGTTCCAGCTCCTTCCAAGAGCCACATGCAGGGCTGGAAGCTGTGTCACACAGGTGTGCTCATACCCACATTGTACACAGCCACATCCACACACACCCCATAGGGCAGGGAAAGCATTAACAACAGTGAAATCAAACAACACCTCCCCGTTGAAATCTGATCTGATAAATGCTGAGAACCAGGGGAGTCGTGTCACAGCCCTAGGACAGGGGTTCAAACAGCCTCATGTGCCTGTTCAGGTGTGGCAGTGGCTGAGTTATCCCTGTTCCACAACCTCACACCAGGGATACAACCTTCCCACCTTTCCCTCATGTGGATTTCAGTAGGCAGAAGATGTTTTAGCAGCAGAACAACAGGAAAAAACAGAAATGGATGTTCCCAGCTCTGTGCCACAAATGTATTCTTACTCTTTGCAGAGGGACTTTAATTGCTGGAAATGCAAAGTTACAGCTTGAAAGATGGAATTTGGGTTAGTGCAAATAATAGCACATTTTTAAATGATATTTCATCAGGAAATGGGAATATCTGAGCAAGTCTCTAGCTTTGTTTTTGTTTATGACATGAGAAAAGGAAACAGAGCATACCTTTGTCCATCGGCAGAGCTTCACCCCAGAATGGCTCCCAATGAGTTTATAACCTGAAAACAAAGCACAAATCATCAAACAATTGAGTTCAGCCTGCAAGAATTGACATACAAAATATACCAAGTGGTACCCAGAGTGACTGACACATGAACTCAATGCTGCTCTTCCTCACTGGCCCCAAGGTGATACCACCAGCAATGGCAGTGCTACCCCAGAGACCTCAGCCAACTGGAAATGGTTTCTTTTAGTGGGACATGTAGTGCTATTGCTGAGTCTGGTTTGAATCAGTGTGCCCAGGGGACTCCTGCATGGACTGGATGGCAGAGGCTGGCTAACCCAGGCTGTGGGACTGCTCAGAGACCCAAGGAACAGGACAGGGAACCAGAAGCATCTCCCTGGCCCCAGGTCGTGACCCCAGAACAGCCTCCTACCCAGAACCCAGGATCCCTGTCCTAGGCTGCAGGACAGGAGCTGATTCCCAGTGCAGCTGGGAGGGCACAGGAGGGGAACACAACCAGGGCTCAGCCTGACCCCACCTGAGCTTCACCAGTCCCACCGCACTGGTTGTGGGGCAGCCACGGTGAGGGAGCTGCTCCTCCACACCCAAAGGAAAGCTCAGCTCAGATTGGCTCCTCAGTCCCCAGCCAAGATCAACAAAATTCCATTCCAATGGGTCCAGGAGGATTAATTGCACGAAGTTCGTTAAGCACTAAGTGCCATTATTACCCAAATTGCTCGAGTGGGGTTATATTCCTCTTTGAGAGAAGTGCTTAGAGGCCAATATGTCCAAAGGATTAAAAGTCCCTTCAAAATCAGCATAAAAATAAGAGGGATTTGAGACGCCTCACTGTGTCCCTCACAGTGGCGTTCATAAATCACTGGCCTGGCTGTTCCCACACCCAGCACCTCTCAGCTGCCTACTGCAGGCTGATGCTCTCATTAACACTTTCAAGGGAAGGAAAAGTATCAAATCTTAGCTCTCAAGTATTCTTCCTGCCAACCAGCACAAACTTAACAGGGAAAAAGCCTTCAGCTCCTACACAAAGCAGCAGCACAAGCGCCCTGCCCTGCTCATCTGTCCCTGAGCAGCTCTGGCACAGCAAGGTCCCAGCGAGAGCAACTGCATCCCAAAGTCCCTAACACCTGCAAGGACACAGAGCCAGCCAGGAGCAGCAGATGCCACACCAGCTGCAGCAGAGAGAAATTAAACTGTGTGCACACAGACAGGGAATCAAACAATACTCTGCTCCTGCCATTCAAACCCAGCAGGGACCCGCCCAGGCTCCTCTACCCACTCCACCTGATGGTGTTTGATCTATCTCCTCACACTGGAATATACAGGCAGAGTGACCTCTGCTGCAAGAAGGCCAGAGAGGGACTTGGGACAAGGGATGGAGGGAGAGGACACAGGGAGTGGCTTCCCACTGCCAGAGGGCAGGGATGGATGGGATATTGGGAAGGAATTGTTCCCTGTGAGAATGGTGAGGCCCTGGCACAGGGTGCCCAGAGAAGCTGTGGCTACCCCTGGATCCCTGGCAGTGCCCAAGGCCAGGCTGGACAGGGCTTGGAGCAACCTGGGATAGTGGAAGGTGTCCCTGGCCTGATCCTTTAAGGTCCCTTCCAGCCCAAACCATTCTGGGATTCTGTGACAGCCCTTCTAAGACAGTCCCCAAAGGCACGTGCAGTCTTGGGGGCACCTGTACCTCGGACTGGCTGAGAGCCAGAAGATGGTGGTGCAGGTTGCAGGGGCACAGCCACACACACAGTTGCACGTGCCTGGAACCCAACACCTCCCCACCCTGGCTCTGTCCTGCCTTTCTGCAGCTTTTCTCTGCAAACAGCTTGTCCAGCAAGGTCTAATCTCAGCTGAGACCTCCCTGCCCTACTAAACTGTGTGTCCTTATAGGATTTGTGGATGAGAGCTGAAAAGGTGTTGCATTCCTCTTCCCTCTAATACAGCTGTCCAAAGCACAGTCTGCTGCTGTCACCTAGCACAGCCCAAGCTTTATTTTTCCCATTTCTCCAAATCCAGCACCAGCAGTCATGTAAGATTATTTTCTCACAGATCACTTGTCAGTAACAGCAAAATGGCTGCTTTCAAGTGGATTTTGCAGAAAAATTATTTTGGAAATAGGACATGCCCACCTAGATCTGCGATTGAGTTGTTTGAGGGAAGAGAGCAAGCATCTGAACTGAGCAAGGTACCAAGTTCCAGAGCCCCAGCATTTTCTCTTAAGTTCCTTAAATCAACTTCCACCACCTGGAGCACCCACAGCTTCCTTTAAAGGCCCAGAAAATTGTACATGTTCAACATCAAAACAGTCTTACAAACACCAGCCAGGTTTGGGGAGGAGAGGGGGGCTACGCATCTCTGTCACTGCCAGGAGTCCCAGCTGTGGGGACAGGAGGGAGCAGCAGAGATGTGCAGAACTCCTAAAGCCACAGAACTGGGGTCCTGCACCGTGTGGGGAATTGGGAGAAGGTACCACTGGGTGCTGGCCATGCCAAGCTTCTGACACTTGGGAATGAGAGAAAATACCAGAGACCAAGGCTAGACACTTGTTCCACCTCTGCTGCAGGAGAACAAAGACTCCACAATACTGTAAAGCCTTTCTTCAGCACTGGCTGCACTGCTAGGAAGGAGGCAGCAGAGCAGTCTGGGCCAAAAGAAAGGATAAATGGTTAAGCAAGAAACTGGGAGTGTCCCAGAAACACAGAACTGTTCTGGGTGGGAAACCCCTCTGAGATCATCGAGCCCAACCATTCCCCAGCTCTGGGCCTTGTCCCCCAGTGCCGCATCCACAGGGCTGGAAACCCCCTCCTGGGAGGGGGACTCTACCCCTGCCCTGGGCAGCTCTGCCAGGAATTGACAACCCTTTCAGCGAGAAATTTCCCCAAAGTCCACCCTGAGCCTCCCCTGGCCCAGCCTGAGGCCGTTCCCTCTCCTCCTGTCCCTGTTCCCTGGGAGCAGAGCCTGACCCCCCCCGGCTGTCCCCTCCTGTCAGGGAGTTGTGCAGAGCCACAAGGTCCCCCCTGAGCCTCCTTTTCTCCAGGCTGAGCCTTTCCCAGCTCCCTCAACTGTTCCTGGGGCTCCAGCCCCTTCCCAGCTCCATTCCCTTCCCTGGACATGCTCCAGCCCCTCAATGTCCCCTCTGCAGTGAGGTCCAGAACTGACCCCAGGACTGGGGTGTGACCTCAGCAGGGCAAGCACAGGGAGAAAGGCACATCCTTGCTGCAAAGTTTCAAATTAAACATGTGAAAAGCTGTGATCAAAGCCTGCCTGAGAATCTCCAGCCTTGTTCCCACACTGCAGCTCCTGCTAGCCTCCCTTCTGGAAGCTCAGGCCAGCTCCACTCTTCCATCAGCTTTGCCACAACGTCCCTGTGTCTCTGCCAAGGCCAGTGGTGCTTGAATCCAATCCTCCTGATGGCCCCAAGTCTGGAGCTTTGGGTGGCAGGAGTCCCTGTGAACACATTCCCCCCTTGCTTTGAAGGGCTGTGACTCGTGACCAATAACTCTAAGTGGATATTTGGATACAGCACCTTCCAAATAATCCAGTGTTTGATGGACCAGCTGCTCCCCACCCCTGTGTACCTTCAGACACTAAAGCTGAACAAACCAATCTATTTATTATTTCCATAGTCTTATATGCAAAGGATTCCTTCAATTATAAGCAGGCTCACAGTAATCAGCTCAGCTCTCAACTACAGGAAAGAACATCTCATCTGAAGGCTGGGTATGAGTTGATCCTGCTCTAGATGATAAATTGTAGATGACCTAGAAGCTTGCCAAACTTCACTGAAATTAAGTGTCACTTTTATAGATGTGAATTAAGCTTTCAAACCACCTTTGGGGTGAAATGAGTGTTATCAGGCAGTAACACCAAGCTGAGGAACGTGTGGTGATTGCTCACCCTGACAGGCCAACTGGAGTTTAATAGAGCACAGAGGGACATGGAACTGAAGAGATGGCCAAAGTCACGGCTCCTGATTGCTCTAGAGGCTGGGGCAGGACAGTGCTCAGCTCTTTGGAACCACATGGCAGCATTTCCATCCTGGAAGTAAGAGTTTAAGAGTCCTTTCTCTGAAACTCAAAGAACTCATGGAGGGTCCCAGCTGAACTCTCAGCATTCAGCCAGGACACTGCTGTCTGTATTCCCAGGGCACATTTTGGAACCCAGGTGCTCGGCATGTGTGGTTTGCCAGGTTACCAGTGCCAGACACACATCCAGTCTTTCCAAGCTCCTGGACATGAATGAATTATGTCCCTAACTGAGCAATTCTGTTATTTTTAAGAGCAGAGCAGATCAGCTGCATTTCTACAAGCACAAGTGTCCCTACCAGGAGCCGTGTCATGCCACCTGCACTCTCTGAACAACTCCAACAGCCGTGCTGAGCACCCTTCAGGGATTGCAGACTAACACCAAGTGGCAAAAGGTCCAGAACAAAACACACACACATTGAATCCTTGAGGTTAGAAAAAACCTCCAAGGTCATCAAGTCCCAGCTGTGCCCAATCCCCACCTTGTCCCCAGCCCAGAGCACTGAGTGCCACCTCCAGGCCTTCCTTGGACACCTCCAGGGACAGGGACTCCAAACCTCCCTGAGCAGCCCCTTCCAATCCTTGACAATGCTTTCCATGGAGAAATTCCCCCTGATGTCCACCCTGAGCCTCCCCTGGCCCAGCCTGAGGCCGTTCCCTCTCCTCCTGTCCCTGTTCCCTGGGAGCAGAGCCCGCCCCCCCCGGCTGTCCCCTCCTGTCAGGGACTTGTGCAGAGCCACAAGGGCCCCCCTGAGCCTCCTTTTCTCCAGGCTGAGCCCCTTTCCAGCTCCCTCAGCTGCTCCTGGGGCTCCAGCCCCTTCCCAGCTCCGTTCCCTGCCCTGGACATGCTCCAGCCCCTCAGGGTCTGCCTTGTCCTGAGGGGCCCAGGACTGACCCCAGGACTGGAGGTGCCCCAGCAGTGCCAGCACAGGGGACAATCCCTGCCGGGTTGACACCTCCCAGTTCAGATCTCTGCACCACCAAAGATTTGCATTGACCCAAAATCCCAAAGCAAAAGATTCAATACCAAAAGAAAGAAGGAGTTCCATGGTTGAAAAAGTTCCAAAAACCACAGGGAAAAAAAGACCGAGCCATCCTTCTCCAGGAATGCAGGCCCTGGGAGCTGGGGAAAGCCACTCCGAGGCCTCATTGTGCCTCAAAAACTCTGCTGGCTGTCAGAGGGCTGCCCCAAGAGGAGCAAAGTACAGCTGACACCTCTCTGTGGGTGCAGCACTCTTCTGCAATAAAATCACTAGCAGAAGGCTTAAAGGGAAAGAGTTCTCAATTTCCTGCAGTTCTGAAGGAGTGCAGTTTAAAAGGGCCAGAGCTGAAGGTCAGTGACACAGCAGGATCCATCCCCATCACCTGTAAGGATCATTTTCCACATCAAAACAAAACTGCTGTGCTTGAGTCACCTCCCGAAAGAATACTTTAAAATTAAAAATAACAGCAAGAATAATAATAGTAATAATAATAATAACAACAACAAGAAATGCCCCTGGTGAGGCACCTGTTCAGATTTTATCAGTATTTATACAAATCCAGAAAGAAGGGGACTCTGGGAAGTGGAATTTTTCAAATTGCCCAAGCATGACAAGAGAGACCTCCAGGTTCATTCCTAGGACTACTCAACTTCGAAGAAATCCTTACCAGATCCACCAAGACCTATTTTAGATTATCTCTTTGTTTGAAAAAAAGGCTCTTAAAAGGCTCGTGATTTGGGAAGGATTTCTCCCATGAGCTGAAAGCAGGAGTAGGACAGGAGCCTGGGTTGCAGGTCTGTCCCTTGTTAGTACAAACCCTGTCCCTCCCAAAGGTGGGAGGTTTGGCCTCTCAGCTGCTTCAGATCCCTCTCATTGTACACAACACAAACGTCTTGAACACCTTTAAGACACAGCACAAGCCTCCTGGAAAGAGAAAGGGATTCAGCTGCTGCACAGGCAATCAGAGCCAACCTACAGCCAGGAAAATGAGACTGGCAAAGTTCAGGGGTGGGAATGCCAGGAGCTACCACAAATTCCAGCCTCCACAGCTGATCATAAGAGACCTCAAGGATTCTCAAAACCTGGCTTTTCCCTCAGACCCAGATGTCTCTTTTAATCCAAGAGCACTTTTCCCACTGAGGCACAGGAATATAAAACCTCCCATAGCCAAAGGCATCATTTCCTGTCAAATGACGCCTTTGCCAGAAACTGCCTCAGAGACCACTGCTACTCTCACCTGTATCAACACCACACAGAATGCAGCAGAGCCTTTGCTGGTCCCTTGTCCAAAAGCATCACCAAGCCAGAGCATTCCCAAAGAGGGATCATGGACTGGTTTGGGTTGGAAGGGACCTCAAAGATCAACCAATCTAACTGGTGATTCAGCCATTCCCATGGGGAATGGCTTCCCACTGCCAGAGGGCAGGGATGGATGGGATATTGGGAAGGAATTGTTCCCTGTGAGAATGGTGAGGCCCTGGCACAGGGTGCCCAGAGCAGCTGTGGCTGCCCCTGGATCTCTGGAAGTGCCCAAGGCCAGGTTGGACATTGAGGCTTGGAGCAGCCTGGGGCAGTGGAAAATGTCCCTGCCCATGGCAGGGGGTGGGATGAGATGAGCTTTAAGACCCTTTTCAACCAAAACCAGTTTGGGATTCTGCAATTCTTTATTCACAGAAAAACTCAAGACATCTGCAAGCACTTGGCATTTTTAAGAGCTGTACCTCAGGGTCAGCTTTGGCTGAAGTCTGGAATGGGAGGTTTCACCTGCACAAATCTCCTCCTGAACCACCCAGAACAAACCCAAAAGGTAACAGACAGAACTGCTAACTGCTATGAGCTGCATCTCTTTTCCATCCTGTTTTCCTGAGACACTTTTCAGTCATTCAGGGCACATTCCTCTCTCCACATTTCCATTTGTCTGAACTGTCCCCTTGTGTGCAGCGAGAGTGTCACATTACGAAGAAAGGACAGCAAATTTTACCCTTGCATGAACATATTCTGTACTTTGTTCCAGCTTAGACTTAATTTCAAAGCCCTGCCAAAACCTAAAACAAACCAAAGAAAGGATGCACTTCAATTATAAATGTGTTTATTTTTATTTTCCTCTGTTACACATGGGGTTATTCTACCAGCTCTGGTAACACATGAGAGAAGGATCAGCCGCCTAAATGTGATTTTCCCATCTCCTCTGCTCCTGCTCAAATGCTACAGCTGTGCCAGCACATCAGAATGGCAGTCAGCTCCCCACCAGCTCCTGGCAGCTCTCACACAGTGGGGCTTAAGCATCTTCTGCTGCCTGGACTCCTTTCTTTTACCTGCGTGTTTGCCCTTTATTTACAGACATTTCCTAAGGAATTGATCAAATCTTCTCTGTGCCTGGGTTTGGTCACTGTATTTATTCTGCTCACCGTGAGTAATTTGTTAGTTAGCAAAGTTATTTTTAATCTGCCCACAGCCGGCATTGGATTTCTATGGCACATTCTGGGGACTGCACCAGTGTCACCAATCTCAGAGCCAGCTGTGGGCTGCTAGTGCCACCTGGAGTTAAACAGCTCTTCCCAAAGCCTGCCAGATCACAAACCCTGGGATCTCTATCACGTGTCTGTGCTATGATTGGAATCCCATCTCCACATGCTGGACACTCCAAAGGCTCAGCACAGAGAGCCAGGATGAGCTGGGCACGAGAGCTGCAGGCACTGGGAACCTCAGCCCAAGAAGGGCCAGCAAAAGCCATCAAAGCTTTTAAAAACCTCAGCTCCAGGTTGGCGAGCACTCGAAAACCCAGCCTTCGGTATTTTTCTGAAGTCAGCCTCTTGCCTGCCCTTCCCCACTAAAAGCCACAGGCCAAAGCACAGCTTTAGCTGCAGCACAAAGAGCACAACAGCTTAAATGGCTGCTGAAGCCCAGACTATTTCAAGTAAGAGCAGTCTCTTAATGCACCACTTGTGTTTGGAGACAAGTAAAATAGAGGTGTGCTGGGCACCCTGGGGCTAAATTGTAGCCTTCCTTAACCAGTAAGGACAGAACCAACTGAACTGCAGCAAAACCGTCCTTATGGGACAGAATAATTTATCCAATGTCAGCAGGGTCAGCCTTTGGCATCATTAACTCATTGCCACTGTGCTGCCAGGCAGGGAGAGCAGGGATTTGTTTGGTCCTATTACAGCAGGAGAGAGCAAAGCAAAGAGCACGGCAGAAACACAGTGTAAGCAGCTTCAGAAATCCTGGAATCATGGAATGGTCGGACCTGAAGTGATCTAAAGCCCATCCAGTGCCACACCTGCCATGGGCAGGGACACCCTCCACTATTCCCAGGGTGCTCCAAGCCCCATCCAGCCTGGCCTTGGACACTGCCAGGGATCCAGGGGCAGCCCCAGCTTCTCCGGGCACCCTGTGCCAGGGCCTGCCCACTCTCCCAGGGAACAATTCCTTCCCAACATCCCCCCTATTCCTGCCCTCTGGCAGTGGGAAGCCATTCCTCATTGGAGCCTCCTCACCAAACACTCAGTTCTCAGGGCTTTGGGCTCATTGCTCCTGTTCCATTCCTGCCCCGTTGAGGGAAGCACGTCAGAGCCAACCTGGGGCTGCTGAACAACCCCTGTGACATGACAGGGCTGATGGAGGTGGCCAGCACTGAGACACATCATGTCTGAGCCCCAAATAGCTCAGGCAGGCAGTGAACAATCCCTCTTCTAGCTGCCAGCATCCAGCAGGACATGGTTGGCTTCAGTCACACCATCAGCGTCAATAAAACATTTGGCAAATCCAGGAGCAGCTGTGACTAACGATGGCACCAACCCCAGCAGAGCACAAAGTCATGGTCAGTCCCTGAGTCATGAACAGCCTGACTGGAAGGGACCACAGGGATCATCAATCCAGCCCCTGGCCCTGCACAGACACCCCAACAATCCCAGCCTGGGCATCCCTGGCAGCTCCTGGAGCTCTGGCAGCCTCAGGCTGTGCCCATTCCCTGGGGAGCCTGGGCAGTGCCAGCACCCTCTGGGAGAAGAACCTTTCCCTGAGATCCAACCTAACCCTCCCTGACACACAGAAAGGTGTTTTGGTTTTTTGTTTGTTTTACAGAAAAAGAAATCCCCACTGTGTTTTTGTACTTTTATCTTTCCTATTGAAACAGCAGCTTGAGACTCCCTCTAAAGCTCACCATGGATTTAAATGCACTTCCTGAGAAATCAGGAACACTGTAAAGGCTCGTGAGTTCTTCACTCTATCCCAAATCCTCCTGGCGCCCAGGCCAAGCAAAAGCAACTTTCAGCCCAAAAGGGGTTGTGTCAAAAATTTACAAGCAACCCCAAAATTGGGCTGTATTCCAAGCACCACCGGAAATGTAAACATGGAAAGTTTGTTTCTATTTTCATTTCATTTCTTTCAGGCTACCTGAACACACAGAATGACTGAAGCACTACCAGGAGCACTGCAAACTGACACACCACCACTGCCAGCCTCCCCCACACTGCACTGGGCACTCACCAAAGCCTCAGGACTGTGGTGGTGTTCCAGGCAGGGCTGGGCACTGATGGAAATGGAGTTGTGTTGTCTCTGGCTGGGACTTTCAAAAGCAGCTCTTGCTGAGTACCTGTTATCAAGGTATCTGTAAGCAGGCAGCTCCAAGAGCTCACACCTCTGCAACCCAATGGGGAGGCTAAATTTAGTCAATATTCAATGCCAGGGCTAAAATAAAAACCTGTGCTTAAGCACTGTTCCCTTTACCTCCAGGAACGTAAATTGCTTTGAAGGTGAATCCACAACGAGCACTACCATGGTCTAAGGAGATGCTTGCCAAGGAAAACCTCTGTTATGCAACTGCAGTATCAAAGAGCAGTTCTCCCTGAAGCATTAATACTCATTTTCCTTCTCCTGGGCTAATTATGCCCTCAGGGATACTCTTGAAAAGACACTGAGCCTACACCCAAAGAAACCAGTTGGTGCAAAATAAATGAGATAATCTTTTGACTACACTTTTTGACTACACTGCACTTATTTTAAGGGGAATGATGCTGAGGGAAGAAGGGAATTGTTTTATTTTTGTAGCTATGAAGCCTTCCTGGTGTGTTACTTACAGGAAAAATGTTGTATGACATAAAAAAACAATGCTGCTTCTCTTTTTCACAGCTGAGTGACCACTGAAGAATGAATTTGGTGAGCAGCAGAGGAGGGAGAGCTGGGAGAGGCAGCTGGGCTGTAAGGACACCACAGTTTAGAGGCTTTGAAAGTGCAGCTTTATGTAAGCAGATCCTACCAGTGGCTTCAAAACTGACACTACCATAAGCACTGCAGGAAGGGGGAAATGTGGACCCACTTACCTGGATAATGAATTCCTGTCCCTGGAGTGTCACAAGGAAATCAGAGCTCTCTGGGGAGCCTTCTTTGAGTCAAACGAATTATGGTAGGAAGGTGACCTTCCCTCCAGCACTGCTTTATTTTCCAAATGGCCACTTTGTACAAAAGCACAGTTCTATTCACACCCAAACCCAAACCAGCAGGGACTGGTGAGACTGAGCCAAGGGGAAATGCTCCAACCACCACAGACAGCACAGGGCCATCCCTGTGTCTCAGTGCTGGCCACAGAGCACTGCCCCCATCCT
Organism: Hylia prasina; assembly: GCA_013397195.1. Taxonomy (NCBI): domain Eukaryota; kingdom Metazoa; phylum Chordata; class Aves; order Passeriformes; family Sylviidae; genus Hylia; species Hylia prasina. The sequence continues at coordinate 480,097 of VYXD01001094.1, read as the reverse complement.
GTTTCCTCTAGTAGTAACTAAATAAATGAAAAAATAAAAATGAAAGGCTGCCACATTAAACAAAAAACGAACTAAAATATAAACAAAACACAGTCAAATGCATGACAAACAAAACCAAAGTAACTGCCACCACAGCCTTCAGGACTGAGGCTGTAAAGATGGATTGGTCCAAGGCTTCCACTGATCCCAGCCAGCAGCAGCTCCCTGAGGGCCATGAGATGGCAAAGTCTCAGCCACTCCTTGCTGAGCCCTGGGGTCATTCCTCACACCACACAGTTAAAGAATGGCTCTTGGCTTCCCAGCTATGCCAAAGCTGATGCAAACCCAGTGACCAAGGCTGGCAGCCACAGGCTGGGCAGAACACTCCAGGCACTGCAAAGCTCAGGCCAAAGAGCAGCTGAGCCCTGGGAGCAGCAGGGCTGGGGTGCACAGCTGGACTCACCCAGGACACGTCAGACTCCAGAGCTCAGCTCTCAGTGACACAGGGGCATGCCCAGGAGCTTCAGGAGAGGAGCCCAGGGCAGTGGGGGAATCCCCATCCCTGGAAGTGCCAAATAAATGTGAGGATGTGGCACCTGAGGTCATGCTTTAGTGCTGAACATGGGGGTGGTGTTGTGTTGGTGGATGAACTTGATGATCTTAAAGACCTTTTCCAACCTTAACAATGTCATTGTAATACTGATTTAGCAGCAAACCAAGCACACCCCACCTCAAGAGAGAGAAGAAATCAGACTAAACTCCCTTTAAGTCTCCATGTGAGCAGTAAAAGGAAGCCCCCATCATCTCCTCCTGGCTCTGCCACTCCCACCTGAGGCTCTTGAACTGCAGGGCTCAGTCTGGCTCTCCTCATGCTGGTCCTTTGTTTTAAAAAAAGACATCAAATCCACTCCAACTGCTCTCATTGGAGAGCTGCTGATCTAAACATCTAGTGGATGGTTAAAATTAGTTTGAACTACTTCCTTTTCTGGAAACAGTGTTTTAGCAACAAATCAGAGTTTGAAACTGAGATAAAAGCAAGGGACTAAGATGCAAAACAGATGCAAAACTGATCTTTAAATATTCCCTGACAAACCTACACTGTGGGAGTTGCAGAGTGTGTGACCACTGGCACCTGTCTCAAGCTGCCTCAGCAGGTGCATCAAACTGTGCGAGCTCCAGGCACTGCATGAGGAGCTGCCCAGGAGTCAGCTGAGTGTCCTGCGGGCATCGGGAAGAGCATTCCCAAAAAGTCAGGCAGTGATCCTGCCCCTCTGCTCAGCCCAGGTGAGGCACCTCTGCAGTGCTGTGCCCAGTTCTGGGCTCCACAGTTCAAGAAAGACCAGGAGCTATTGGAGAGGGTCCAGTGGAAGCCACAAGGATGCTTCGGGGTCTGGAGCATCTCCCTGGTCAGGAGAGACTGTGGGAGATGGGCCTGGTCAGTCTGGAGAAGGGCAGGCTGAGAAGGACCCCACCAATCCATAAAAAATCCCCAGGGGGTATCAGAGGATGGTGCCAGTGAAAGGATGAGGAGCAATGGCCATGAACTAAACCACAACAAATTCCACCTCTACATGAGGTGGAACCTCTTCCCACAGAGTGGCAGAGCTCTGGAACAGCTGCCCAGGGCAGGCCCAGCCTCCCTCTATGGCCCAAACTCCCTCAGACACATTCCTGTGCCACCTGCTGTGGGGGGCCCTGTCTTGGTGCTGTTGGACTGGGAGATCTCCAGAGGCCCTTCCAGCCCCAGCTATTCCATGTGTCCTGTCTGTGGTTCGGGCCTGCCACAGGGGCCCAGGGCAGCCCCTCTCCCACTGCTCTGCTCCAAGGCAGCACCAAGATTCTGAGCTGTGCCCCACCTTGTTTTGTGAGTGCCTCCCTCAGAGCAGGGGTGATCATGTCTCTCCTCTCAGCCTCCTCCTTCCTCCCAGCTCCAGCAGCTCCTTCCTCCAGCTCCCGCTCTCTCTGTTGGAAGACAGGGAATTACACCAGTTAGAGCCAGGCATCACCTCAAACACTGGGGCACAGTCACAAACCTGCTGGACTGAACCAAGCAATTCCTGCTTCCCTGTAATCCTGCATCTCATCCCTCTTGCCAACAGTAACTTAGGACAGTAAACTGGAAAAGGAACGACCTCAGCACAGCGGATTTCTCCCACTGACACAGCAGCAAAACTCCCAAGGATATTTTAACAACCAGAGTGTGAAATCTCATCCAAGAGTGACTCCAGGTTTTAAGCCCAAATGTTTCACGAGTGTACAATAACCAAACCAGTGTGTGCCTGGAGTGCCACTGCTTGGGAGAGCTCAGGAAGAACCCCCAGGAGTTCACAGAGCAGAGAAGCCCTGAAGCAGCAGCCACCTGCACCACCAAAATTCAGACACAACAAAGGCCTGCAGGAAAACACTGCTCCCCCCTGTCCCACAGCCCCCTCCAGCAGCAGCCCATGGAAGTCTGGCTTCCAGCTACTTCCACACACAGCTAAGCCCTGGGCAGGAGCTCCAGATATTGGGATAAAGTCATAGGCAGGAGAAGCAAACCCTGGCACGTAACAAGTGGTGACTCCCCTGCTGTGTGAGTGTCACTGCTGAGATTTTATGGGTATTTATTGTTTCACGTCTGCACAAAGAAGCATCAAAGTGGAAATAATTACTTGGATATTTCATGCAACTTGTAATCTGTCAGTCCTTTATGGCTTTTATTGAAGGAGTTATGGATAAACAACAAACAAAAACCAGCAGAGGACATTTTGTCTTGACAACACTGAGACTATTTCACATCCAAGCCTCTTTTGTGCCAAAGCCACGGAAAAGTTAATGGAAATGCTTCCAGTTTGAGTTGAGTTTCCCCACCAACTGTCAGTTTCACTAAGGAAACCAGTGCTTCTGACTCGCCAAACTGCTCTTCAAAACAGGGAGAGGAGTCTGGCTGCTCCTGCACATAAACAGACTGATTCTGACCTGAGCAGCATCTCAGAAAATAAAAGGCGCCTCCAAAAAAATATAAATTCAAATATTAAATCCCCCATACAGAGGTTCAAGTACAAAACAGAGCTCCTAATAAACACTTGAGAAGGAAATAGGAGAGTAAAACATTCAGGGACAGAGATTATTACCTTCCCTACTCATTTTGGATAAAACTGTGCTCACAGTCTTAGGGATGTTGTTCAGAAACCTATTTTTCAACAACCAGTACCATAACATGGAGCTTTCTGAAGGAGAAAGCTGTATCCACCTTCCCACCTTCTACATCCTTCCACTCAGCTTCCTGAGCCTTTAGGCAGGACTTCATTGGTTTCTGTAACACATCAAAACTCCCCTGGAAGCCTACATCTAATAATTAATTGCCATTTAGTGAGTTTTAAAGCTCATTTCTTGAGCATTGATCTTAATTTATCAGCAAGACTCTTCAACAGTAAAATATTAATATTGCTGGGAAAGCTTCATGCATAAGGTAGGAAGGAAATAATAGATAAAAACTTCATCTTCCAAGTGTTAAATAAAGAGCTCATCCTGCCACAAGCCATCACTTAACGCAGGCCCCAGGCAAGGCCCTACCTTAGCACAGACTGAGAGCTGGGCTGGAGGAAGGAGGCCCTACCCATGGCAGGGAGTGCAACAGGATTTAAACGTGGATATCTCCTGGCCAGTGTTCTACTATCTCAGGCCAGGTCAATCCACCCAGAACTAAATCTCCACTACGGAGCATATCCTAGTATTAAAAATGCAGCCATTGATTTAATCACAAATGAGAGACCCCATCCAAGAGAGCCTCCAAACACAGACCTTCTGCATGGAAAACATTTGCATTTCTACCTCCCTGTCACTGCAATACCCGAGAAAAGCACCTCAATAGAACAACATCCAGTTCCTTCCTGGCAGGGCAGAAATACAGTTCATTTTCCCCTCACAGAGAAGATCAAAATGGTCCCTGCCCACCCCCTGATGTGAGAGCCTGTAAACAAAAGCATGCTTTGTTTTTCTCTGCCCTGCAATACCTGACCTGTTCACTTTGGCAGGGGATTGCCTGCACATACTCCTGGTGGGAAATGGAATTCACTGCACACGGATTTTTACTTATTTGCTCAATAAACCTTTCAGATCTGTTATTGAGGGATGGAGAGGAGGGAAAAATGTTAAATTTGCACAGAGCAAACTTCTCCAGTTGTGGTTATGTAGTAGAAAGCCCTGCAGTAAATCCAAGGCAAATCACTGTCTTTCTGTAACAAGTCAAGCAAGCAGTGCCAAAAGCCAGCTTTTTAGGCCCTTGAAATACTTCACTGCCAAAAACTCGAGGTGCAGCTCACAAAAGAGTGAGCCCAGAGATGAGGAAAATGTCTGGATACACCCCAATTCCTTGGAAGGCTCAGCACAGCTGTGCTGCAGACTGGAGGGGTTTGGTTGTGAATAAAGGCAGCCAAACGTCAGGTATGATCCCCTTCTCTCCAGCTGAGGAGAAAAGGAATCCCTTCCCTTTTCCTCCCACACAGGCAGCACAACAGGCAGAGGCAGCACATTCCCAAAACAAGGAAAACACAGCTTCCATGGACCAAGAGCCCCTGACCCAAGTGAGGGTTTCAGCATTCCCTGCCCCAGGACAAATCCCAGTGCCAGTGTTTCCAAGGGCTTCCTCCAAATCTGCCTTCCAAACTCAGCCCCAGCCACCCCCAAAAGGTGACCACCAGGATGTGCTACTGCCCCTTGTCCTCCTCTCCAAAGTGTTCTCTCCAGGATGTCCAGGTGCCCGACAGCTCCCTGTATTTCCCACTTTATCCATCAAACACTCTTTAAACTGGTTGTGCAGGGGGGAGAAAAATAAAAAAGGCACTGAAACTCCACACAAAGGCTGAGAAAGTTGGGGCTCCTCTTCAGCCGGGGGAAGAGGAGGTTGCTGGAGACCTCCCAGCACCTCCCAGGGTCTGCAGGGGGCTACAGGGAAGTCAGAGAGGGACCCTGCATCAGCAACTGGAGTGGCAGGACAAGAAATAACAGGTTCAATCTGACAGAGGGGCAATTAGGGTTAGATATTAAGGAGAAGTTCTTTCCTGTGAGGGTGGGCAGGCCCTGGCACAGGGTGCCCAGAGCAGCTGTGGCTGCCGCTGGATCCCTGGCAGTGCCCAAGGCCAGGCTGGACATTGGGGCTTGGAGCAACCTGGGATAGTGGAAGGTGTCCCTACCCATGGAACAAGATGCGCTTTAAGGTCCCTTAAAACCCAAACCATTCTATGATTCCCTAAATTAAATTAATTTAGCACTTTTAGCCTTGTGGCTCTATTTACTGATGTGCCATGGCAGGGGAAAAAAGCTCCCCCAAAAGCCTTTACTCTCAGAAAAAGTTTACACCCAATTATGACTAAACTTTCCTGTTTAACCTCCCAGTGGTCAGACAAAGGGAACCCATGGCCTTGCCATGATTTACAGCCTCATCCATCTATAAGCTCCAGGATCTTTTCCCAAATGAAAAGCACAAGCATTAAACAAACAGGAACACACCAGGGCTGGAGCCAGCACTAACAGAACAGCACTGAGGGAACACTGGCCAGGCTGTCAGGAAAAGCTGCCTGGCAGCAAGAAGGATTAGCAACACTTCCCCAGGGGCTGGGGAATGAACTACTAAAGTTCATGAATTACATGAAGGAGAGTTAAAGTTCATGGAGCAGAGCTCTGGAAACAATGCCCCACGGGCAGCAGGACAGCCAGCAATGCTGGCAGCTTCTCCCCTCATTCAGCCTGGTCTGGCAGGGACATCTCTGACAGGAACCACGTGGGGATTTGGGGAGCTGATGGGGCACCAGGCTGCACTCCTCTCCTTACAAAACAACCTTCCTGGAAGGCTGAAACACATGGGGAAAAGGGGACAGGGAGGCCACTCCACAAAGACACCCCTGAACACACTCACAGGAGCAGAAGGCGCACTGTGGGGATTGTCCTCCTGCAGGAACACAGCTGTGGCTGTCACAATTCAGCTGTGACAGGCAGAGACAGAGCTGCAACTTGCTGAGCCCAGGGATGAACACCCTGTCAATCCCACAGCACCCCAGCCCTCGCTGCTGTCAGTCACCAGCAGAGATGGCCTGGAGCTCCTGCAGCAGAGAGGAGAACTGAGAACTCAGAGTGAGCAAGCTGTGAACCAGCAAACAGCCCAACAGACAGAAAATCTTATTAAAAACAGCTGTCAGAGTCTACATAATCACAGGCTACACACCCATCCCAGCACTGTCCAGTGATGCACAAAGAGCTGAGAGCAGCACAAGGAGTTGGGATGGGAATGGCACAATGCAGCACCTGGCCATGACTGGTGGCATCAGCTGCCTGGGGCAGAAGGCAAAATTGGGGCAGGTGCTCTCAAAAAGTGGCCCTAAAGTCACAGAATCATGGAATGGATTGGGAGGGTCCCTAAAACTCACCTTGTTCCACCACTGCCATGGACAGGGACACCTTCCACTGTCCCAGGCTGCTCCAAGCCCCAGTGTCCAGCCTGGCCTTGGGCACTGCCAGGGATCCAGGGGCAGCCACAGCTGCTCTGGGCACCCTGTGCCAGGGCCTGCCCACCCTCCCAGGGCACAATTCCTTCCAAATATCCTATCTAATGCTGCCCCTGGCAGTGGGAAGCCATTCCCTATGTCCTGGCACTCCATCCTCCTTGTAGGTTCCCTTCAAAATGGGGGAAGTCCCCAAGAAGTTCTGACTGATACAAAAACCCCCTCCAAATTCAGAAACAGGACTTGTCTCTCCTGAGGCAGAAGCCCCTGTGAATTTTAAGTAAGGAGATGAAACCCCCTTCTCCCTCCCTATGCTGTAGGATAACAGAAGGTCCCTGGTGTTATCCTGAGGCAGCAGGTCCGAGCTCCCACCTAAACAAAGGAAAACAGAGCTGCAGCTCCATCCTCATGGAGGGAAGTTTCCAGTTCCGTTTTCTGAAAAGTCAGTGCTGAGATTTCTGGACATTTACAGCAGCATTTTAAATCCCAAACTCCTGCAGACAAGCAGTGACAGGAGCTTATGCTGCCATCCAAGTGCATCAGTCTGAAAGGGCACTGAGCATCTTCCACGAAATGCAGAGGCAAAAATGATCCCACCAATGTCATTTTCTTGCAGCTTCAACATCAGCCCAAGTCCTCAAGGACAAGAAACCTCCCAGGTCATAACTTTCCAATGTATCTGCAGGGGGTGTTCAGAGTGCTGCACTAAGCTCCAGCAGCACTGCTCAGCTGTAGGACAGCTTTTACAAGGTGCTGCTGAAGTACAGCTCCAACTCACATTGCTGAGGGATCCTGCCAAAGTTTGTTTGATTTGGGAGACTTCCTTGGACAAGCCAGGAAGATTGATTTTCAAAGGCACCAAAGGAGTCAAAACTAACAATGTGTCTATGTCCACCCGAAAGGGATTACTTACACTTGAAAACTGAGCCATATTTTCACATTGTATTTATTTCTTCTGTGCTACAAAAATCCCAACTGAAACTCAGTTAACAGAGTTTAACAAGTGTCCAAAATGCGCAAATTCAAACCAGTAATATTTTCCATTTAGTCTCTTCTGTTCTCTCATACACAGCAGGCAGGCTGTGAGCAGGCAGCACACATCCTTCCACACTCTTGCCATCTTTTGCAGAGTCTTTTTTAAATGGCTCTGTAGAGACTTCCTGACTCCATTTCTTTCTTTTCCATGGAGTTCAGGACTAAAAGAACATTTCATTTCAACAGCAATTTTTCAAGTGGTAAAAAACCCACAGAATCCTGGAATGGTTTAGGTTGTCACCCCTGCCACGGCATGGACACCTTCCACTGTCCCAGGGTGCTCCAAGCCCCAATGTCCAGCCTGTCCTGGGACACAGCCACAGCTGCTCTGGGCACCCTGTGCCAGGGCCTGCCCACCCTCCCAGGGAATAATTCCTGCCCAATATCCCCTCTAAACCTGCCCTCTGGGAGGCCATTTCCTGTGTCCTGTCCCTCCAGCCCTTGTCCCCTTTACACTCTGGAAGGGGCTCTGAGCTCTCCCTGGAGCCTTCTCCAGGGTGAGCATCCCCAGCTCTGCCAGCCTGGATCCAGAGCAGACAGGCTCTGCTGCACTGATTCATAGAATTTGGGGAACTCTGCTTAAATCTGTCATTAGACAGGCAGGAAACTCCAAAAAGAAAAAAAAAA
>VYXD01001094.1:435869-471930 GCA_013397195.1 Hylia prasina | reverse complement strand
AAAAAAGGAAGGAAAACCACCTGAGAAATGGTGAGCAGGAGGGCTGGGCTGCTGCAGGGTCAGTCCTGACCATCTCCACCAAAGGATGTGGTCAGGAAAAGACTGCAAATAAACACTCAGAGCTCTCAATGCCTTTACCAAGGAAGCTGCTTCCACAGCACTTGTCAGAGACTGCACATCCAGACACAGGTTATTTTGGGGTTTTTTCCTCCCTTTTATCACTCACAAGCCTTACTCAGAAAAAGCCTCAAGATCTCTTGTAATTTTGTTTAGCAATTGTAATCCTTTCCATTAGCCAGGGTTTAGGGAAAAAAGATTTGAACCCAAGAAAGGAGAAGGGTGCAGTGTCCCTATGGCAAATCCTGCTGTTAATGACAGAAGTAGTCCCCAAGAAGTTAAATTAAATTTCTTAAAGTTCATTCTAAAATGTAGGCTCACATTGAATTCTGAGCCAGAGTAGCACAGGTCAGAATCTGGCCCAAAGCAGCTGCTGCAGATAAGGGCATATTTTTCATGAAGGAATCCTTCACCCATTAAAAGCTGAAGTTTTTGGAGCTGTCCACATCAGCTTTAACTGAAAGTTACATACCCAAATCTTGTTCCATTTGATTAACATAGCACTGACTATTCTTTCCTCCTTTAAAAAGTTCCTGGCTATAGCACAAAGCTGCACATGACCCTTGGTCTGTAAACTTTAGGCCTTAAATACCTCATTGCCCACCGCCCCACTCCAACCAAACCCAGCTTCCTTAAGAGTTCCTTAACCCAGGGCCTGCAAGGTTTGGGCTTCCACAGCAGCCCCAGGCTCCAAGGGCTCCCAGGAATGCTGGAAGGAGTGGGATTTACAATGGTTAACCCAGGGTGACTTTTCAGGGGGCAGGGCCAAAGGGGCCCAGGGATACAGAGGAACACAAACTGAACACTGTAGGGCAGGGTTTGGTTCCTGGAAACTCTCGATGTGTTCCAATCACTCCCCTCTCTCTTTACATTGCAAATGAGCCTGTCAGCATCACTCCACTGCTTGTTGTAGAAAACATGATCATTAATCTCAAAATTGTGTCAACAAAATATACTCATTTGATTGCTTCCAAATCCATCAAACAAGGAATCAGGATATTATTATTGCTATTACTCATGCCTGAAGTTTATAAATGTGAAGGTTAATAAAGTCATTCCATTCCCTAGGAATGAGTGTAGATGGAGCTGTCCTTTCAGCTGATCTCTCATCTGGGGGAGATAATCCACACTAAGAACTGGTGTCCCTGTGATTAATGGCACCTTGCAGGCCACAAACACCATCAGAGTTCACTTTCCCTGACAAATCCACATCAGGGGAGGAACCCTGGAGGACAGGCAAAGTGTGCCACAACTGCAAAACTCCAAAATCCACCTCATTCTTAAATGCATTAAAAACCATCAGCACATATTATGAGACTTGGTAAACTCATGTGGAATTTGCTGTTGGATCAGCTACCAGTTAATATAAATCTATATCCAGTATCTACCCAACCTTGTGTCACTTTAGGTTCAGACTCAGTGTGCAGAAAGCACCATCACCATGAACTGTGTAACTTCACAGCTCCTTAAAAATCCATCTCTTCTCTAACTCAGTCTGTAATAGCTATAATTTAACCAGCAGAGAGGTTCTGGCATTCCTCTGGAACTCCTGAATCCATCTGCCTGGTCCAAGTGGCAGCAGGAATCCAGTACCTGCTTCAAGCTCTTTGACAATACTTTACAAACCTGCAGATATGGGGGGAAAGCTGCAAGACAAATCTCAGCTTTGATTTCCATCAAGACAAACAGCAAGACAGATGCAAAATTAAATTAGGATCACCTGCAGAGATCTGAGCAAGCATATATTAGATCCCACCACCTCCACAGTCTACTCTGCCATCCCAGAAAAGACAGGACAATAAGGAATTCTGACTATCTGTGCCTGCACAGCTGCCTCACCTGCTAGTGAGTCTCACAAGAACCAATCCATGCAGAAGAGATGAAAGCTGGACCCAAAAGCATTTCAAATTTACTACAACGCACAAGGCAGAACCTGCTGCTCCACATCCCATAGGCAGAGGGGTGAATACCCACACTGACACCCACAGAACTCCTGCTGGAAAGTGTCAGGCACATTCCAGACCCAAGGAACTCTGAGGAGGAAGAACTTTCTGTGATATAACCCTGAAGATACACACAGGTGAGCGAGTCTGAGAGAAACTTGGGTGACTAGATCAGATCCCAAAGCCCAGAGCACTTGGCTGTGTGGGCCAGCCGTCCTGCAGGACAGCAGGTTAGCTCAGGGTAAAACAGTCACACCCATTTTACACAGTTCAGCAGCCCATGAGAGGGAAAATGGCTAAAATGGCCAAAGGGAGAACTACTCACCTGGCACAGGAAACCTCTCACTGCAGACTCAGAGCCTAGAAAGGGGACAGGACCTCAACACAGGCGCCCTTATGCACACTCAGAGTGAGCTCTCAGGGCCACACCAACACTTGCCCCCCTTCAGGACTTAATCCTCTGCAGGAGGGCACTCAACTCTCACATAACAGCTCTGCCAGCTCCTCCAAGGAGAAGGCTCAAAGGACCAACAACAACACGTGCAGGTTCCAGCTCCAGGTGAGTGTCTGTGCTCAGACAGCAGCTGCCCCTCTGAACAGGGTGGCACTTGGGTCACAGCCACAGCAACCTGATCTGCACAGCCACAGTTACTGCAGAACACAGGCACATCCAACAGCCAGGCCTCTCCCTGCTCCAGCAGAGCACCAGGAAGGCTGAGGAGAAGGCCATTTGATCCTGCCTCAGCCAAAGCACAGACAGCAGTGAACTTCCCCTGCCTGAGTACAAACCCACACCACGCTGACCTCAGCACTGACTTCTTCCAGTGAACAGCAGGAAGTATTTTATTGCTCACTTTTTATTTGTAAACTGGCCTATGATATGCGGTTTTCCTGGATGACACTGCTCCTCGAGCATGATGTTACTATATTCTGTCAGTCAGGGAAAGCTCAAGGCCCAGTTCTTCACACGACTGCTGGCTGCCACCACTGCCCCGGCAGCGCTGGAGCACCACCCAGGAGCTGCTGCAGCACCCGCGGTTCCCTTTTGGCCGCTGACCTCTAGTGGTGAGCGTAGGAGAGAGGAGACAGGAACAATGTTCTCCGTGAGGAACTGTGGTCCCTTCTCCCTCCAAAGGGAAGCCAGAAGGCTCCCCAGCCTTCCCTCACCGAGCTGCAGTGCACTGGCCGACCCTAGCTCCGGGACAGCCCACAGCAGCCAGCCTTGCCCCATCACTGGAGCTCCTCTCCTCACAGAGCTGGTTACCAACAGCAGTGTTTGATTTACCACCTTCCCTCCCTAAGGGGAGGAACAGAGATCCCCATGCTGCCCCTTGTAAGCTCCTGCCCTCCAAGCACACACCCTCCTGTGAGCCACAGCCTGGCTTCAGGTGGCCCAGCAGTGCCACCTCAGCACAGACCACCGAGATCATTGTTGTATTTTCATACAGTCACAGAGCAGTTTGGATAGGCAGGGACCTGAGAGATCATCTCATTCCACATCCCTTCCACTATCCCAGGCTGCTCCAAGCCCCAGTGTCCAACCTGGCCTTGGGCATTGCCAGGGATCCAAGGGGCAGCCACAGCTGCTCTGGGCACCCTGTGCCAGGGCCCCATTTTGGGAAAGAGCTGTGAGAAGCCTCGGAGCACAGGCGCACCCAAGGTAAGGAAGGTGCAATTACAGAGAGGTCAGTTTGGTGAGACGGGCATGGACAGCAGTTCCAGTGTGCACTGCAATGACAGCACGATGCAAAGGTCACTGTGGGTGAAGGGGGTCAGCAGATGGCCTCAGAGCACATCACAGGCCACCCCTCCCCACCCTGTCCAACAACTGCTCAGCCAGCAAAGAGCAGGGAGCACAGCAAGGCCCTGCAGCTGCACCCTGTCCCTAGTCCTTTGTGTGAGTGAGGTGAGTGTGACATCCCAGCTCAGACTGAGCACAGGAAAGGGACACCAACAGAACTACTGGCAACAGAGCCAGCAAAAGCCTGGGATGTAGCAGGAACTGGGGCTGTGTGACAGCCCCAACACAGTTCCAAAGATGTTCTTTTTGGGGACAGGTTCTTCAACAGCTCGTATTTCACTCTCCCTCTCACCAAACCCTACAGATTCAAATCTAGCAAGTCACACCTTAATCAATCCAGCTGCTCAGTGACCAACACCTGACCGTTCCATACCCTGCCTAACAGCAGTACCTTTGCTTTCTTCATGTGGCCCATGATATTGCCAAGATCTTCAACATCGATGACAGAATCTGTGCCTCCAGCTTCTTCCTCACTACTGGTTTCAAACGATTCCTCTGCCTGTGGGAGACAGCAGAGAAAAAAAAATTTAAGAATTTATCTCACTGTTAAATGTAAGACTAAGCTAACCAGTGAAATGAGCTCTCCTCATCAGTAAAGACCACTGAAAACCAGCAACAGCCTACCAAAAACCTGTAGTATGGATATGGAACCCTGAACCCCTTTAAACCCAAGTGCCTTGCTGACAGCAAATTTACTCCTCCTGCTCTGCAGCAGCCAGCACTCCCCAAATCCAGCCAGAGGAACCACTTACTTTCCTACAAAATTCAACCCAGCAATAACTTCCAACTCACTGGGCTCAAGGGAGGATTAAAGTGCCAAAGTAGCTCTGGTCTTGCACTGGAGAGCAATAGAGGATTTCTTAGTCAAAATCTGTAATCAATAAACACTCCAGAAGAGAGAAATGGTTCCAGACAGACACACACAAAGGGCATACAGGGCTTGCTCAGGTAACACAGCCCAGCTGCCTTTGGAAGACCCTGAGATGCAGGCAGAGCAGCTGAGCTTCACCGTGTTCAAGTGCAAGTAGGATAAGACGCACAGGGAACTGAACGGTCCCCCTGGCTTGGGGACAAGGCAAAGGCTCTGCTGAGAACCCAGCCTGGTTCCCTGGAGCATCTGACCCCAGCCAGGAGCAAGACTCCCTCATCACACAAGTGCCATTGAGCCTGGGCCCATCACTAATTCTTTGGTCCTCCTTTCAGATGGTTCACTGTACTTGCTATTGCCATGGGATCTCAGCTCTCTTCTCCCCTTGCTCCAGAACAAGTATCAGGCTTCCACAGCAGCCCCTGGACTGCAGGAGGAAGGGGAAAAGTCAAACAGTACTCCAAATAATAAGGCCACAGGGATTTTGGATGTACCTCAGTATTCTCATGTTCTGACGTCCCATGTTCATGGTCTGAGCTTTCCTTGCTCTGCTTCCCTGAAGATTTGCACTTCCCTTTCCTGCACTTCCCACTGCAGGGCTTCTTTTCCCCTTTGCAGAGCGCCTGGAGGCGAGTCAGGAATTTGGCTTTCCAGGCCTCAAAGTCAGCCTCGATGCTGCCATGCTTGCTCTGGGTCACATTGCAGTCCCCCTCAGCCCGAGTCATGATCCTGCTGGCACTGAGCATCCACAGCCACCTGTCCATCCTCCTTCCAACCTAGGTCAGGAGGAAGGGTTGGAAAGGAAATTAAACAAGGGCCAAGTGCAAGCAGCCAACCAGAAAAGCAAGCATCAGCCCTGGGAAGAGCCAGTGAGCTGCCTGGCACTGCAGGGCAGGGACCTGGGGATGCCTCTCAGGTGCTGGCTCAGCACAGACACAGGGCAGCCTGAACAGCACCACATCCCTCAGACTCTGCTGGAAAATCCCTCTGCCGTCCCTGGGGTGAAGGGATGGGCTCTGGGAACGCTGCTCTGTGTTCTGCTTGTTGGTCAGAATGGTCACAATGTGTGACACGGCCCCAGCTCTGAACACAACCTGTGACGAGTGATGCCATTTTTCTGTGTGAGATGAGAGCCATGACCAGGCAGAGATACTGCCACAGTTCACATCAGAGAATAAAACTAAAACCCTCCATAAAAAGGAGCCAAGTTTAAAAAGCAGTAAGAGCAAGAGTTTACAGTGCTCTACCCTCAGGTGATTGCAGAAAGCTTTCAAAGCTGGGAAATGAACTCAGAAAGGATTTACCAAATGTGATACTACACCTTCCAGTGCCTGTGGGACCCATTTCCCATTTGAAACACAATTGCTTCAAAGCTGAACTGCCCGGGTGGCCAAGAAGGTCAATGGCACTGGCTTGTACCAGCAATGGTGTGGCAGCAAGACCAGGACAGTGACTGTCCCTCTGAACTGGCACTGCTGAGGAACCTCCAGTCCTGGGGGCAGTTTTGGGCCCCTCGCCCCAAGAAAGACCCTGAGGGGCTGGAGCATGTCCAGGGAAGGGAAAGGAGCTGGGAAAGGAGCTCAGCTTAGAGAAAAGGAGGCTCAGGGGGGACCTTGTGGCTCTGCACAACTCCCTGACAGGAGGGGACAGTCGGGGGGGGGGTCGGGCTCTGCTCCCAGGGAACAGGGACAGGAGGAGAGGGAACGGCCTCAGGCTGGGCCAGGGGAGGCTCAGGGTGGACATCAGGAGGAATTTAACCATGGAAAGAGTGGTCAGGATCACTGGAAGGGCCTGCCCAGGGAGGTTTAGAGTCCCCATCCCTGGAGGTGCCCAAGGAAGACCTGGAGGTAGCACTCAGCACACGGCTGGGGACAAGGTGGGGACCACCAAGCACAGGGTGGGTTCAGTGATGTTAGAGGTTTTTTCCAAGCTCAATGGCTCTGGGATTCTGCCCATGCCCTAAACCCAGTGCCTCCCCCAGTCAGCACAACAGCTGCAATTCCCACACACACCACCAGCCGCACTCAGGTTCGAAGCACTTCATGCAGCTGGAGGCTCTCAAGGAGCAGGAGCCAAGCAGGGAGCTCGAGGGACACTCACTGTGTTGTAGTGATCCACATAGGCCGAGTTCCCCAGCCCGAACATGGCGTATCTCAGGCCCTGCAGGAGGCTTTTCCCAACACGGAAATCATTGGCTGCCTCTTCCAGCCACTTGCAGAACCAGGCTGCGCTCTCCGGGGGCTGCCCCTCGGTGTAGGTGGCCACCAGGAACACACAAATGTTCCTGCTGCTTGTCTGGTCACATGAACAGGGCAGGAGAGAAAAAAAATCACTGCATTTTCCAGAACTTTCTTTAAAGCAAAGAGTTACAACACCCAGGCAAGCTGGGAGAAATCAAAAGACAAGGCTGTCTCCTGTTGGGGTGGGGTAGTGCGGTGACAATCCCAAGGGTGCTGAACAATCTGCACAGCACCTTAAATTAGCAGAGAGAGGTCAAGCTGAACAGGGACACAGTGACAGAACAAAACTGGACATCCACCTCCATCAGCAGCTTCTTGACCCAACTGCTTCAGTAGGGAAGTGCCCCATGGATCAATATTTCAAACTCCTCAACCTCACGTTTTACAGGTGTGTTAGGGGCAGTATTGAATGCTGGCAATTCATACTGAAACCCAAAGGGATTCCCAGCACGCAGTTCCCACCAAAACGTTGTGTTACAATTAATTAAAACTCTCAAGTAACAACTATCAATATTCACAGAAGAAAAATCCATCAAGGATTACTCCACATAAATACACCTCACAAGTAGTTTCTAACTTATAAGCCTCTAAAGGCTGCAGAGCCATCACCATCTTCCTGTTCTGGTTCTGAACCTTGCTCAGGTGTACAGGGCACCTGGGGCAGCCACTCTCACCCAGCTCACCCGAGTTACAGGACTGGCTCATACAGAGTCACTGTCACAGAAAAACATCCAATTGCTGCTATTAAATTCTCAAAATGTATGTATTTTCTACTGAGGGCTGATGGGCTACATTTGCATAGGTAGGGAAGCAATTCAACACAAAGCTTTGGGGATTTCCAGAACAACAGGAGAGAAATACAAGAGGGAAATAGCCTTGACAACTCCAGGGAAAACTTGTACTTATTATGGTGTTTATGCCATACCCACCTCCTCTGCTAAACCATCTTCTGGATCGTAGTCTCCCATGTTAATGACTTCCACAGGCAAATTAAGGGAAGTAACAGCTTCAGCCAGAGTTTTGGCAAATTTCTGAACAAAGAAACATAGGAAGTTATCAATTACTTCAAGCCACACAAGCCCTGCTGTGCTCAGCCACAAGACTTCTTGCAGTACAGAAGAATAATGACACAGGAGGCCTGGGCACTGGCACTGCAATTCCTCACATTAAAACAAAAATGGAGTATACTAGCTGAGAGTTACAGCATTATAATGACTAATCATTTCACAGTTACACACACAAATTACATTTCTTCTTGAGAAAACACCAAAACCAGCACTTCCCTCTACAAAGCCTTCCTAGAAAATTAAAATTATGATGCAAGAGTGAACTTTTAGCTTTATAATCAATCTCTACTGCATGCCTTGCTTAAAGAGAGGAGGAAAATTGTTATTTTTATTTAATTTTTCACTTATCTTGCATGTTGGGCCATGACTGTAACAAGCTAATCAGTGTGCTGATGAATTCCCAGACCTGTACCCAGGGCAGTGTTCTAGGGCAAGCAACGTCCTCAGATCCCAACAATATTTCAAAGCAATTTCACACGTGCAATAAAAGCACAGATACCTTTGCTGTGCCAGTCTGAGAGCCATAGAAAATCTTCACTCCAGCAACATGGACCTCCTGTGCCTGATGGGGGGCACTTCCATTTCCCAGCTTGTCTGCAGTTCCCTCAGGGGAAGAGGGATTCCCATGGGATTTCTCACCCTATGAAACAAGAGCAGTCCCTTCTCCAAGAGCTGTCAAACCAAGAGCATTTCAAATTCAAATCCTGGGGCCACTCTGAGCAACAGTCAAAGCATTTTGGTACCTCTCACACCTAGGCAAACACACAAGGACCTGTCTTCCTGACCTAGGCCATGCTACAATACCCAGTTGTCTGGGAGGGAACAGGATCTAGCTGAACCTCCCAAGTCTTGCAGCACACCCTTATCCACCTGCACCGTGAGGTTTTCAATTCCTGAACGGCCTAATTCCCTCCCATCCCCAAACCAGCCCAACCCTGTTATTTAGCATCATGAAAACATGAAGGTGCAAACACTGGGCACAAGCAGAGGGGTTTCCCTGGAGTGACAGAGCGACCCAGGGGGACACATTCTCCCAGGAACAGTGTGAGGAGTGTCCTGCTGAGCTCTGTTCCAACAAGAGCATTTAGTGACCCACAGACACAAAAAATCCAGGCTGAGGATCATAACCAGATAACCAAACTGCATTTGAGATTTGCAATACCCTCAGCAGGCGCCTTTATCCAGTAACTACTCACTTCCACCCAGGTTTTGGGGGTGTTCTCAGAGAGAAGTGTTGACAGGCTCAGTTACCTTCCTTTTGGTTCTGGTGGTGGTGAACTGAATGACAATCCAAAGGCTGATCCCAAAAGCAACAGCAGAATAGATGTAAAATCTGTGCAGCCATATGGACAGCAGGCAAGTATGGAAGTAGCTCCATGTATCCATTGAGACATCTAAATCTGGAATGTCACAGATTCCTACAGAGTGAATATGGAATGAGCACACACAATATAATCACACAGTACCCACAGCCTCACATCATCAGCTATTGCCCAGCCTTTGCAGATAACAGCTTCTGGCTAAAGACAAGGCACTAAAATTGAATCAAGAAGCCTTCACCTCCTCAGGTGTGTCAGCTGATCTCCAAGCTAGCATTCCACACTATACCATACAGCCAGAGGTTTTTCCTGGACAGGGCAGCTCTATTACAAGGAAAAGCAGAAAATACTTGGGCTGTCAAGTACCTGAAAAGAAAAAGTCCTTGTGAAACATTCAGTGGATCATACTGGCTTTAGTTTGACACAAACCCAACAAATGCAGCTCTCTGGAATGAGAAAGCTCCAGTCCAAGGGAGAAATCACCTGCACAGAACCTTCTGCTGAACGTAACCCTTGTTTATACACATTAGATGTCACACTGATTACAAACAGAGTTTCAAGAGCAGAATGAAACATAGCTTCAACTGGAAACACTTTCACAGAATTCTATGATGCAGGTGAAGTTTGATTTGGAACCACTAAGATGTTTCAGGTTGGTTCAGAACATTCAGGGCACAGTAAGCCAGGGTAGAGTCAGGAATGCACCTGCGTGGTGTTTGGGAATATCTATTTCATACAGAACATTCAGGCACTCCAAAAAGGCTGGTTTGCGATACTTATTGGCCGAGGAACACAGCTGACACCCTCCTACTGTCATCTGCAGCTCGGATCTTGTTTTTGCAGATATCAGTCAAGAGCACAGAATCCAAGTTATTTCCAAGAGGCTGGAAACTCATACTGGCTGTTACTCAAGTTACTAGGGCAAAGGCTTAAGGGGATGCCCTTCACTCCTCCAGCAGGAGCACTGAGACTCACAAAAGAGAAGAGCCATGAGTACTTGCCAAGTGTTCCCTGTTTTACCCAAACCAGCTATAAGGATTCCCTTAACCTCTATACAATCTCCTCAAATGCAACAGATGTTACATATATTCAAGAGAATTTTAGCTACAAAACACACATACACTCGCTATTAACCCCTACACAACTACACCCCCCTTATGGTTATCATCCCCACACACACACACACACTTCACCCTCGTGGTTATTCCTCCTCTCACGGTTAATACCCCTCTCTCCCTCAAATATCTCTCGTGTTTATTACTCCATCTTCCCCTGCCTCTCACGGTTATCATCCCACCATCCTCACGATTATTAAAACACCCCCCACCTCAGAGTTACGACCCCCGTACACCACTCATGGTTAATAAATACTCCCACGGTCGTTACCCTCATCTCCCTCCACAGCACCCTCTCACAGTTACAACCGCACACACACGTGCTTAGTATATCCTGCCTCACGGTTATTAGCCCATACACACATTATTATTCCACAAACACGGTTATTATACCCCCCCCTTCACGGTTAGCCTATACACACAGTTATTACCCCATAAAAACGGTTATTATATCCCTCCTCATGGTTNCGCACTGACCCGCTCCCCGCTCGGTCCCCTCAGGCCGCCATGCGCCGCTCCCGCCCCTTCCGCCCGTGCCGGAGCGGCCGCCATTCACTGCCGGGCCGGGGGCGGAGCGGGCGGCCGTCGCCATGTCCATCTTCACCCCCACCAACCAGATACGCCTCACCAATGTGGCCGTGGTCCGGGCACGGCGCGCCGGGAAGCGCTTCGAGATTGCCTGTTACCGCAATAAGGTCATGGGCTGGCGCAGCGGAGCGTGAGTGCCCGGGGAGCCGGCGCGGAGGCGGCTCGGGCCCAGCGCGGGGCCCGGGGAAGGGCCCGTGTGGGGACCCGGGTGTGAGGGGGCCGGATCCGGGCGCCCTGTGTGGGGACTCGGTAGTGGCGCGGGAGGGGAGCCGTGTGAGGACCGGGAAGGGCCCGGGGCGTGGAAGGGGGGTCGGCAGTGACCGTGCGGGACCCGGCTGCGCCAGGCCCCGGATCTGACCCCGGGAGGAGGCGCGGGGCCGGTAACCGGAGCATTCTGCCCGTGCCTGGGCAGCGACATCTCTGTGCTGGAAGGTTCCAGCTGTGCTGATTCAGCCCGGGGCAGCGGGAGATGTTTCTCCTCGCTGAACACAGCTGTGCTCCTGGCCTCGCTGCTTTGCTGGAGAGGGACTTTGGACAAGGCATGGAGCCCCACGACAAGGGGCAGTGGTTTGAAACTGAAACCATATTCAGGAAATGGTTTCAAACTTTCCACCTCAGAAGACAGGGATGGATAGATGGGATATTGGGAAGGAATTGTTCCTTGGGAGGGTGGGGAGGCCCTGGCACAGGGTGCCCAGAGCAGCTGTGGCTGCCCCTGGATCCCCAGACAGGGTTTGGAGCAGTGTGGGACATTGGAAGGTGTCCTTGCCCTTGGCAGGGGTAGTACTGGCACCGTTCTGGGATTATTCTGAGTTTCCTACATTTCCTACATTCCAATCTCTAGGGAGAAAGATCTCGACGAAGTCCTGCAGACACACACAGTGTTTGTCAATGTCTCCAAAGGCCAGGTAGCAAAGAAGGAAGATCTGGTTAAAGCATTTGGAACAGATGACCAAACAGAAATCTGTAAGATGGTAGGTTTCACACACTTTGCTTTATAAAAGATGTGAGAAGATTTAGTCACACACTTAGGTCAGTTTATACTGAAGGGTTTATAGAATGCTGCTGTAGGTGAAAGGGTTGTTTGTTAATAAATGGGTAAAAAGGAGCAGTAGCTCTATTTTATAGTTTTAAATTTGGCATATGCATATGGCTGGAAAGAATTCTGTGTAACACACAGCTTGCATGCACTGATATGTCTGGACACAGCCAGCACTGAAGAGTTCCTCACATAAAATAAGTTATTAAGAATGCAGAGAAAGCAAGGGGACAGTTGCTTACTTTGGAGAGTTCACTTAAGTGTTAGTAACAGAGATCTAATTTCTTAGTCCCTACTGGTGGGATACGAACTGTGGACTTGCTTGTGGGTGATGAGATTTCAGTAAATCTCGAGTTAGCATTGCCCTGGCAGCCAGGAGGTACATCACTCTCCTGGGGTCACCATGCTCAGCATCAACAGCTGGGCCAGGGAGGGGATTGCCCTGCTCTGCCCTGGGCTGGGATGGCCTCACCTCCAGTACTGGGGCAGTTTTGAATGCTGCAGTATAAGAAAGATCTAAAGCTGTCAGAGTCCAAAGAAAGCTATAAAGAAAGTGAAGGGCCTGGAGGGGCATGCAAGGAGCAGCTGAGGGCACTTGGTCTGTTCAGCCTGAGGAGACTGAATCAGACCTCATCAAGGTCTGCAGCTCCTCCCAAGGGCCAGCTCCGATCTCTGTTCTGTGTGACACGGACAGGATCCAGGGAATAGCTGGAGCTCTGCCAGGACAACTTTAGGTTGAATTTTAGGGAAAGGTTCTTCCCCCAGAGGGTGCTGGGCGCTGCCCAGGCTCCCCAGGGAATAGGCACAGCCCCGAGGCTGCCAGAGCTCCAGGAGCATTGGGACACTGCTCCCAGGGTGCAATTGTTGGGGTGTCTGTGCAGGGCCAGGGGCTGGATTGGATGATCCCCTGGGGATCCTTTCCAGCTCAAGATATTCTGTGATTCTTGAAATCTGTGCTTCTCTTGCTGCAGATTAGTGCTTCTGTGGTGAGTTTTTTTGTCTGACGCCTTTCCTATGCTGTTTGTTGTAATGGTTCACATTTTTAATTTGGTTATTGTTTGCTGCACTTCACATCTCACCCAACCTTTCAAGCAGCTGTCAAATTTAACAAAGTTACTCCACTTGTCACTCTTCAAATCCACTATGTTCGTTAATGGCTTTCTCTGTTTTACAGATTTTATCCAAAGGGGAGCTGCAGGTGTCGGACAAGGAGCGGCACACGCAGCTGGAGCAGATGTTCCGAGACATCGCCACCATCGTGGCTGACAAGTGCGTGAACCCTGAGACAAAGCGGCCCTACACAGTGATCCTCATCGAAAGGGCCATGAAGGACATTCACTACTCTGTCAAACCCAACAAGAGCACAAAGCAGCAGGTGAATTTCTGCAGTATCAGCTCCTGCTCCAAGGTGGTGCCATCCAGTGTAATTCCTCAGGTCTCAGCCACAGAGGGATCAGCAGAGCCCCAGGATCTGAGACCTGCACTGGGATTACTCAGCCATCTGGCAGCTGAGAGCTGGAGAGAAGCAGCTCCTGAAACTCAGGCAGTTTTTTTGCTAAGAATTCAGGGAAGGGAAAAAGAAAGGAAAAAACCAACTAAGTGATACACTTAGAACAGAAATAAAAGGTTTATGATTTATGCTAATTGAGGTGGTATATCAAGTTTGCATCTGAGCCATGTGAGTTTGTGGTGTTTTGCAGTATGGCTATTTAATTTTATTTCAGATAGCATTTAAATGTTCAAAGTGATCACAAACAACAAGAAGTCTGCCTTCTCTTGTTAATCTGTCAAAAGGGCAGGATAGCAACCTCCCTGCAGCAGAGTGGCAGTGACCAGCACTGAGAGATGGCTCTGAAGCTGGGGAAAACGTTCAAGATTTGGATCTGGGTGCTGAGTTTTAAGCAGGTGTAAATGCTCTTTTTCTTGTCCAACAGGCCCTGGAAGTGATCAGGCAGCTGAAGGAGACCATGCAGATTGAACGTGCTCACATGAGACTGAGGTTTATCCTGCCAGCAAAGGAGGGCAAGAAGCTGAAAGAGAAGCTCAAGCCACTGATAAAAGTTACTGAAAGTGAAGACTTTCAGGAACAGCTGGAAATGGTAAGCAAAAAGCAGTCCCTAGGGTTCAGGTTTGATTTGAGCTGCAAATGTGTATTTTACTGGGAGATTAATTTATAGATGGAAGTTGTTTAGATAAACTGCAGGCTTACCAGAGATGCTGAATCAGAGCTGCAGTTGGGAGCTTTTAATTTCACACAATCCTTGTGATGTGGGCATGGAAGTAGCCTTTGGTATCCAGAGGTTGCTGCTCCAAGCTGAGGAGTGCACAGTGCAATTCCTCCTGGCAGTGATGATCCTGCAACACTGATACATTTCTCTCATATGTGGAATGTTACTGTTATTAAGTTGGTGGCTTGGGTCTGGATTTTAAGAGTGTTTTGTTTTGTTTTGTTTTTAAGTCGGTGTGTGGTAAAGCAAAACTTAGTATTAAAATTAGAATCCAGCAATCCCAACTGGCATAAGCCATGTTCCAGCATGGGGAACTGGAACTGTAGAGCTGTGGAAAGATTGCTGACAGACAGAGCTTGTCAACTCTTCAGAGTCCTTCTCAGTAACTAACCAGGATTGTTTTAATGGAAGTGAATGTTAGGCCTAGGGTAGGGGCTAGTGAAATTCAAACATTCTTGGCTGACTGATGAAATGTGGAACATTCCAGGTGTGCCTTATTGACCCAGGCTGCTTCAGGGAGATTGACGAGCTGATCCGCAGCGAGACCAAAGGGAAAGGATCCCTGGAAGTGCTCAGTCTGAAGGATGTGGAGGAAGGAGATGAAAAGCTTGAATAACAAAACCTTTCTGCAGCAAATCTGCTTCAACAACCTCCCCACAGTGACTGATGTAGCCACTCTTCTGTTAGGCCTCCATGGATTTTTCCAATCTCTTGCTGCCAAATATTTTCTGATACTAATCCTTTGGGATTTTTCCATGCAGTGTAGGTTGGGGGGTTTTTTATCATTTTACACTTGCTTGGTTTACAGATGTCTTTGCTTGTAAGAAGATTTTGTGTCAGAGTTGCACTAATAAGGACTAAGTTAGGGTGTGGTAGGAGGTTACTCTGGCTTGGCTTTAGTTTCAGAGTTGCTGTTGAAGAGTGAGTGATTTGGTGCCAACTGTTTGTACATTCAGGCTGTCAGTGGGGAGTGGGAGATTGCACTGGTCACTGAGGAGTGGCTTTGTCTGTGAGGAGAGGGACTTTAAGAAAAGAGAGCTGCATTTTCACTTCTAAACAGGTGCAAAGTGTGGATTGTGTGTAAAAATCAGTCTCTTGGCAGCGTGAAAACTGACTTAGGCTTCCATAATTGGCTGCTTGATAATTAAAGTACTTCAAAGGACCATTCATAAAGAATTCCTTCATTGGCTATAACAGCACTTGCTGACATAGAAATGATGTTCTCCAAATAACTTATTTGTAGAATATATTTAGCTACATTAATAAAAACAAATGATCATCTATTTATATATTATAGATACAGAAAGAAATAAGATACTTATTTTTATTAATAGTAGAGGAGATATCCCTGGCTGTGGCAATGCTTTTGTAGGCTGAGGGAGTAGCCTGTGCTTGGGAGCTGCTGCTTTCACATGATAAAATGAATCTCAACCAGGCAGTGGTGGCCTCTGGCTATGGAACCAGACAGGCTTTTGTTGGACAGTAATTCCCAGCAGGAATTGTTTGTGTGTGCCCCTTTGCTTTTTAGTGCAACAGAACAATTCTGGCAGCTGTCCTTTATCCTCTGTCCTTTTTTTTTNTCTGTCCTTTTTTTTTTTTTTTTGCTGCTCTCTAATCCATGCACAAGAATTTCCAGCCAGCTCCTGAGGCATGGGATATAGTTCTTGCTAATTCTGTTAAATCTTGCTGCATCTGTGTTAAACATAAGATTTGAAGTTGAACTGGGGTATTTCAAAGAAAAGGGGAAGAGAGGACAACAACGGGCGAAGGAGATACTAAAAATAAAAACCACCAGGCAAAGCAGATATGGTTCTGTGACTAAAAGCTAAATCAGCAGGAATTTGAGGGGCCTTTAA
Source organism: Hylia prasina (assembly GCA_013397195.1). Classification (NCBI taxonomy): domain Eukaryota; kingdom Metazoa; phylum Chordata; class Aves; order Passeriformes; family Sylviidae; genus Hylia; species Hylia prasina. The sequence continues at coordinate 455,749 of VYXD01001094.1, read as the reverse complement.
TATGAAGTTCCTGTTTCTTTGCAGACAGCAGGCAGCAGGTGAGGAGCTGTGGGCCAGCCAGGGAGGAGATCTCTCCCAGGTGAACATGGTGCTCTTTGGTTGCTGTTGCTTTCCAAAGACTCCCCCGTTATATGACAGTTAAACAGAGCTGGGTTTGTACTGCTGACCTTTCCTCTGCACCTTTAACTCATTGTGAATTTCCTGGAATTTCATCAGGGAAAGTGGAGATCAGCTGGAGGAGGGGAGGTTTGGCATGTGAGGTGGCTGCAAGGCTGGAGACTCAGTCTAAGGCTGGTGCTTGGGACTGGATTTCGGCAGCAGCCAATTTGTGTGCGCTCGTGAAAGGCCAGGATCAATTCCTTCAGCAGTATTTTGGGAGGATCTGCCTCTCTAGAGGCTGAGTTTTGCTGAGGCCAGGTGAAACAGAGATTCTTGAACCACTTTATCCATTTTAAAATGCTTTCTTTGTTCCCAGGGGTATAAATGCTGCCTAGGAAATGCAGGGGGATAGTGACTGGATGTGCTGTGCGGACAGGGATGGTGTGGAGAGCTCTGTGTGCACAGGCAGCTCCCCCTGGATACCACCCTGGGCTGCTGCCTTCACGTGCCCCTCTGCAGGCACACTTTGGGAAGCACTGAAGATGATCATGTTGACATTTAGCTTGTCACTGGCAATTAGCACTAACATGCAATTCATAAATATGCAAATGAGATGGTGAGCAAGAGCCTCAGAGGATATTGTGTCAGTAATACCTGATGTCACAATTCTTTAATTTCTTGGTTTGCTGTGCTAAACACCTTGAGCACAACAGGATGGCAGCAGGTTAAAGATCTGGAGTTCCAGAACCTGAATCGAAGCTGATTCATGAGCTTGGTGCTAGGAAGGCAATTTCTTTATAAAGTCTTTTTCTGAAAATCCAAACATTAAGGATTTTCTCTGGTGGAGGGTATTGAGTTTATTTATGGACAAATAAAGATACATGCTGGCATTTTCTTGTTGTTTGTAGTTCAGCAAGAGCATATGGTGAGCATCATAATAAAGCTCAGGATTGGTAGCTGGTTTGTCTTTGCCCATTCCAATGAGAGCATAACTCCCTGCACAACCATTTCCTGGCTAGTTAACTGGAATTTCCAAATAGGTGGGCATTTAAATGAGCTAGCGGCTTCCAGGAGAACACTGCTGGTGTGTTTGGGTGCACATGCACAAGTGTTTACCCTGAAAGTGTCCTGTTCCTAGCGGGGCTCAGGATGGCCCCCAACAGCTGCCACTGCCACAAAGCTGGAATGCTTCCCTGCCCCCCTCCAAGAGCTCATTAATCAGTTGTTAATTAACTCATTCCCTGCAGAAGTGTTGAGGAGGGGGCTGGGCTGTGGCTGAGCAGGAGCCGTGTGGCCAGTGACCGTTGGCAGTGCCAGGGTGACAGTTCCACGGTGGAACCCTGCGGTCACAACGCTGCGGCACCTCCCGGGGGCAGCAGCGCCTCCACATCTGTCCCACAGGGATCTGGGAATGGTGGGCTAAGGGATGGAGGCCCCCAGCAGCACGCGGGGCCCCAAGGCCGACCTGAGCCAGCGCAGTCAGGAGATGCATGTCCTCGTGGGCCTGCAAGGTGCTGCCTCGGGCTGCTCGGGGACAGGGGGTCACAGCCCCCTCGTCCCACGCGGTACCATTGGCTGCCTGATGTCCCCCAGAGCAAGGCGGGAAGATTTTCACTCTGTCCTGTGAGGAAAAGCTCCGTCAGAACAGGGAGCTACTCCCTAGCCTGCAGGCAGCCTTGCAGGAGGATTCCAGTATCCTGAAATTTGTCCTGAAGGTACCAGCAAATCCCTTCTGCTGTACCCCTGCCTAGTGCTGGCCCTGCACCCCCAGCTCCTCCACGAGCTGGCAGCACAGGCCAGCAAAAGGCTGTGTCATTCCCAGGCTGACAGTGAGCATCTCTGTCCCTCCCCTGCCCACAGTACAACAAACTCCCCATTAAGGATGCTTTCGGAGAGGGACAGGAGCTCGTGTCACTCACTGAGAACCTGGAGGTAAGGGTAGGGATGCTCGTAGGGGCTGGGAGCAGGGGCTGGGGCTCTGGGGACAACAGTGCCTGGCACAGGGACATGGTGTCAGCACCATGACAGCCCCACGGGGCAGCTCTGGACACACAGGGTGTTCCCATCTGGTCCCATGGGTCTTTTTCCACCATGGCACCCGTCCATGCAGTCCCTTTGTGCCAGCTGACCTCCTGGCTGTCCCACTCCACATGTCCCTGGCACTGCCCAGGTTCCTGCAGGGTCCAGTTGCATCCCCGGCAGAGAGATGCTGTCCCTGCCCTTCACTGCCTCTCCCAAGGTCGTGCCCTGGTTATAAACCCGTGGAGATTGAGGCACTGTGCCCATGGAACTGCCTTTGCCCAGAGGCCTCTTGCAGGGACAGAGCGGTGCCGCCACTCTGACAACATTCCCATCTGGGCCCTGATCAATTTTATTGATCCTCAGCCCGCTCCATGTTATGCAGAGTCCCTAAGCCCAGCCCAGCCCTGCCATCAGGAGTTGCCCACCTCTGCCTTATCCCAGCCAGCCCCCAGAGCAAAGCTCTACCAGACCCCATCCTGTCAAACCAGTGACAACATCCTGGAACAGTGTCTCAGTGTCCCCAGTTCTACCTTGTGGGGAGTTTTCTGGGCAGCACACCCCTCTCCTGCAGCATCCAGCCTGGGAAATGGTCTCATGCCCATCCAGGTGGTCATAAAGAAGATCGAGGCCAAAGTCCATGAGCAGGTGAAGGTGTGTGACATGCTGCAGCACCAGCTGAAACAGTGGAGCCAAGCCAGGGACGAGCGCCAGAGGCACCTGCAGGAGCTGCAGGATGCTGAGACGGATCCTAAGTGGCAAGAGCCACAGTTGCAGGTACCCAGGAGCCCTTCCTGGTGTGCCAACACCCATGGGGGGCTTCAATCCAGCCCCTGCAGCCCCAGCTGGGCACTGGGCATGGCACACGTAGTCACCTCGTGTGTTCCCCCTGGGGTCTGCCCCAGACCATTCGCCAGCTGGGCAATGACATTGAGAAGATGGTCATGAAAATTCACAGTGGAGAGATCATCAGTAAATTGTACCTGCAGCTGCAGGAGGTCCTGAAGAGGGTGAGCTCTTCACTATCCACCTGCTCTCTCTGCAAAGGCACAGGGTGCCCAAGGGGCTGTGCCCCAGGGGATGCCCTGTTGGTCCCCTCCATGCCCTGTCACAGCATGGGTGACCCCAGTGGTTGACGTGCCGTGGCTCCCTGTGTACCAGGAGCTGGTGTACCTGCCACAATACCTGAACCTCCTGTGTGGGATGACTGTGATGTACCACGAGGAGCTCATGGCCCAGAGTAACCTCAAAGCCAACGATGCCATTAAGGTGAGATAATTCGGGCCCTTTGCCACCCTCCAGCACCCAGAGACAGCATCACATACCTGGGCCTGAGAGCCTTCCTTCAGCAATGGGCAAAAGAGATGGAGCTGAAGTTGCCCACAGCACCCAGAGACCTCCATAGGTCCTTCTAGGTCTCCCTCTTGTCCCCTGGGGCTGATGGCAAAGGCAGTGTGTCCCACACCCCAGCCCACCTTGCCAAGCTTCCTTCACAGCCTATTTGCATGGACTGGGGTCAGGCCACTTTTGACACTGGGCATCCCAGGAGCTCATCCAGTAGCTCAAATCACAGATTCATGGAATGGTTTGGGTTAGCAGGGACCTTAAAGTTCATCTCATTCCAGCCCCCTGACATGGACAGGGCCACCTTCCACTCTCCCCAGTTGCTCTAAGCCCTGTCCTATCTGACCTTGGACACTTCCAGGGATCCACCGCCAGCCACAGCTCCTCTGGGCAACTTATGCCAGGGTGTCACCACCCTCAGCAGGAAGAATTTCTTCCTTATCTCAATCTAAGCCAATACTTGAACCTAACAACCAATCTGTAGAAAGCTCCAGCTGACTTTGGCAGCAACNAGGGGAGCTGGGGGTTTGGGGCAGTCAGGGCTGGGGGCAGGGGGCAGCCTGCACTGCTGAGCCCCCAGGGATGACAGTGACTGTCCTTGCAGCAAGCTGTGTCCATGCTCTCTGCAGAGCAGGACCTGAGCTCCTCGGAGACGGCGGGTGAGTGCCTGGCAACAGGCAGGGCGGGGGGATGTGGGCACAGCCCCATCAGGGCATCCTGCCCTGCTCCTTCCCTGCCACCACAGGTGCTGACATGGAGGCTACCAAGGCCAAGATGGAGCACGAGGCCTTTGTGACCGACAAGATGGAGAAGGCAAAGACTGCCCTGCAGTGCTCCTGCCTCTGGGTAATGGAAAACCCATCGCTTCCAAATCCTGGGACTGCTGGAGTGCTGGGGAGCTGTGACCTCTCTGCTCCCCCAGTTTCTCTGTGGAGTTATCTGCTCTCCTCTCCCTACAGCCCCACAAAGCCCCTCTGTGCAGGCAGGCATGGAGCTGTCCCTCTCCATGACCAGAGACTGCAGAACTCCGTGGTGCTGTAACCCCTCCAAGGCCCTGCTTCCAGCAGGAGCACCTTGGGCTCAGTTCATGTGTCTCCCCTGGCCAGGATATCCCCAGCAGCATCCACGCCCAGAGGAAATCCCTGAGGAACCTGCAGCAGCACATCGATGAATGCAACGAGAAGAAGAAGGTGCTGAAGAAGACACTAGAGGAGCTGGAGTTGAAGCAGGCTAAACTGAAGTTTAACCAGCCTGTCAGCACCACCAGGTGCTGCTGGCCTCACAGCAGTTACAACCTGCAGGCCACCACCCTTGGGGGGAGCATGTCTCAGTAGACACCCCAAGCTCCACCCCACTGCAGCCACACACTGGGAGGGTTTTTGAGCTCCCAGCTCTGCTGCTGGTAGAGCGCCCAAAGCTCCCACTGGGGTCCTGGAGCTCCCTTTCTCCTTGCCTGGAATGGGAAGTGCTGCCAGCAGCATGCACCTGGGCTGCGGTTGGGGGTGGGGGAATCAGAACAGCTTTTGGAGCAGCTTTGGGGTGTCCCTGCACCCCTCTGCACCTGTGTGATGTGAGTGTGGCTGGCTCCAGGCTGCAGGAAGAGGAGCTGAGGGAGAAGCTGAAGCAGGAAGAGGCCCGGCTGGAGCACATGCGAGCCCAGATGTTGAGGAACCAGAAGCGCCTGATCGAGTTTGAGAACATTGTTGACAACCTGTTCCTCCGCATGCAGGGCATCCTCATCCCTGGCAAGGTACAACAGGGCAGCACGGGAGCAGGGCCATGCAGGCAGGGCTGCACGGGACACCTGGCACAGCCACCACTGCCACCAGGACCCTGCTGTCCCCACCGAGGTGGTTGTGTCTCCCCTAGGAGGAGACTGTTGCGGTGGAGGGGATGCAGGAGAAGCTGCAGCACTGTGAGGAGAAGCTGAAGTTCCTGAAGGGGAGGGTGGCAGCCCGGCCTGAGGACAGCACTGATGAACGCAATGAGGTACAGGGGCTCCGGCCCTCTGTGGCCCTGGGGACACACACAGGGCCCTCACAGATGGCCACCCAAGCCATCCTTCCTCAGCAAGGCCACAGGGAAGAGCAAGGGAGCAGCTCAGCCCTGGATGGCACTGGGCACCCACAGGGTACCTCAAGTGTGGCACCCTTGGGTTATAACACACACTGACCCTCCAGCACTTAACCTGGGCTGTCTTTCACAGACTTTTGCCAAGGTCAGGAACCTTCTGGAGAAAAGAACTGCAGGTGAAACACGGAACCTGAAGATTTCCTTTGAGGATGAAGATGCTGTGGAAGATGGTAGGAGACCACAGTGGGGACAGGTCTCACAGTGACTGTCCCAGCCCCTGCCCCCTGAGATGTCTGGGAGTCCTTGTCTGTCTCCTGCTGGCCCAGCAGACACCAACCCATAAATTGCCTCCAGGTCTTTATGCTCACCTTGGCTGTTCCCATGGCTTCAGACACGGGTGGTGGTTTTAGGCAGGGGAGAAGGAAGGCAGATGGTGGCATGATAAGTACCAAGCCACTGCAGAAACAAAGAGAGATGTTGTGGGGCAAGAAGGGACACCCTCATCTTCAAAATCACCTGGTTGTGAAGAACAATCAGTGCTTGGTTCTGCCTGTAAGTATTCCTGGCAGAGGCAAAGAGCTTTTGGCAGATCACCACCTTTTTTTTAGCAAAGCAGGAGTTGTGCCCACCAGACTGTAGCTCCAGACCTTTATGGGAAGCCCCCACAACATTGGAGATGGGCCACAGTGGTGACATCACCAGGTCCAAGAGGTCACCCTGGGATGCTGGGGTGGAAAAGCCTACAAAGACCCTCCCGGGTCTCACGAGTCCAACAAAATGTGCCAGCTCTCCCAGGGACATGGGCACAGCACAGGTGGCTTCCAGCCCCTCCCCAGCCCCTCCTCTCCACTCTCCCCTCCACTCTCCCCTCCAGACACCTTGGATTTTGAGGATGAAGACCAGGACTACATCCCCAGCCGGGAGGACATCAAGAAGCAGGGGTTGCAGCTGATCAGAATGAAAACCAGACGTCGCAAGAAGAAGTAATGGTTTCTCCACGTGAGCACTGAGGGCCCCAGGCCACCCTTTGTACCCTTTTCCCACCAGGTTTAATAAATCATATCTTCTTCATTACTCCCAGTTCTGTGGTAAGGCTGGAACTGCTGGGCCTAGGTCACGTCTGTCACTCAGAACATGTTGGGGTCCATCCCTGAGGGGTTCTGAGCTGGGTTTGGAGGTGGAGATGGGCTGGGTTAGGGACAGCTTCAGCCCCTGGAGCAGTGCTAGGGCTGGCCTGGCTTTCTCCCCCTTGGTGCTGTGGGGCCAACCCCTTCCTGGGACGTCTGATGCCCTGGGGGCTAGAGCCTGTCTGAGCCAGTGATGGGGAAATGTGGGGAATGGCTGAGTCCTGTGGAGCCCCCAGCGTGGGTGTCCTCGTGTCTGTGCATGGGAGCAGAAGGGCAGAGCCTACCCGAGAAAAAGAGACCCAAACCTGAGCTGAATCCCCAGCCTGGAGCCTCTCCCATCCCTGCTCCTGCACATGTGTCCTGCAACTCCTGCCCTGACCTTGGAGCAAGCCCCAGGTGTCATCTGGGGGCTGCAGGGGGGTCAGGAATGTCCCGGTGTGATGCAGGACAGCAGAGCTGCTGCTCTGGGGGGATCCCTAGTACTGCTGAGGGGCACAGCCACGCAGCCCCAGAGCCCACCTTGTCCCCTTTCCTCTCGTGCTGCAAATAGATGGAGCTGTTTCTCCAAGAACAGCCGGCACCGAGGGGCTCTGCCTGGACAGAGAGACAGGACAGGGGCACCTTGTCCCTTTCCACAGCAGAATGGCAGTGTCAGAGCAGCCTTTCCCTGCCCTTCTGCTCCCTGTGCTGCGTGCTGGCATCATCAATTACATTACCACTGAGGGGAGGACGGCTGCTGCTCCCAAGCCTCTCAGCACTGTTCCTGGTGGGTCTCGTGGAATGGGCATTACCTTCACAAAACACAGCACAACTTGAGGTTTTCCAGGGAAGCTCCAGAAATAACATTATGTGTCAGTAAAGGCATCTCATGTAGCTTCCCAGAATCCACAGACACAGGTGGGCTCTTCTGCAATAATTGCATATCCATCTGTTCATGTCGTGTTCTCGTGTGCCCACCACAGCCTACCACCCTCACAGAGAAGAGTTTCTTCCCAATATCCCATCTATCCCTGCCCTCTGGCAGTGGGAAGCCATTCCCTGTGTCCTGTCTCTCCATCCCTTGTCCCCAGTCCCTCTCCAGCTCTCCTGCAGCCCCTTTAGGCTCTGAAAGGTGCTCTGAGGTGTCCCTGAAGCTTCTCCTCTCCAGGTGAACACCTCCAGCTCTCCCAGCCTGAGAAATATATCAAGCTCTTGGTCTGGTCTTTCCACACTGGCTGTGGGGAACAGTGAAGTGGGAAAAGGTGTGGAAGAGCTGGAGCTGGCTGGAGACTCCATTTTCTGTGGCCCGCTTTCTGTCTGGAAGATAATTCTGGGCTGTATTATCTGCCTTTACAGGAGGGGGAGAGCAGCAGCAATGGGGTTTCACTTCTCTGAGCTCCTGCCCTGCCTGAGCAGGGAATCCAAGACTACCTGCTCCATCAGGAGCATCCACTGGATGTGTTCAGACACCGTATCCCAAAGCCTCATCACAGCTGCCGGGAGAGGGGAAGGGCTGTCACCCCCAGCCAGCAGCTCCCGGGCATGCAGACAGAGCTGGGTGCAATCAGAGTGACTGCTCCTGGCTCCCCTGGATCCAGAGAGATGGGAATGGGTGCAATCAGAGTGACTGCTCCTGGCTCCCCTGGATCCAGAGAGATGGGAATGGGTGCAATCAGAGTGACTGCTCCTGGCTCCCCAGGATCTGGGAGAGGTGGAGCCGCGAATGGATGTGACAAGTGGAGAAGAGGTGCGAGAGAGGGGGGGAAGAACCGGAGGAAGTGCCTTGGTTTCTGGATTTGAAAAGATGGGAAAAGGTGGCATTTCAGGGGCTCTCCTATAGGGGAAAATATCGTTAATTATATAAGGAACAAATGAATAAGTAGGGAAGGGGGAAAGGGAAATGGAAAGGAAAGGGAAAGGGAAACAACAGGACTGATGCCACCTGAGATCTCATTAGGTGTCAGGCGTGAGTGGCACAGCCCAGGGAAAGAGATGAGAGATTTTCTTTTCTGCCCTAAGAAACCTTTATTCCCTTCCTCCGAGCTCGGCTGGAGCTCCAGCATGGATGCTGCAACCAGTGCCAGGACTGGTGAGAAACCAAAAATAGGAGACTGGGGAATTGCATGGAAGCATTTACCAAGTGGAAATATCAATCTCTGCCTTGGGAAGGCTGGGTTTGAGTGGGTTTGAGGCTTTTTATTTTTAAGGGTGTGATGAAAATCACATGGAATGGAATCCAGGGAAGGGTGGGCACAGCTGGGGCTGTCACTGGAGCATCAGTGCTGGGTTTTATCCTCTAGAAAAAGGGGAACCGGGTAATTCAGCCAGCCTGGGGCCAAAAGCAGAGACTCTTCTGGCTGGTCTAGGGAGGGAGAGGCAGCCAGGGGATTGTTCTTGGAGCTGCAATGGTGGGATGTGAGAGGTCCGTGTATCCCAGCCTATGGGGTGAGAGCTGCTTCCAGCCAAAGAAGCACAAACATTTTCCATTCCCATGTTGATAAGAGGTATCATGGTGGGGATGGAGGGTTTGGCCTGGTGAAGAACAGGAATTGGCATCACAACCACCATGGGGCTCAGCATCCTGAGCTTGAGGTGGGGCTTGAGGCAGTGCTGGTAAAGGGTGGGGTCTGTGCTCTGACCCTCAGCAAGCGGAGAAGTGGCTGCAGCAGAGCAGGGGGTGGGGCTGGCAGGTCCCACAAGGCAGCTTTCCTCCACAGCAGAGACCATGGACCACCTCACACCACTGGTGACTTCCTCTGGGCCTGCTCTACCGGCTCCATGTCTGCGCTGGGATGAACTGGAGGCAGCTCCAGAGGGGACTCAGGAGAGCAGGGCAGAGGCGGGGAGCATCCCCTCCCTCCACACTCACCAGAACTCCCAGTTCTCCTCTGTCCATCCATCCATCCATCCATCCATCCATCCATCCATCCATCCATCCATCCACCCACCCCTCCCCAGCCTGTGCTGGCCCTGGGGATGGCCCTGCCCCAGGTCCCTGACCCTGCACTCATCTGGGCTGGATCAGCCCAAGGGCTCTGTGGGGAGGAGAGGGAGGGGCAGGGGTGGGGTATTGGGGTGCAGGATGGATAATGGAGTGCAGGTAGATGATACCCACTGGGAGGCAGCTGGAGATGCAGCCCATCCATCCCTGTGCTGCTCTGCCCACCCCTCCTGCTCCCACACCTCAGCAGCTTCTGGGGTACCCAAACTGGTGTGACTGGGCACAGGTACTGGTGGTGTCTTCTGGCAGAGCTCCTTCACTGCAGGGGGACTCAAGGGTGCCCAGGGGCAGCACGTGGAGTACAATTCCATCCCCGGCTCAGGCTCCGCCCTCCCCACTCCCATCCCAGCCCACACCAGAAGCACCCAGCATCCCAAGGCATGTGAGGGGGGGAGACCCCCTCCTTGTGCCCCCTCATCCCAGAGGTGGATCCCAAGGGGCTTTCCCACCACACCCCAAGCTGAGTGTCCCTGTGAGTGCAGCACAAACCCCCCAATATCCATTTTGAGCCTTTTCCAAGGGGACAGGAACTGGGATCAAGAGGCCACAGGGCAAGCCACCACCAGCTTCAGAATATGGGGGCCATGGGATGCCCAGGGATGTTGGATACCCAGGACCATGGGATGCCCCCGTTCAGTGGAAGCCACACGGGGTTGCAGACAAGCCAGGTCAGCCATATTTATTGAGAACGGTTGTGGAGGGATAAAAATATTTCCACTACTCTATAAGAATTTATAAACCTATACTCTCTGATCCATTAATAAACGCCTCTAGGACCATCATGCCAGGGGAGGGGCTTCTGTAAGAAAATAGCGAGATTAAAAAAAGGAAAGCACTAAATATTCCCTGCGGGGCCCTGCCCAAGGGGGCTCTGCCCATGGGGACCATGGGACCCTCTGCCGGCACAGGGACACAGGGGCACAGGCCAGATGCTGCCCTGGCACCTTGCAGCCCCCACCCCCGAGCCCTGGTCGGGCACAGCTCTCGCCAGCCATGCCCCACCCGGGGGACCCCAGCTCGGGGGGCCCTGATGGGGTCAAGATACATCCCCACACCAGTGAGCTCCCACTGTTACCACTGATCCCACTGTTCCAGTGATCCCACTGCTTCCACTGCTCCCATTGCTCCCACTGTTCCACTGTTCCACTGCTCCCATTGCTCCCACTGTTCCACTGCTCCCACTGCTCCCATTGGTCCCACTGTTCCACTGCTCCCACTGTTCCACTGCTCCCAGTCCTGCCTGCATCCTCACCATCCCCTGTGGGCTTTCCCATACCAAGGAGGGGGTTTGGATCCATCCCCCCAGCAATGCTGTGAGAGGTGGCCAGGGCTCACCCTGGGGACACACAGTGAGGCTTTGCAGGAAGCAACACAACTGGGGACATCCTTGGGGACATAGAGACACTACACAGAGCCCTGCAGGGCGGTGACATGGCTGGGGACATCCCGGGTGGACAGAGGGACGCAACATAGCTCTGTGGGAAAGCAACACTGATTGGGGACAGTCTGGGGGGGACAAGCTGCAGTGCTCTGTAGGGCAGCAACACCAACCGGGACATGGTGGGGAACATGGGGACAGCACAGGGGACATGGGGACACGCAGCAGTGCTTCACTGCGAAGCAACATGGATGGGGATATCCTTGGAGAATACACAGGGTTGCTGTGCCAAGAAGCAGCAGGGACAGGGACATCCTGGGCACACAGGGACACCACAGACAAGCAAGTGGCAGCAGAGGCCGAAATTCCAGCCAGAGCTGGTGCTGTTGCCATGGGGTGAGAGGTGCCACGAGCACAGGACACTCATTATTGCTTTACAGGGCCAATATCGTGGGGGGCTGGGGGTGCCCACCCTCTGATTTGGGGTTCAAGGGATTTTCCCTGGGGATGTTGATTCCCTAGTGCTCCCCATGCCACAGACCTGCTGTCACTCAGTGGGGACAGGTGAGGGCACAGGGCTGGACACTGACAAGCTTCACTCCCCTGCACTGGTGTTGGCATGGAGCAGGATGGTACTGTCCCTCTGACCCCTCTGGCCCCTGTAGTCCCCAGGAGCTGCTGTCCCTCCGTGCCAGCCAAGGCCAAGGGAACAGGCCTGTTCCCCACAGCAGGGCAGCTGGGGCCTTTGGGGGGCTGCCAGCAGTGCCCCTTTTTCCTCTTCCCTTAAGCCAGGGCCAAGCTGAGCATAAAGGCTGTAAGCAGAGAGCCTGGGGTGACACGGGGACAAGGGACACGCTGTGGGGACCAGGCTGGCCAGGGCCCTCCCCAGAGCCATGGAGAAATGGGAACCCAAAGCTTGGGGGACCAAGATGTCCCCAGTGAGGCGGGGGAGATGGGAGCAGGGGACCCTGGGTTGGGTGCCCTGTCCCCTGCTGTCCCCTTGCTGTCCCCTCATGTCCCCTCATGTCCCCGTGAGCGCTGGGCAGTTGGATAAGGCGATGCCGCAGCTTAAGGTGGTGGGTGGGTGTTGGTACCGAGTCTGGCAGCGGGGCCGGGCAGATGGAGCGTGATGTAAACATTTCTGATCCGGGGCCAGGAGGAGGAGGAGGAGGGATGGGCTAGTGCGAGTCCTTCATCTGCTTCTGGATCTTCTGGAGCATCTCCTGCATCCGCCGCAGCTGGAAGGGAGCAGAGCCAGAATCGTGGATGGTGCCGAGCCCCAGCCACACAGCTCTGGTGCAAATGGGGCTTGGGCTGAGCATCCCAGACAAACTGGGATCACCGAGAGCTGGGGAGGGGCAAACCCTTGGATGCACCTCCAGACCCCGCTCGTTGGAGCAGCAGCTGCCGGCCTGCTGCAGGAAGGGTGACTCCTGATGGCTGTTCCATCGCCAGGGCTGGAGGGACCGAGGACGGGGGCTGGGGGCTCAGCCCACCCCACACTCACCTCCTCATCCTTCTCCCGGATGAGCTTCTCTGTCTCCACGTCCGGCACCGGGGGGATCACGGGGATGGGGAAGTCTGTCCCGCTCTCCCGGGTCAGCTTGCTGTGGACAGAGAGAGGAGGTGAGGGTGCTGCCCCAGCCCCCCCAGGGACATTCCCCCGTGAATGCCCCAACCCCTGCAGGTGCCCAGCACCCCCTGCACAGCTCCTGGGCCCCATGGCCACCATCAGAGTGGCTTTTTCCAGGCAAGGGAGATGTGAGCGGTTCCAGGCAAACCTCAGCACCCCCAGCCTGCTGCTCATGAACCGAGGGGAGACCCAGGGATTTTCTCCACACCCTCCCATTTTGGGGAGTATCCCACTGGGGTTGGGCTCTCCTGGGCCAGTATTTTCCCTGCTGCTTTAAAACATCAAAACCTCGGCATTTCCCCTCTGTCCCCTAATCTCAGGATGGGCTATCCAGGCACTCCACTGCCCTGCCAGCCCCAGGGACGCTCCACATCCTTCTCCCGAGCCTCTGCCCCCATTCAAGCCCGCTCCTGCTGGAGAGAGCCGCGACCATCTCCCCAAGGCCATACCACCGCGCAGGACCAGCGCCGGCCCAGTCGATGGCTCCTGCCATGCCTGCGGCACTGGGAGGGACCAGCTCTCCCACCCGTCCCCGTGGATGCCACGTGCCTCTCCAGCGAGTGACAAGGCCGGGACACCAACAGCGGCTGGCAGGGTGGCGTGCTGCCACGTGCCGCCGCCACGTGCCACCGCCAGTGCGGCGCCTCCGAGCAAAGGGGTGAGGGACAGGGGTGAGGGACACGGGTGCGGCATGGGCAGGACGGGCCATCCCCGCCCCGCGGGGTCCCGCTGTGCCGAGGCTGGGCCAGGGCCGGGGTTTGGCTGCCTCGGGAGCCGCTTTGGAATTTGGAAGATGCTGCAGTTGTCTCGGCTCTCGCCATGGGGGACGTGAGGAGCACATGGAGCTCCTGACAGCCCTGGCAGCCACACGAGGCTGGAGCCAGGCAGCGGCAATGGGGTGAGCAGCAAAGGCTCTCAGAACCCCGAAATCGCATCCCCAGGAGGGCGGCGTGAGGGGGCACCTTTCCCTTGGGCAGCCTTGGGGGCTCAGTGCCACATCCCCCAAACCTGGGTGACGCCACCAGCACACAGCGTCCTTTGGTAGAGTAGCTTGTGTGGGACACGAGTGGGTGGCCACAGGGCCAGGGTGGATGGCCCAAGGGCGGCTGCCTGGCCCTTGCACGGGCACAGAAGGACCAAGACAGTGTTGGGTACCAACAAGCACTTTATAGAGGGGCCAGGGGGTGGCAGGGGGTGGCAGAAGTGGCAGGGGAAGCTGGGCGGAGCCCAGCGCAGCCCCGGGTCCCGGCTCAGTCGGCGGAGCAGTTCCCGCAGCACAGCCTCAGAACGGAGGGATGGCTCCTGCCCCGGGGCACACAGGGAGAGACACTTAGAGGTGCCTAGAGAGGTGCCTATAGCCGCAGCACAGCTCCAGTCCCCCAGGATCCACAGAGCCTCCACTCGCTCCCACTCTGCTCCCGCCCCCGGCTGGAGGGTCCCACCGGGGACCCTGTTTGGAGGGGCTCCCTCAGCACCTCGGGGTGGCTGAAGCAGATGTGGGTGCCGTGGATTCGGCTGATCTGCGAGCAGAGCCCCAGCACCGGCTTTTGCTGGGCTCCTGCTCAGGCGCTGGAGCCTGCAGGGATGGGAGGGGCCCCTCCCCGATGGAGCATCCCCCCACAGCCAGCCCCAGGGGATTGCAGGATCCCCCTCAGCGCTGAAGCATCCCCCGAGACACATCCAGTCCAGAGGGGACACAGGGTCCCCCTTGCTGCCAGAGCACACCCCTGGCCCCCAGCCCCAGCCCTGGGGGCACATGGGGTCCGCCTCACTGCTGGAACACACGCCTCAAACCAGCCCCAGCTCTGGGGAGATGCAAGGTCCTCCTCGGTACCAGAGCATCCCCCTAGCCACCCTGGGCTCACAGGGTGCCCCTCCCTGCTGGAGTATCCCAGCAGAGCCAGACCCAGCATCAGGGGATCCAGGACCCCCTCACTGCCGGAGCATCCCCCCCAGGCACTCCCAGCCCAAGGGCACAGGAAGGGCCCCTCACCACATTGGGGCTCCCCAGCACAGCGCCGGGGCTCCCGGCACAGACCCACGCACAGTCCTGACCCGCCGGCGCCGCCACTTGCGGTGGGTGAGGTCACCCCAAAGAGAGGAGCCCCCCGCTCCAGCCCAGCCCAGCCCGGCCCCAGCCCCGCCCCGTACTTGCGGTTCCGCTCCTTGACCACCATACGGGTCATGCTCTGGATGCACTGAGTGCGGTAGTTCTCGTAGTGCGTCTCCCGCGTCACGTCCTTGAGGTCCTGCATGTGCGTCCTCACCAGCATCGTCCGCAGCTTCACGAAATCGCAGTGGGATGGGTTCTCCACTGCGGGGGAGGCGGGGTCAGGGGGCCACGGCCCGGGCCCTGCCCGTCTCCAGCCCCGGGGCTAGGATGGGCGCGCCGTCTCCCGGTCCCCAAAGGCTGCCGGGACAGCCCGGCGTTACCTTCCACGATGCCCCAGGGGTAGAGGCGCCCGCGGACGCGCCGGCCCTTGGCCTCCACCACCGTGTTGCTGCCGATGACGGCAAAGGGGATGCTCTCCTGAAAGGGCGTGGGGGTCAGCAGGGCCCTGCCATGACCCCCACCTGCCGGGACCCACATCCCTCCACGTGCCCTCCTCGGGTACCATTTGCCAAGATATCCCAAAGGACCGGATGTGGCGTGCCCCAGTGGGACAGCAGGGGTCATGTCATGGGTTTCTCCACCCAAGCCCCATCCCACCAAGCTGCAAGTGTCACACATGGGATCTTGGTGACATGTCTGGGTAGTGAGATATGTGCCAGCCCCTCCATGTTGGAGAGGTTGCATGGCCCCAAAGAGTCCTGCAGCTACCCCAGGGTGATGTGTCTTCCTGGCCATGGGGCTCTGCCCCTGGAGTGATGGAGTTAGAGGAGCCAGACCCACCTTCAGTGCCTGGTCCTGCAGCTTGAACTCTTCATCTTCGTCCGAGTCACACTCAGGGAATTGGTAGATGCGGATGCCGTAGTGGTCGATCTCCTCGCGGATCTGGAGGCAAACAGCCCCCTGAGGGCAGGGCTCTGGCCCTGGGAAGGGCATGGGAGGCACCACACAGGGCCAATGCCCCCCAAGAGCCTGTTTCCCCCAACCAGATGTCATGGAAACCCCCTCAGTCCTTCCAGCCCCCAGCTGAGCCCTGGGCAGGTGTGTCCTTGGTGGCCATGAGGGCAACGTGGTCCTCTACAGTGCTTCCAGTCTGGAAAATACTCCAGGGCTAATTGCAGGCAGGACATGGATGGAGACCCCAGGGCTACCCTATGCCCAGGGACCTGCTGGGACAGCTCTCACCTGGCCCAACTCCCCTCACCTTGTTCTTCATGCGCTCCACCTCGGCAGGGGTCAGGGTGTCGGCCTTGGCCAGCACAGGCACAATGTTCACGCGCTGGTGCAGAGCTCTCATGAACTCCACGTCCAGGGGCCGGAGCCTGCAGGGGGAGCCTGGTGAGCCCCGTCCCACTGAGCCGCTGCCTGCCCCCCCAGCAGCGCGGGCAGGGCTCCGTACCCGTGGCCAAAGGGCGAAATGAAGTAGATGCAGCAGTGCACTCGGTTGTCCTGGATGTTTTTCCGGTTGAGGCCACTTTCGTCACGGAAATACTGCTCGAACTGCTGGTCGATGTAGTCAGCCACCGGCTTCCAGCTGCAGGGACAGCAAGGTGACAGAGAGTCCCCTGTGGGACCCCCCCCACTCTCTGTGGACCCCCAGCTCAATACTTCCCTTGGCTCAGCACCTAAGCCCAGTGAGCCATGGGCATCCCACCCACCACAGGGTGTCTGCCCTGAGGAGACCCCCACCCTGTGGCAGTCAGCATCCCACCCAGCCTGGGGACATTCCCCATCCTGTGGCACCCACCACTCGGTGTTGTTGACAGCATCCCCAAAGCCCGGTGTGTCCACAATGGTCAGGCGCAGCTTCACCCCCTTCTCCTCAATGTCCACCACATGCTTGGTGATCTCCACTGTCTGCGTGATGCGCTCTGTGGGGAGGGACACATGTTACCAGGGGGACACCAGGAAGGGTGGAGGTGACATGACATGCTGCGACTCCTGGGTGTCATCCCCCACCCTGGGGGCTGGGTGGCCCAGCTGGATCAGCTCCAACACAGGCCATGCTCCAGCCCAGGAGGTGATGCTCCATGCTATGGTCCCCACATCCCCATGGATGTGCACCCATCCATCAGTGGCTGTGCCACTGCCACCTCAGGACCACAGCTCAGGCAGCACAGGGGTCTGCCAGGGCTGGGCCTTGCTGCAGAAGCATTTCAGGTGACCTCACAGCTCCAGACTGCACGTGCCCCTTCACCCCAGGACCCTACATGTCCCTGCATCTCCAAGGATGCTCCTACTGCATTGTGTGTTTTGGCTTTCACTCCAAGCAATGGAACCAAATCAAACAAACCCCTCTTACTCCTGGGGATTTAGGCAAGCTTGGGCCATTTTAATTTAAAAACTGGCTGCAGCTGAACTGGCACTGTGCCCCAGGCCCTGACTGTCCCCAGCCTCCCAGAAATGCTGCGGCTCCAGCCAATCCCCAACAAGCCAGGGCTTGTTTTTCTGTGGAAATAAAGTCCCCATGGGGGGTCCCCATCCTGTGCAGGGGGGTCCCCATTGCCTCAGAGCAGTCCCTAGTGCCAGTGGGCAGCTGGCAACACAGCATATGTCATTTCAGAGGAGACTGGCTGGGCAGGGAGAGGGGCTGCAGCCCCCAGGAGCATCCCTGGGCTCTGCCACTGCCCAGGTCACCCAGGACACCCCTCTGGGCTGTGACTGTTCCCCCTGACCTTCGGCGTTGAGCAGCTTGCGGTCCCTGTACATGTCCGTCAGGAAGAGGCTGTTGACCAGGGTGGATTTGCCCAACCCAGATTCCCCTGAGAAAGCAGGACAAAGATGAGGGGGGGCAGCCAGTGTCCCCCCTCCCCAGCCCAGGATGCTTGGGATCCAGAGTGGGGTCAGCACCCCCAGGCCGGCTAGACCCTCGTACCTGCCACCATGAGGGTGAAGTCGAAGCCCTTCTTCACCGACTTGCGGTGCACCTGGTTGGGCAGCGTGGCAAAGCCCACGTACTCCTTGTCATCCTGCAGAGGGCAGAGGGGACATGGGACAGGGACACCACCAGCCCACCTCCTACCCGGGAAAGCTCCCCCATTCCTCCTGCCCACAAAGGGATTCCCAGGGTTGGAGTTGCAGAGGATGAGGCTGTGCCTGCCAGAAGCCTTTGTGTTCACAAGATGAGAACATCCTCCATCCCGCAGACCCTTGCCCCACGTGTGTGTCCCCCCCTTCCCCATGGACACATTCTGCACCTCGGAGGAGTCGTAGGGGTCCAGCTGTCCCCAGGGGCTCCGCGGGCGGTTGGGGCTGGGCGGCGGGGGGGCGGCAATGTGCTGCTGGAAATCCGGGGGCCGAGAGCGGGAGAAGATCCTGGCATCCTTCTCATCACTGGCTTCGTCTGGGGGGACCCTGGCCACGCCGCCTAGGGGGTGGCTGGGCTCCCGCCGGCCCTCCGGAGCCTCCACCTTCCTGGAGCTGTCAGCTGGTGGGCAATCCCGCAAGAACTGGGTCAGCTCAGCCTCGTCCGAGTCCTCCTTCAGGAAACGCTTTATCTGGGGAGCAAGGGAGGAGGTGACATTGGTGGTGGCTATGCCAGCCCGAGGTGGCAGCACCCAGCTCAGCCCCACAAGCCCCAAGCCGCACCAGCCAGACACATGCAGCCTAAAGGTGGCAGCGATGGGAGGAGAGACGGGACACGGCCACCCCAGGGGACCAACCACCACCATGGGGACAGCCACGGGGACAGCCATGGGGATGGCAGTGGGGACAGCCGCGGTCCCTTGCACCTCGGGCGCTTACGACTTGTGGTGTGGGGACGGCAGCCAGCTCCTGGCACTCCGGGGGACAGGGGTGGGCACCTTCCCCCTGGGCACCCCGCTGCTCCTCGGGGTCTTCTGGGGCAGCCAGGATCATCCCGCGCCCCATGGCCTGCCAGGAGGACAAAGGAGGGGGCCGGGAGGAGGCAGAGACACCGAGAAGAGATGAAGAGCAGTTGGGGGGATGACCTGAGTGGGGCTGCAGCCATGAGAAGGCAGATGGTGGCCAGAGGTTCGCTGGCGCCCGTGCCCCCTGCCCGCTGCCCGTTCGCTGGGTGTCAGCACGGGCGACGGCACAAGGGGCTCCTTTCCCCGCAGTCCCGGGAGACCGCCAGGGTAGGGGACCCGGCCGACGGACACGAGCACGACCCCGACGCCTCCTTCCCCTGGCTCTGCCCGTCCCGGAGGGGCGCGGGCAGCAGCCCCCGGCAGGGGCCCGGGCACAGCTGCCCCCAGCTGCTGCCCCGTGGAGTGGCGGGGCTGGGACGAGGGACGGGGACGCCGGGATTGGGATGGCTCCGCATCCTGTTTACAAGCGCTGGCGGGAGGAGACGCGTTCCCAAGGGCACGTCCGGCAGCGGCTCCCGTGGGACCAAGCCCGTGGGACCAAGCCAGCAGGCACCAATGTCCCCAAGGTCCCAAAGCAACTGCCAGGCGACCCCACGCCCACGGGCAGTGAGACCCCAAACGAGAGGCACGCAGGGGGAGCCCGTGACCGTGCAGGCTCCCAGCTGGGGGTCAGTGGCCCCCAAACCGGGGCTTCGAGGAGAGATCCCTCCGTGGGGACACGTGTCCTCCCCTACCCCGTGTCCCCGCTCGCTCGCGGGGCGGGCAGCGGCGCCGGCGGCAAGGCGAGATGCGTGGCTGGAAACAAGGTCACAGCGCTGCCGCGGCTGAGCGCTCGCACGCCCGGCCCCGCTCCCGCTGGCCCCGCTGGCCCCGCGGCCACAGCACGGGGACCACGGGGCCAGGCTGGGGGGCAGCAGGTGGCCCCGTGGCGGGGGCTGCGGGACCCCCGTGCTCCCCTCTACTCCAGCGGGTCCCGAGCTCTCGGTGGGTCTGTGTGACCGCAGCATCCTCTTCCTCACCGCCCTTAACCTGGGGGGCCTCAGCGCCAGCCCCCAGCACTGCACAGCCCGGCCGGGGACACTCGGGGATGGAGGTGATGCCAGCACCAGCGGCGAGCGCTTCTAGCCCTGCTGCCGCTCCATCCCTCGGGGCTCCAGCCCTCCGGGGCTCGCCCTCGTCCCCCACCCCCGGCCGATGACCTCGGCGGTGTCGCGGCACCGAGTTTGCGCCGCATCCTTGGGGTCCTGCAGCAAGTGCGGCCTCCGGCAGGGCCGTCCCAGGCACCTT